>JAJLRJ010000003.1:40228160-40595660 GCA_024195265.1 Dendrophyllia cribrosa | reverse complement strand
AGCGTACGTCAGAAACATTCTCGAGCTCCCGATAATTCGAGAAAGAGATGTGACTAAGATACACGAGTTCTACGATAAATTATTGTTTAACGTGGAATCTTTGCAAACACTCAAGAAACTAAATGAACTTGACGCCGCCGCGAGATTCACCTTTGATAAGCTCGAAGTCATAAAGAACGAGCTGGCTTTGATTGATGAGAACTGGCGCGATTGGACCTTCAAAGCATTTCTGGAAACGTTAGAAAAGTGGACAATCAACAACCCGGTACAAAACTCAAAGGGATCGTTTCAAAGGGATCGTTTCAAGCCGCAACAGAAGGCATTTACTGGCAAACAAGAGGAAGGGCCACGACCGTCACGCGGCTGTGTTTATTGTGGGAGCCCAGAACATAGAGCCGTAAATTGCAACAAGGTCACCGATGTGAAGCAAAGAAGAACAATTCTTACTTCTAAACGCCTGTGTTTTAATTGCACAGGACCTCACAAAGCAGCGGTTTGCAAGAGCCAGACAACTTGTCGTCACTGTGACGGAAAACACCACACCTCAATCTGCGATCAAACACAAACGCAAGCACGTGAGCCAGGAATGACCGCAAATCATGTCGGCGAATCGACTGTCATCCATCCAGTTGTTGTGGTCAACGTTGCAGGGTACAAATTTCGAGCTCTTCTAGACAGTGGCGCAAGCCATTCCAATTGTTCCTCAACCTTTGTGAACTTGGTCAAAGCGCAGCCCAAGTCATCTGGTTTACGTCAAATCGCCATGCTGATGGGTGTAACCACGAAAACAATGCAAGAATTTGGCGTGACAATGAATGCCGTGACCGGAAGTTTTCAACTCGACGTGAACGTGACCAAAATTGAGAAGCGAGAATTACTCCTATTGGAAAATCCCCGATACAAGAAAGTTCTCGCCGAGCATCCGCATCTCAGAGGAGTGCACATGGACGATGTTGACGAGAAAAGCCACCTACCAGTCCACCTCATTTTAGGAGCCAACGATTTCGCCAAAAATACGCACCGGAGAGCGGTTGCGTGTTGGCCGTCGCGGCGATCCAGTTGCAGAGTACACGCGATTTGGATGGACATTAATGTCAACTGGAGCCGAAACCGACCTTTCACCAGTGTACCTGGCTATAAATTCAACCGCCGATTATGAGCGTTTATGCGCGCTAGACGTCCTAGGTCTAGCAGACTCTCCCACAAGAAAACCAGGGCGATGTATACGACGAGTTCAAGGAACAATTAACGCGTTCGCCTGAAGGATGGTACGAGACAGCGTTACCATGGAAGGGAAACCATCCCCCCCTTCCAAACAATCACGAGGGGAGTATGCACCGATTGGATTCGCTGTTGCGCAAATTGCAGCGGACCAATATGTTATCTCAATACGACGCAGTCATCCGTGAGCAATTGGAAGAAGGAGTGGTGGAGAGAGTTCCGACTGAAGCCACTGGGAAAGAGTTCTACCTGCCACACCGTGCAGTTGTGCGTGAGAATGCAGAAACAACCAAACTACGAGTGGTGTATGACGCTTCGGCCCGAGCACATGGTGGTGCACCGTCCCTCAACGAGTGTTTACATGCGGGGCCTCCGTTGCAGAACAAGCTGTGGAGCGTTCTCACCCGCAGTCGGTTCCACCCTGTAGCAGTTGCCGGTGACATACGTAAAGCATTTCTTCAGGTTCGAATCCGAGAAGCCGAACGAGACGCCCTTAGATTTCACTGGATATTTGATGTTCAATCGCGAGAGGTGGAGACACTTCGTTTCACCAGAGTGCTGTTTGGGTTATCCCCCTCCCCATTCCTGTTGGGTGGGGTAATCCAGCAACACCTTGAGAGCTGGCAGACTCGCCTTCCAGAGTGTGTGAGAGAGGCGCTACGAAGTCTGTATGTCGACGACTTCATTTCCGGCGCGCCCACAGTCCCAAAAGCCAAACAGTTGAAACGTGAAACTACCGGGATTTTCGCAGATGCTAAGTTCGAGTTGCACAAGTGGCACTCGAATGAACCAGAACTTGAGACTGAATGTGATAACTATGAGCCTACCTTCGCCAAGCAGCAACTTGAATGCGCATCGAATCAAGGCAAGAGCAAACTTCTTGGCCTTCCCTGGAACAAAGATGATGACACCCTGAGCGTGACGTTCCCAGCATCTCCAGCCGAGTTAACAAAACGTGGGATTCTTGCCAACCTAGCCAAAGTCTATGATCCGCTGGGAGTAGTGTCACCCGTGATGCTAGACGGGAAACGTATCTATCAAGAGGCCTGTAACCAAAAGACCGCGTGGGACACACCTCTCCCAGAAGCTATCGCATTGAAGTGGACAAGGTGGGAGAACCAATTGCCTGCCTCCGTTTCTACACAGCGCAGTATACCAGCTTTTCGAGAGCCTATTGAAGAAGTTCAGCTGCATGCCTTTGGTGACGCCAGTGGGTACGGGGTGAGTGCCGCAGTTTACGCTGTCGTAACACAAAAATCCGGAGTAACCCAAGGCTTAGTAACAGCTAAGTCTCGCCTCGCCAAACAGGGACTAACAATCCCTCGTCTAGAGCTCGTATCGGGTCACATGGCAGCCAACTTAGCCGTAAACGTCCGCAAAGCGTTGGAGGGTTTCCCTCTTGCCACTAACATCCAGTGCTGGCTAGACAGTACGGTGGCCCTTTATTGGCTTAGCGACAGTGGAGAGTACCGCCAATTCGTGGCGAATCGCGTCCGGAAAATACAGAGCCATCCGAATATCCTGTGGCACCATGTACCCACAACAGAAAACCCTGCTGACCTTGGAAGTCGGGGAGGCAGCGTGACCGAAGCAGAACTGTGGTGGAAAGTACCTCAATGGTTGTCTGACCCGAAGAAGTGGCCACCTGACATTGTGCGACAACCCACCCAAGAGAGCCAAGCAGAGAGGAAGATTCAACGAGAGCTTTTCGCGGGCGCTGTAGAGGTTAATGATGACCTCAATCACGTCCTAGAAAAGTTCGGCTTGCATAAAGCCATGAGGGTTTGTGCGTGGATCTCGCGATTCATTCACAATTCTCGAAACTCTTCCGACAAGATTCAAGGGCCGCTATCTACACAAGAAATGTCTGGGCAAAAATTATTCTGGATCAAGAGAGCACAGCGACAGGGAGCAAGCGACATCCACTTCCAGGAAGACAAGGAGCAACTTAACCTAGAGTTGAACGCTGACGGCGTATGGGAGTGCCGAGGCCGCATCCAGGGCGAATATCCAGTTTTCCTCCCTGATTCTGCGCTCTACACAGCCAAAGTGGTTCAGCGCGCTCATGTGACCACCTTACATGGGGGAGTTGGACTAACAATGGCAAAAGTACGTGAGAAGCTGTGGGTGCCTCGCCTCCGAAAGTTGGTCAAACGTACCTTAAAGAAATGCTGGGGATGCAAACGATTCAGAGCTGTTCCTGTGCACGGTCCTCCCCAAGCACCCTTACCGAGAGAGAGAACAGAAGGAGACACGCCCTTTAATGTGATTGGAGTGGATTTCGCCGGCCCGGTGAAGTACCTTCAGAAACCGAAGAAGGAACAAAAGGCCTATGTGGCACTCTACTCTTGCAGCCTAACCCGGGGAGTTTTCCTGGAACTGTTACCGAGCTTAGAGACGGGAGAGTTCATCAAGAGTCTGAAACGACTGATAGCAAGAAGAGGAAGGCCATCAAAGGTATATTCCGACAATGGGAAAACCTTTGTAGCAGCAGCTAAGTGGTTGAACAAGGTGCACAAGGATGAGAAGTTCAACGATTTCCTCGCCAAACAGTCCATTACCTGGCAGTTCAACCTCAGCCGCGCCCCATGGTGGGGTGGACAATTTGAACGCCTTATCGGTCTGATGAAAGCTGCATTCTACAAAATCGTGGGACAAGGTCTGCTTACCTGGGAAGAGCTGAACGAAGTTCTTCTAGACGTAGAAGTAACCCTCAACAACCGGCCGCTGAGCTATCTAGAGGATGACGTACAGCTTCCCACACTCACACCAAATTCATTTCTCTTCCTCAATTCCAACATTCTGCCAGAACTCTCGCCGTATCAGCTGGAGGAGAGAGACCTGAGGAAGAGAGCCAAATTTATGCAGAAAAGCAAGGATGCTATGTCGCGTCGCTGGACGTCAGAGTATCTGCGAGCATTACGCGAACGACATCGCCTCAAATACAGTGAAAGGGAGAGCAGTCTTGAAGTGGGAGATGTGGTGATTGTCAAATCAGCTGAACGCAATCGGAATTGCTGGCCCCTTGGCATAATCGAGACGCTGATTGTAGGCCGAGACCAGGTCGTTCGTGGCGCCAAATTGCGAGTAGGCAAAATTGTCTTGGAACGAGCAGTGCAACACCTGTATCCGTTGGAGCTTTCCTGCGACAAAACAGTCCCTGCCAACCCAGCACCGCTTGACCCCAGAGCACCGATATTCCGGCCAAGGCGAGATGCCGCAGCTGCGGCCAATCTACGCATACAAGATGTTGCTCATTTCGAGGATGAGCAATAAATTGGAACACTGAACTTTGAACATTTCATTTAACACATTTGGGGAACATTGATTTAGACCAGAATCGTGACTTTGTTTACCTTTATTAATCACGTGACACCCTTTTGAGACTCAGTTTCCATAGCGATACATATGCCTCGTTAACGAGTCATATGTGGGGAGTGTGTCGGAAACTGTGGTTGTTTATATTCGTATATTGTCGTGATTGCGAGTGATTTTCAAGTACAAGTGTAATTAGGTGCTAACTCAATTAGTAGGGATATAAAAAGAGTTGTACTGTAGAGCGAGCCAAAGAAAACAAACTATGACAGCAAACGAACATTCCTACCCGAGGCGTGTTGACACATGTTTGCTAGAGATAAGAGAACAATGCGAGTGTTATGAAATAAAGAGAAATCCTAGACGATAGTTTTTTAGAGTAAACCTGAAAGTTGTAGCCGACGCTTTGAAATAAACGAGAGAAATTGATCGAAACCGCCGTACCATTTCCTAAAACTCGTGACAAAAATCTTTCAAACGGATGGAGAGCAGTCGATCAGCCTTTACACCAGCAACAATGGGTTCAGAGTGAGATGGCAAAATTTCACGGTACACTACTACAAACAGTTTACAACACCTTCAATGTGTTACATGTATTTATAAGGAAACTTGGCCTACAAAACAAGGTTTAACTCTCCCAATGTTTGAATGCCTAAGATGTATTAAAGCGAGATAACGGATATCTTAAATTATATTTCCAAGAAAATGATATCGATCCGGGTGCTTTGTTGATATACAGTTGTACAAAATTCAACCCTCTGAAAATATTATCACAGAACAGTGATAGAATTGCGGTGACCCCTTACCATGACATTTATATCCGAGTACCCTTTCAGCTTTTATACTGTATGCATGGTGTCAACATCTTTCAAGTGCATGTATGATCAAAACTAAGAATGACACAGGTGGAATTTCTTTCACAAATATACAACATTTACATGATGTTAGCATTATTTGTCAATGACCAGTGAGTGAAATATACATTACACATTGGGTTTTGGCCATTCCTTGTAAAATAGTTCAATAAGCTGTATTGAAATGGTTTCGTAGGAACAATTTCTGTTTACAATTTGGATAAAAACATTTATTAGGAAAAAAACATTTTACTGTTATCAATTACCAGTGTGATGTGTAGCTGCTACATAGGTAAACACATGATCAAAATTACTCCTTGATGTTAATTATTGGAACGTTAATCAGCACCTCAAATCTCCTTAGAATACTAGTTTACAAGCAAGCACATAGATCATGTCTCATGACTTGTATCCTAAATAATTATAGTATTATGTTACTGTTGGGAGAATCTCGCGTAACTTTCTCAACCAATCAAAAATACAACCAAAACCAATCATGACTTACTCACACACATTTTCCCATGCTTCGTACTGGCTATCTGTAATTGCTCCAAGTTCTGATTGCTTCATTGGATTGACCTTGTGTGTTGTGATTGGCCAAAACAACTACTATGGTTTTGCTTTTATGACACTCGATTGAAAACCAATCTATGACAATGCAACATGTAATTACCTCTATGGTATGTTGGTATGTTCTGTGCTCTACTATTCTATGTTACTGTAGTCTCATTGCTGTTTATGGTGACATTAAATAACTATTTTTACTGCAACTGTACCAGTTGCTGCTATTTTTTGTACAACATCACTCTTCAGCAGCAGTTAATTCCTACAATCTCAACTATTCAAGGAAAATAGTTAATTGGGTTAGCAATTATTTGATACCCAGTATATCGAACAAAAACTACAGTATCTACACAGTAAGAGGAACAGGTTAATTTGGGAGATGGCACTCACAAGCTTCAAAATTAGAATTTGAGACCGCAGGAGTTAGCTGTATTCCTGATAAACCAACTCTCATCCAATCAAAATAAACAGAACTCCACTACATATTGTACTGGACCCACGTCCACAACAGTACTATACATCCACTTTCAGACCATTTTTCTTTCTGACAATAATTAATGAAGAGAGGTCGGGGGAGGGTCTTTTGGAACCCAGTCCCATAGCAGTTCCAACGACCCACAGCTCAAAACTCAGTACCAGTTCCCATTTATTTCATTTTAGGAAGACAGGGGACTGAGTACAAGTTAAATGGAAGAGACTGGGAACGAGAATGTCTCAAATTTCGAGGCCATTGGGGCCATGCAACCCAACCTCTCCAGTTAAACTAGAAATTCCATCTCTCCCTCCCCCGTCGCTAAAATTTTACAGTGCACCCTCCGCCGAACTTCGCGAGGTTATGCGAGACACGTATCGTAGTATTCCATGGCTGTTGTGCAACATCATCGAGGAAGTGGCGGTGGTTGAAATTTTTAAAAGCGCCTGTCTCAATCAAGCGATGACTACCAGTTCGCTCGTAGCAGATTTTAAGAGTCATGAAGACCAGAGAATGATCGCTGATACCGAGATGAACTACACTAGCTTTTGATATTTTTTCGGGCGAACTAGTTATACAGAGGTCAATCAACGTACTCGAAGTGGGTGTAATTCTAGTCGGTTCAGAGATCAATTGACTCAGTCCATATATATCAAGTATCTTCGTTAAAGTGGATGAGTTATGATTTGATCCGTCATGCATATTACAGTTTAGATCACCCAGAAAATAAAAGTCTTTCTGTTCAGAGTCCACTTTATCGATTAAAGACTCAAATTGCCGAAAGATATCTTGGGGAGTTTGGAGGTTTGTACCACGTACTGACAATAAAAGGTCTGGAGTGGGGTCTGATAATTTCGATGACAACACATTCAAGATGGTCATCACATAAATCGTCACGGATCTGGTAATTTATGTTACTCCGTAAATATATGCAAACACCACCACTACTTCGGCCATTAACAGAGCGATCTTTCCTAACAACCTCAAATCCTGGCAAGTATATTTCATTATCATTGACCGAACTATCAATCTTCGTTTCATTGATAGCCAGTACATCAATTTTGGAGTCGAGTACAAAAAATTTGAGATCATCCAAATGTGCAAGTAAACTATTGATATTTAATGCCGCCATAACAAAACCCCGGCCAAATGGATTGATAGTAGAAGGGTCGCCCTTATTGTTAGTGTACTTACGATTTATTCGCAGAGGCAAGGACTCATCCGTTTCCCAGTCGGCAATACCCTAATCACCTCTTAAGTAATTAATAAAATTTGTTGCAAGTCGGGCAGTTCCTTTAGTGTTGAGGTGTAGACCACCACCAAGTGACGATATTACTAACGTACGATCGCACTATCGTGCTAACTACATTACCATTTCCGTATGAACATATTAACGTGCTAGCGTACCAACGTATCATCGTACTATAAGGTGACGATATTACTAACGTACGATCGTACTATCGTGCTAACTACATTACTATTTCCGTATGATCGTATTAACGTGCTAGCGTACGAACGTAACACCGTACTATGAGGTGACGATATTACTAACGTACGATCGCACTATCGTGCTAACTACATTACTATACATACATACATACATAAACTTTATTTTAACTCGAATTTAAGTGTAGCTTGTGAAGCTATTTCCGTATGAACGTATTAACGTGCTAGCCTACGAACATAACATCGTACTATAAAGTGACGATATTACTAACGTACGATCGCACTATCGTGCTAACTACATTACTATTTCCGTATGAACGTATTAACGTGCTCGCGTATGAACGTAACATCGTACTATAAGGTGACGATATTACTAATGTACGATCGCACTATCGTGCTAACTACATTACTATTTCCGTATGAACGTATTAGCGTGCTAGCCTACAAACGTAACATCGTACGATAAGGTGACGATATTACTAACGTACGATGGCACTATCGTGCTAACTACATTACTATTTTCGTATGAACGTATTAACGTGTTAGCGTACGAACGTAACACCGTACTATAAAGTGACGATAGTTACTAACGTACGATCGCACTATCGTGAGTTGATTGCACAAGTACCGTACGAAGGAATGAACGAACTATACGATGAGTGTTGACTTGTACGAACGTCCCAGCATTGCGAGCACAAAACCTCTATCGGTTTTCAAACAAGCTTCGAGCTCATCCATTTGTCCAACCTAGTTTGTTTGGACGTGCTCTTTGGAAAAGTTACTATTCTCTTGCGAGAGTTTTGTATTAGCCCTGGGGAGCGGAAACGACGAAGCTGAAGTTTTAGCGGTCGAAACTCGCGTTTCGCGCTCGACTGTATATCCTCCTTCCCGCTCGGCTAATCAGTAACGCCTGTTATTCAAGCTAATTTAAAAATGACTGATTCATTATTAAAAACGTGTACAATGGCTAGTCTCCATTTTTTATGCCGTTTTTTTTTCCTTTTTTCTTTATTTGTGACGAATTAAATTCTTACTGGTGGTCTCTTGACCCTATATAATCAACACACACTGTAACGAGGATTGAGACCAAACCAGTGTTTGGAAGCCAGCCCTGGGATAGCTATAGAGCTATTTTGAAAAAACCTGGAAGAGGGTTTTGAAGCCGCCACTGCTGATCAGTGGCGCACCTAAAATAAACCACTTGAAAACAGCGACAAGACGGCGACGTTTGATCTCCGGTGCAGTCTTTCATTTCCGATTCCGACTGGCAAAAAAAATAGTACACTCGAACGTCGCTATTTCGAACACTCAGGGGAAACGAAAAATAGTTCGAAATAGCGGGGATTCGAAATAGCCGATAATAAATGACTGAAAACAGTATCAAAGCGAAATGGATTTGGGTTCGAAATAACGGTGGAATTCGAAAGTTCGATATTAAGCGAGATTCGACTATATCGTACTTAGGGGTCTTTGTCGTTGGCAGCGAGCTCTCTCTTCTTGTTGACGGATAAATGGCACGATAGCACTTAAATTAAACTTGCCTCGACGCCGCAGCTAAAGTTTTATAACGACTTATTCATTCTTAAAAATGTATTGAAAGGCTAGTCATCATTTTTAATGTGTTATTTTTTTCTTTTTACATAAATACCCAAAATTTCACCGTTACTGGTGGTCTCTTGACCAGATATGTTCGCTGTGTGTCTTAAAGTGTATATGAAATGAACTTTTTTTCTGCATAATTTTGTAGCTTATTATGCTGTTATTGCGAAATGAAAAAAGAAATTCGACAGAACGAAGACAAAAATTTTTTTTGCTCGCGAAAGCGTCTTCGGAAGACCAAAATGGTTGGTCCGGAGACTGGTAACGAGCTCGGCTCTGATGACGTAATCAGTGGTTCTAATCATTTGTTTACACTCGGATTTATGTTACCACTATGCGAAAGTTCTACTCGATAGACACGCTTTTAGCTGTTATTTCTTGAAGTAAGTTAACTTCTCGCAATCTATGTCTGAAAGTGACGATACTATGTCATTCTCCGTGAGAGTTGAATCGCTCAGTGATAATTCCGAGGAAATGGAGGTACTTGGACATGTACAACCATATCACTGACGAACCACTCGGACATGTACTCAGTGACGACGAAGAAGACAACGAAGGAGACCAGGATGGGTTTTCTCCTTCGGTTTTGCGGAACAGATTTGATGGCAATGCACTCCTGGATGAATGGTGAGAACGTGTTTGTTTAAGAAAGTAGAGGGAACGGAACTTCAATCGATAATAACTTTCTGCTTTTCTCGTCGATTTTGAAATTTATTCCCATGTTTTGGTTTTGGTGTATTTGTGGAGAATGTGCTGTGCAAAATTTGACCGATGCCGTCGAATACAGATGATGTATGGAGATCGGACAGGCTTGCCAGAAGTTAGGTGTATTACGAAGCACGATGACCTCTCGTCAATGACGAATAGATCAGTACTTTTACAAGTGGGTCCACTACTTAAAATCACTGACCGGACACTGAACACAGTTCTTTCATCTTGCTTTGCATATCTTAGGTTTGTTATGTTAATTGTCATCGAAGAATCTCAGTCATATTTATTTTTTAGAAAGATGTTTCATTGCGAAATCAAAAATGTTTTTAATAATCCCTGCAGTCCTATACATCCTATACATGATATGAAACATGCAGAATTCTCTTTCTTGATATTATTATATTCTACAGGAATGCTGTAGGAATAGGCATTTACATGCAAAGTATATATAAAACACTATTTTTAAGTCTTCTGATATAATTATTATCTATAACACCTAAAAATAATACCCACAATTTATTTAAAGTCCCTTCCAACCATAATTCCACTTATTTCCACTATTTGTATTAAAAAAGAGGGAGTCAGTTTTCCGACATGGATTTTATTTAATCATCTTTAATGACTTTTTTTATCAGGTTTTTGCGAGCTGTTCCATACAGATGGCTTGTGTGATGGATTTGTGGTTATTTAGAATGGGACAACACATTAAGACCTCTTCCATCCTGTGGTTTCACTTGGGCTGACTGGGATTTCTCCCTGATGTAGTTATAACTACATCAGGGAGAAATCCCAGTCTGCCCAAGTGCATGGTTACCAGTCTGGAGAGCAATGCAGCTAGTACATTTATGGTGGCCACAAGTTTATTAACTACATTGGTGCTAACTTGAAATATTTCTTTCAAATATTTTTGGGCAATTTAAGTGTATTTCATGAAATGGTTTTAATTCTTTAATTAAATTTGAATATCGACATCCTCGTCTTAGCCATCAATGAGTCCTGACACTTCTGAATACTCATCATCATTCTTGGGTTATACCATAAAAGGGGGTGGAAGCAGGTGGGGAGGGGTTGGCAATACTTATTACTAAAAAGAGGACTTTTATTTGAGGAAACACAGCAAAACGTTTCTGGAGAGGTTTAATTGCACTCTGTGTCTTTCCTTAAGGTACCATATCATGTTTGCTGCAATTTTCCTTTTTATCAGCTGCCAGCTTGTTTCCTGGCAAAATAACAATGATATGGCTACAGCCCCTAAATGAATGTTCAGTGATTCTAAAACAAGTCTGTTTTACATTTTTTGTCCTACAGTTTTTCAAAAAGAATATTTACAAAATATTATTTTTTTCTTTGATGCAGTGTCAGTAATCTCCTAAATAAACTTAAGAAGCAAAATATGTTCATTATAATAAAGAAAGGATTGTTCATTAGAGCCTGTTGTTGTCTACTAGTTATTGTTTAGATTACAGGCAGTAGCATTGTGTTCCCTCATGGGTTCCCCACATTTGTGGCATTTTCTAGGTCCCTACTAAGGTTTTTCTGTTCATAATGGCAGATGGTGCAGTTGATGTAATGCTTGCAAGGCATCTTGCTCTGCCACTGAAAGAGGAAAATCCCCACTAGTACCCGATATAGAAGGATATGGTGGTGATGAGAATTTGCATTTTTATATTAATGGAACAATGGCTTAAACCCTTGTCTGAGACTCACCTAAATGGCAAATGTTTCAGTTCACTCAATTTTCCTCCTGTGAATAGAAGTATACTAATTTTCCATTGAAAAAGAGTAGTAAAGTCTTCACTCAGCAGAGTGGCCTACACCTGCCGGAACATAACCTGGGGTCAGTCAATAAAACTTTTACAAGTTGAATTTAAAAGTGTAGCTATTAATGTTTTCAACCTCTCAGAAATAATGGCAATTAACACTTGTAAATTACACTTGTAAAATTTTTATTGAATTGACCCCTGGTTTTTGTCCCATGAAATGACTGATTGACTACAGTATGTATTACTAGTAACCCCGGATGGGATGCCAGTCCACTGCAAAGTTTACATTCCCCAACCCCTGAGTATTATTGATATATGTTTGCTGGTATCTAGTTTTATACCTGGGTGAAGCGATAATGTGGAACATTGAAGTTTCTTGGGCGAGGAAACAACACAATAGCAGAAACCAGGTCTCGAATCTAACCGACCGGCTTCAGATTAAAAGTCTGAAACACTAACCACACTCAGCTTCTGCAATGACATGAGTGCAACATGTTTATCCATTGCGGATGTATATCACCTGATTGTCATTCTATTATGCTTTGGGGATTATACTGACATCCCACAATACACAACTTCCATTTTATTTCTTCTACTTGAACATTAATACAGGTGGTTTGTCTGATGGATTTTTATGCATTCAAGACAGGTAAAGAAAAGTGACTAAGAGGAAGACATCAGCCTGAAGGTTTTTAAAATTGTTACATTTAGTAACTTCTCAGATTGAGGGCTATTGTTGTCTGTAAGCAGGTAATTAATGAAAATCTTACATTTATTTTCTTGATTCTCTTTCGGGTGACTATCATGCAACCAGTAGACAATAGTAAAAAAAAATACCAAATTACTGAAGTATTTACATTTATTTTACAGGACATTTCTATATAATACACGTGGCATTTATGTTCACGTCGACTTTTCTAAAATCACACTTATCATCTGACTTATAAAAGCGGCCTCACTAAAGCTGACAATTACAAAATACACAAAAATATATCACACACTTACTCTTCGGAACGACGGAAACCTTCTTGGTCGCTTTCGAAAAATGAGCAGAGATTTACAAGGAATAACCGTCCATTTTGTGGAATGAAACGTTTGCTCAATATAAATTAAGTTTCGGAGATCTAAAAGTGTGCTGGGTTTCACCGAGAATTGAGCCGTTCGAATGCGGTTCGAAGCTGTATCGAGTCCGCCTTCGTTCTTAATCGGGCCATAGACCACACTAATGTGCTGCGTGTCCGCAAAACCCTCTTGTCCGCCATTACACTCGTGTCTTCAGAACCACTGATGACGTCAAACCGGTGTCCCGTGGAGCGTTTTCGCCGCGCACAAAATGGACCCACGTTCGATCGTCAACATACGATCTTTGCGGCTTCAAAAACACTTGATGAAATTACTTCCGGTCGACTAAACCCAAATATTTGGGTTCATAAGGGCATAAACAAGCATATTAGACAATTTTTTTTTTCATTTCATATACACTTTAAGTAACACATAATACATCATACGTGTCCTGTCGAACTTGTCACAGTTTTGTCTGGAAATGGAGTATTGAGATTTTAGACCATACCGGTTGTGATTCAATTGAATAGATTGATCGCTTGCGTCTTGAAAAAAAGTTGTTCTTCTGTCTTCGTTGACAAGAACATTTAGAAAATAAATGCAAGCCATTTGCTCTACATTTGACCTGTCTCAAATTTTTCTACTCCCCCTGCTATAAATTCCAGGACCCGGTTGTTCGAAAGGTGTATAGCGCTATCCACCGGGTAAATCACTATCCAGCGAATAACACAATGGATTTTGTTAACCCTTATCCACTGGATAGTGATTTATACGGTGGATAGCGCTATCCACCTTTTGAACAACCAGGACCAGGGCAACACATTTAAAAAACTGATTCAACGATCCGATAGACAAAAAGTGTGCCCTGGTTCAGAGGTACAAAAAATATAAGAAAATATGGCATCGGGCAGAATGGCCGGACATTTGCGCATATTAATGAGCCATCACGGCGGACTATTCAAGCATGAATGTTCAATAAAAGCGCCGCAATTACAGAGAAAAGGGGCGAATTTGGTGAAGTACACTGACTAAAACAGAAATTTTGAAGTAATAAGATATGACTTTCTTAAGATGATAGGGCGGCTTTTTGTAGTTTAAGGGTTATTCTACCATTTAAGCCAAAAACTAAGTGAATCGAACGAGGATAAGTTGTAGTCTTTTCACTTCGAAAATGGTGGTTATTACGGTTACTCTAGTATGGGAAACCACCCTTGTCAAGTTCGAACTTTGATTTTCTCGCAAAATAAGCAAGAATCTTCGAATGATAGAGCGGCTTTTGTCAGATAGACGTCTTATCTATACGTCGATCGTTTTGTTTTCAAATTCCGAGCAAATGAAGTTGTAGTTTTTTGCGCTAGAATATTTGAGGTTCAAAATTCGCGCGTGTTCTGGAGTGTGGTCATTGTCTTTGTAATGACAATGGTTGCCATGAACAAACAATAGCTAGCAAAACTCTATTGAAGAAATGCAGTCATCTGTTAAACACAGCTTTTTGAATTGTTAATGATCAGCTGAATAAGCACAAAAACTGTCCGCGCGCGAAATTTGAATACTTCAAGCACAGGTGTAGATTGCGTTCGCGAAGTCACAGTAAATTCGCGAAGTCACTGTATATTTATACAGACAAAGGCATGTTGCCGGATCGAAATGCGCCAATGGCGGTGAGGTGTCTTCAACAAAAGGTTTAAAGCTGTAGTTTTCGAGTTATGCAAATTTAACTTACTGGTTGTTACAGATGATAATCATGAAAGTTAAAAGAAACAGCGACATATTATAAATCATTATTATAATGGGGCTGGGGAAGAGGAAATGGTAAATTAACTTCGATAAGTTGGTCATCAGTTGGTAATCGAAACAAATCGAACGTTCGATTAATTGCGCGATTGGGTTCGATCGATCATAATCACTTCGCTCGCACTCGCGCACTTGAAGATAGTGATACTTTATCATTTATAAGATTGCAGACATAGAGCACTCGCCGCTTACTTTTGTTCAAAAAGAGTGTAGAGCGTGGCGATCGATTTAAAATGACGAGTGCGTGAGCCACGAGGAACGAACAAAATTATCGAGCCGAAGAACTGAAAAAAATCTCATGTTGGTGTCCCCGCACGGCGAGCGCGGCGATTCTTGATCAATCGTTGCTCGCTCTATTTTTTTTTGCAAAAAAAACTACTGGCAATCTAAAAACTTGATCGAAGATTCATTTGCTGACACCAATCTAGATTTTGTATGTGCATCGAGCAGTCTCAAACCCTTTCATTTTGTCTTTTCTGATGCTGAAAAATACAGATAATATGCGGGTAATCGTAAGAAACAAAAGCTGACAACAATAGCGCGCATCGTTCATTGTTTGCTTTGCCCGCCCACTTCAAGTTAATGAGTATAGCGGTGCGTGCCTGGCAACCAATCAATTAAGCCGCTTTTTGAGCGTCAATGAATAATAATGAGCGATATGTCAGATCAAGAAACTTTCGGCGCTGTAAGTAAATGTCGCGAGAACAATAGGCATTCTGCGCGATGGTCAGAGAATAGAAACTGAGTTGTTTTTGTATCGAAAATTTCAACGTGTTCATTGTCCTTTTTTTCGGCGTGTAAAGTGATTAGCTCACGAAACGAGCTCTAGATAAAGCTTTAGATAATAGTAATGTAGTTAGCACGATAGTGCGATCGTACGTTAGTAATATCGTCACCATATAGTACGATGTTACGTTCGTACGCTAGCACGTTAATACGTTCATACGGAAATAGTAATGTAGTTAGCACGATAGTGCGATCGTACGTTAGTTATATCGTCACCATATAGTACTATGTTACGTTCGTACGCTAGCACGTTAATACGTTCATACGGAAATAGTAATGTGGTTAGCACGATAGTGCGATCGTACGTTAGTAATATCGTCACTTTATAGTACGATGTTACGTTCGTACGCTAGCACGTTAATACGTTCATACGGAAATAGTAATGTAGTTACGTACGGCACTTACCCTATAGTACGCAGTACGTTCGTAGAAATCAATTTCGTTATTTATCTTGGCTACAATTCCCTTACAAGTTAGTACTTTAGTACGTTAGTAAGTTAGAATTTTTTATCTTTCTTCGTAATTAGCACGTTAGTACGTTCGTACATTGGTTTATACGTTTTCTTCGTAATTAATACGTTAGTACGTTCGTACATTGGTTCATACCGTACTTGTGCAATTACCTATACACAGAGCATTAAACGAAGGATAAAGCAGCTAGCTGTCTTATTGGGGCCCTGGACGCGGGTAATAGTACGTTAAGTCCATGTACTAACAAGAAAAACACAAAAAGGGGCTCCTAAAACGGACAGCATATGGTGCCAGGACCCGGTTGCATAAAGCGCCCTAAGATTAAGTAAGATTCTGCAACCGTTTCCTGCGTTCCAAATAATTTTCTTGCGCTCTCTCTGTGTTTCCTATACTTGTTAATGCGCCTTCGATCGAGTTATCCATGATAACGCACAAGAAAATCATCCGGAACACAGAGAATGGTTGCAGGAAATACCACTTATTCTTATGTGGCTTAAGAGCGGCCGTCCGTAAATATCGCCTGGAGGTGTGCAAAATGAAAAAAACGAAAATCCCCAAACTTTGTCAGAATATAGGTCTAGGTAATCTCTTTCTAGAAAAATAACTGTCAGTTCGATTAGATTTTTATTTTACGCGAACGGCGACAAAGTCGGTTCGGCGGCTCTCGCATCGATTTTACTGGCTCCACACCACGCATTACTTAAATATTTCCAAAAAATTCAAAATGGAATTATCTCCACCAGTTAATACCTAACTAAGAAAAGCACACATTCACCAATAGTGTAAATGTTAAATTGTTCAATTCGAACGTTAACTTAATATTTTTGAGATTTTTAATAATTTTACTTATTTTAACGATTTTCGCGAGTCAAAAAAATGGCAAAATCGAGAGGCCAAAATCATAACTTGGTACATGGCTTGGTACCATATCAGTCATACCCAGAGAAAGAGCAATGTTTCTTCCTCAAATAAATGCAATAAAATTTTTGGGCAATCGAAAATACGAAATTTTTGAGCGCCAAACAAAGGTGACACAAAAGGTCAAAACACGCCATTCTTTTAACGGCCTTCAAAAGCGTTAAATCGATAACAAGAGGCTACACTTAGCCTATACTCATGCGCGCGAGACTCTAAGACGCGTTGATTGAAGTTACCAATAGTTTTTCTGTGTTACTAAATCGCATGCAACCGGTGTAAAATGGTTTATTCCAGAAAAAATCCCCCCACCCCGACGGATGCAATGTTTTTTTACCCCTCCCCCGCCCGGATTTCCCGGCCAGGCCGACCAACCCTCGCACCTTGATTTTTAACCCAGATACCCCCTTCTGCCCGGATTGCCATAAACTTTTTGTAGGCTCTAAATAAACAGGAAATCGCATTCAGGAGATCCGGGATTTTTTTAAAGTTTTCAAATCTTTGGTGAGAATTGCTATGAATTGGTCAAACATTTTGTAAATAAACGTTGCGTGACGCATTCACTAAAATCTTTCCGTGATTTTAAGACCAAATCGAAATGAAATGTTTCCATAACTTAAGGCTGGTTCTTTAAAAAAATGCTTTGATTTTGTCATCTATAATAAGTTTTTTCCAGGCTTCACAGTTTCTTCAAAGTGTTGTCGCAAATACACAATTTTGCTTTATGCAAATTTTATGTCAAATGTAATTTAATAGCAAGCTGTTTTTAAATTTTTTATATGGCCACTGAATCCAAAATATATTTTCTATAAAAGGTCGAAACTTTTGAATGAAACTCATATTTCCTTGAATGAAAATGTCTTTCCTTTGATTAAAAGAGTCAAACACCTTTAAGAATTCAGTAATTTTCTGCTTCTAGAAGTCTTGGCAATTTGTTATATCCTAATTACTGCGAGGAACCGGCTAGCGTCTGCAAAAATATAATAAACATCACAAAATAATTCAATTCAGCAACCTATTTTTATTATGCTTTCTAAAATCGCCGACTTTTCCTGTGTAATAGAATGCCAATCTTATCCGGAAAAATGATTCGCATAATGCTTTCGCTAATAAAAAAAAAACAGTTCTGAATGGTCAAAGGTACAGAAATGAAATGCTGGCGGCGTTTGAATCATGAGTTCGGATAGCTCATGGTCTGCAAACAAACACTTCGATTCAGAGCTCGAGTTTTCACTAAAACCTTTTTCCAAACCACGAAAGCACCTAAAATAATCTTTGAAAACAATACTTGGCCACATTTGGTGAAAGCTGTGCTTGGTAAAGTAGTAAAAAGAACGAGAAAGCTCCGTTTACCTTTCCCACGGATCCAAATTAAGCGCGCACGTACAAACAGAACTTCCTTGACAATCGAGTCGTCT
The DNA here is from genome assembly GCA_024195265.1 of Dendrophyllia cribrosa. Lineage (NCBI taxonomy): Eukaryota > Metazoa > Cnidaria > Anthozoa > Scleractinia > Dendrophylliidae > Dendrophyllia > Dendrophyllia cribrosa. The sequence goes on along the minus strand of JAJLRJ010000003.1, from coordinate 40,577,269 downwards.
AATCCGAAGCTATCGAATGTCTCATCGTACAGCAATCGGGTGAACTTGGCACAACTTCGCGCTTCGGAAAGTCGTACTTACTTACACAGGTGACAACATAGTGGTTACTAGTAACCTAGTGACCACAAAAAGTGACCACAAAAAGTAATAAAGTCAGTAATTAATATGACACGCATTCCCCAGTCCATAATCCACAGAAGTCCAGTCCCAAAGTCCAGATTTTTTATTAAATCTGATGGACTGAGGTAACGACGCTGTTTTGCCGTGTGTTTCTATTGTTCTTTCTTGAAAAAAGTCTTGAAATTACTCACCACAGGCAGCGAGGACTGCTCCGATACAGACATTGCAAAGAATCGGCAGTAAAACGGGAAATAAATTGACAATATGCTTATCAGTGCGAGAGATCGATGTTTGGCATTTTTGCCTCGGAAGAACTCTGATTAAAAATAGCTCTTAGTTTTTTCAGAATCGCAACAAATTCGGCCTCAAGTTGTATGCTGTGTATAAAAGCAGCGTTCACCTCTATGGGAGAAATACAGGACTGACTTATACACCAATAAGACCAAATGACAGAAAATGTTTGTCATGCGCATGGGTATCAAACATTTGTCTTATACTTCAATGTACCATAAGAAAAGAAGCAATTTATATTTTAATAATTTAAACAAGATATGGAGAAGAGTTACTTCTTTCATTCAGTTATTGTACCTGCAAACCACGTTACTTTTGAATGTTTTATAAATGGAGGCTGTACCACAATGAAGCCAGTCATTCTTGTGAAAATAATATATACCTGACGTGAACATTACTAATGTGAGTAGGGTTGTAGGAGACGCTGTCGTGACACTTCAGTAACGATGTTTTGCCGGAAGTGAGAGTAGCCGGAAGTCACTAAACCGGAAGTGTAAAAAGCAAAGCTGTGAACCGGAAATGCACAATTTAAAATATGCGTGAATAAATTTGCATGCAAAATCGTGACACAAAAAAAAATAAAAAGAAAAACGAAGCCCATTTTATAACTCATGCCGCTACGCGCATGAGTAATAAGCTCGTTTTAAATATATAACAGCCCAACATTCCCAAAAATATTACTAATATCGCTAATATCAGTTTGCTTTTGAGTAACTGTGTCTTTTTTGGCGTTTAGTTTGTTTGTAATCAATCGTAAGCGTTAATTTTGCGACATACAAAGTTCAAGTTGTGTTTACTCAGGTTTACTGCAAACGGCCGACCTGACCGGTCTCGACATCATCAACATTAGATTTATACTTTTAAAAGACGATAACTCCTGCTGCATTAAACTACATAATTATGCCATTTCTTATTTATATTTCGACACAAGTATCACTGATTCTACTTAGGTACGTACCAAATTGTGAGCGAAAAACATACAAACTGTCTTCCCGTGGCGTGCTTGCAACTGTTCCGAAAGAAGATTGCGTGACAAGCGCCGCAAAGCAGGAAATGCATGCAGTGCAACAGGAAGCTCGCTCATATAAGAATATTACTTTTACTTTACCTTTGATATAAAATATAAATGTCATCTTTCTGTCTTGATTGGTTTAAAAGTCCCACAAAACGAAAAAGCGGGTTTTTTTTTCGTGAACGATTATTGCAACAAATTGGTGCAACTGCGACTTCCATCCCCCATAACGAAGGCATCGAAGGACTTGACGGTGGGGATAGTTGAATTTTTGAACACATTAAGCGTCCAAATTAAGGTTGGTATGGTTTTATTTAAAATAAAAATGAATCTTATAGTTCTCTGTTAAAGTGGTACATGGGTGTGCGACTCAAACCACAGGCTAACCATCCCCTGTTTGTGTGGTGTACTGTGCATGTGTAATGGCCACATCGATTAATAGAACTAGCCTCAAACCCGAAAATTAGGACCCTTTAAACTATAGATAGCCGGCAATATTCTTGTTCGGAGGCTTCATAACCGGCATACGACATTTTTAGCGAAGAAACGCCGGGTTTAATTACCAGACACCGTAAATCCTCTACAACAACCGCAGGAGCTTATTTGTTTCAAGCGTGTTTGAGGACGGGGGGCGAGAGAGAGAGAGAGAGAGGCTTAATAATTTAGCAAAACGCAAGCAGTTCACCACTCTTTTTTTTTTTGTAATACATGAATTTCAATAGGTTCCCACAAGTGCATAAAAATGTAAAAAAGTACGTATAACGCCGTCACTCAATCTCCATGTACAAGTACAAGTACTGGTAATATTTTCCACAATGCTCCCTGGTACGGTATGTGAATTCATTCCCGGCTGGATTAGTACGGCAAAAATGTACCGATAATACAGTGTTTTCCTGGTTGTGAAAGAAAAAGGAGAAAGGGTGGGGCTTACATGATTTTGCTCCAAAAAAGGGGGGCTTATTATTAGAGAAGGAGCGGGGCTTAAAAGAGGATTTACGTTAGATATACACAAGCTAGGTTTTACTGAGGTGGGGATGTCGCGTTTATCCAAGTACTGATAAAAATCGCGTTGGTGCGGAAGTGTTTTTCCTTGCGCGTGGTCAAAACATTGCAACGACGTCTCATATTCGCACTTGTCTGTTTGGTAGGTATTAAATTCGCGCTCGAAAATGCTTTTCCGTGTAACAAAGGACTTTAAATATCAAAAGGCATGAAAGCCTGTAAATGAGAAATACTAAACATACCGCGGATGTACCAAAATAGTTCACGGGAATCTTTTATCCTAAGGAAAATAGAAACATAAATAGAAACGTAAATAACCTGGTCGCATCATGTAATTTGCGATGATCCTAAATTAGCATAAATTACCATTTTGCCGGCACGTATCAGAGGTCTGGGGGAGGGTAGCAGGTGCGCAGCGAGTTATAGGATTATGGTTCGTAATTTCTACCCGTTAGGAGGGTGAGACAATCTACGGTCAGCTTTCGCTGTGTATGGGTCACGTTTAGTTTTCTATTCATATCATATTGTGGAGACTAGGTTTTACGCTTCTCAAGTGTCTAGATACTTCGTATGGTGACCTTTATTTATTAGTGGAAAGCACGTTTTTGAAATAAGGATACCCTAAAACCCCAAGGGTGGCACCACTGCCTTGGTCGGGGGCACACGTTCCTCGTTTTCTCCACCTGCTGGTTTTTAGGGGTATTCGTGTACGGATTTGGTGCATTTGTTCTTCCTTTAATCACAGTTGATATCTGTACATATGTTGAAGTTAAATAAATGGCACGGTGGCTTGGCTGGCCCGTGCACCCAGATTCAGTTGTGTGTCCGGTTGAGTTATGGAGGCAAAATTTTTATTTTCCCTTCCAATTTATTCCAAATTGGCTTACCGAAAGAACCACGGTCTTCGCTGATAGTCCAATTTCCCAAGGAGATTTCCAGGACGTCTCATTTGACAGTGGGCGGTCGGCTGTCCAAAAAACAGAGGAACACGCAGTAGAAGAAGAGGAAAGTGATACGACCCGCTGACCACGAGATCCGGCTTTTCCCTTGTCCAGTTGAAGGATACGTTAGAACCTTTCAGCGCCACCGTAATCTTGAACGACACATGCACTATGGAAAATGCAAGTTCGTGGAGGAAAAGCCCCGGGGGACTCCCAAATAAAAATAACGGGGGTGCTCTTCGTACCTTTTAGGGGTCAAAATTTGTAGATTGGTACCACTTAGGGTGTTAAAATCCAAAATGACCACCGTTAGAATTATCACGGTACCTTTTAGGGTATTGAGCCGTAAAACATGACATGTGTTGTTCTCGAAATTTCCGACGAGCACCCCCGTCATTTTTATATGGGAGTCCCTCCCCCGGAGAAAAAGCACACCCTTCTGGACAAAGCAGAGGTGGGAAGGGGCCAGTGCACAGCCATTGTCGGAACAGCGGTAGATGCTGTTGGGTGTGATTCTCAAGCTGTGGCAGAACAAGCTGCGTACTCTACTGCTCGTGCCCGCATCATCCAAGATTACCAGCTTGTTTATCCAATCACGCGTGATTCATACAATATATGTGATATGTATACAACAAGCAAACTGAACAGGATCAGCATCGCCATGTTGCGGCTTAATATATATGCGGTTACTATGATCTAAAAATTGATGATCTTTCACTGAAAAGTAACGGCACCAGGAGACCATGATGGGGTCTTGAAAGCACCTCAGGCCCGGTTCAAATGTCGAACTTCACCTGGCCGAATCTAATGCAAATGAGCAAAATCTATTGTTCTTGCTCATTTGCATTAGATTCGGCACATGTGAAGTTCGACGTTTGAACCGGGCCTTACGTGAAGTTACTCGAAGGTCTTGTGAAATCATGGTCTTGTACTTAATCATCGAATTTCGCATGTATGGAACTCATAAATTAGAAAACTGACATCCCCCCTCCCTCTCCCCTTCCCCCACCACAACCACAAACACAATATTATCTCTTTAGCAACATTTATTCATCCACGCATGCGGTTCAATTTCCTCCCTTCATAAAAATATTTGCCGAAATATGATTTGAAAGAAGAAAAACTTGGATGCGCGTTGTCAAATTTTCTGCATCTCGCTCAAGCGGTTATGGCCCTCGTCATCAGCTAGACGTTAGGGGAGGGGGTGGGGGGTTGTTGTTGGGGATGGATGTCGCAGTTGCACTAATTTGTTTCAATAATCGTACAAGAAGAAAGAACCCTCTTATTCGTTTTTAGGAAATCTAAACCCATCAAAACAGAAAGATAAATTTATGAAAGGGAGAGTAATAATCACATAGGAGCGAGTTTCCTGTTTCACTGCATGCGTTTCCTGTTTTGCGGCGCGCTTGGCGCTTTAGGTCACGCAATCTTTCCTTTCGGAACAGTTGCAAGCACACCATGGGAAGACAGTTTGTATGTTTTTCGCTTACAATTTGGTACGTATCTAAGTAGAATCAGTGATACTTGTGTCGGAATATAAATAAGAAATTGCATAATTGTGGTTTATTGTAGCAGGAGTTATCGTATTTTGAAAGAAAAAATCTAATGTTGATGATGTCGAGACCGGTTTGTCGGCCGTTTGCAGAAAATAGTAAATACAACTTGGACTTTGTCTGTCGCAAAATTAACGCTTACGATTGATTCCAAACAAAATAAACGCCAAAAAAGACACAGTTACTCAAAAGCAAACTAATATTAGCGACATTAGTGATTTTTAGGGAATGTTGGGCTGTTATATATTTTAAACGAGCTTATTGTCGATTTTACGCTTTTGAAGGCCGTTAAAAAAATGGCGTGTTTTGACCTTTTGTGTCACCTTTGTTTGGCGCTCAAATTTTTCGTATTTTCGATTGCCCAAAAATTTTATTGCATTTATTTGAGGAAGAAACATTGCTCTTTCTCTGGGTATGACTGATATGGCACCAAGCCATGTACCAAGTTATGATTTTGGCCTCTCGATTTTGCCATTTTTTTGACTCGCGAAAATCGTTAAAATAAGTAAAATTATTAAAAATCTCAAAAATATTAAGTTAACGTTCGAATTGAACAATTTAACATTTAAACTATTGGTGAATGTGTGTTTTTCTTAGTTAGGTATTAACTGGTGGAGATAATTCCATTTTGAATTTTTTGGAAATATTTAAGTAATGCGTGGTGTGGAGCCCGTAAAATCGATGCGAGAGCCACCGAACCGACTTTGTCGCCGTTCGCGTAAAATAAAAATCTGATCGAACTGAAAGTTATTTTTCTAGAAAGAGTTTACCTAGACCTATATTCTGACAAAGTTTGGGGATTTTCATTTTTTTCATTTTGCACACCTCCAGGCGATATTTACGGACGGCCGCTCTTAATATGCAACCGGGCCCAGAACTCCAAATAAATTCAATCCTCGTTAATAAATAAACAAATAATAATAGTGGTAACAAAATCAACATTTAAACATTGGTATAACTGATACTTCTGAACTGGCTTGGGTTACTGATCTGGTATCTGGTATCTTGAGGAGCCAGTTGCATAAAGCTTAACGTCAGACGTAACAGCTAACTTCGGACGTTCAGCCAGCAGTCAAACTCACTTTTTTACGTAAAGGCCCTGTCACACTATTGCGTATGAGAGAAACGTATGTTGCGTATGGAAATTCATAAAATAATTTTCATACGCACAAAATGACCAGCTTACTTGACCTATGAGTAACGTACCTCTAGCGTAACTCTCGCGTATTCAGCGTATGCCTAGCGTATGCTTAGCGTATAAACCATACGTCCGAATACGCACAAAATTTTTAAGCATGCTTAAAAAAAATTTTCTGCCTCGCCGTATGCCAGCGTATGTCACCGTATGCGACCATGCTTGAAACGTATACAACCTATGCCTAACGTACCCCTAGCGTATGACAGCGTATACCAGCGTATGAGTGATATGTTTCATACGCTGCCATACGCCAGTACGATACGCAATAGTGTGACAGGGCCATAAGATGTTAGCAGTTATGCCCAACGTTAAGTTTTATGCAACCCTCCCTAGATGACCTGAGAGCCGAAGTAACCAAATTGAAAGAAATGGCGCTTTCACTACTTTTCAGTATTTTACGAAATCATTTCACCAAAAAAGATTTTGTTACTTATTCATTGATGATTCGCTACAATAACTATGATAGAATTTTGTCTCAAAGCAGTAAATGAAAAAGTCCAAACTGAATGAATTAGCAACAGAGGCGGCCGTTTTAGAAGTGTCCGTTGACAATTAATCTGTCATCAGATATGTGGAGAAAATGCAAATGACTTGACAATGAATATACGTATAACGTATAGGAGTTTTTACAACTCTCCAGTGATTGTGGACGCAATCCCCCACCCCCCCCCCCCCCCCCCCCACCCCCCAAAAAATATCATTAATCTGGCTGCCATTGTCCAGATTAGGACCTTAGCTCACAGCAAAGGCCATCAGAACATTTCATCGGACCCAGTTTTGGAACAGTCTCTACATTTCCCCTATTTATACCCTGCAGTTCTCAAACAGCCCTTCTCCATGATTCCTTCGGCCAAGGTTTCACTGCAAGGTTTGCCTTGTGATATTTTAATGGTGTTCCCTATCCAGCTCCATCTTTTTTTTTTTTGCCAAACTCGCTCTCTTCCAGAGGTCTTCCTTTTTCATTCTATCCTGCCAGACTGAGTATTCTTAAATAAAGGTTTGTCTCTAGCAATGATCGATTTGTGAACATTAGAAGCTTACCCAATGCTCGCTCGGAACCCCTTCACGTTTCAGCACCATATAACAGGACAGAGAAGAACGATGTTACGTGACTATATATGACACGAAAAAGCACAAATCCCCATGCACGTCAAAATTCGTTTGGGGCGAGATTGCTGATGACATCGTTTTGAGAATAAATTACAGTCTGTTTTGATAAAGGCGAGCTATCCCTTTGTCAAAAGCTTGGAATCATTACCCTTCTTTCCAAAAAGGAGAAACCATCCAATAGCCTAAGAAACCTATGCACAATCTCCTTATCAAATACCCATTAAATATCGATTATAAATTAAATTACTTTAAAGCATTAGCAAAACAAAAAGAAAAAATCCTACCAGAAATCATTCACCAAACCCAAACAAGCTATGTAAAGAAAAGGTATTCGGCGAAAATATTAGGCTAGTTAATAGAGCTTACAAGTCAAAACATACGTTTCCGTCGATTTCAAGAAAGAATTCTACTTGATGAAATGGAATTATCTAGCCTAAGTTCTAAACGTCTTTAATTTCAAAGATGACTTCAAGAAATGGATAAATGAACTTTATAATCGGACGTCACAAGCTGAGTTATCAATCGAGACTCTGTAGTGGCCGAACTCCAGTGGTGTTACGCGGTCGACATAAGGGCATTGTCGGGTGTTGCTCTGCACTCGACCTACATTTTTTTAACATTTTAACTTATTTTTTTCCAAATAAGAACCTGGTTCAATATTTAGGCTAAAACAGGTTCTGTTAACTGTATTCAAAGGCGAGTCATAATTGTCATTTTTGTTGTTGTTGTTGTTTCATTTCAGATTCAATGGATCGCTGTCTTTTACCGAGGGGCGATGTTCAGGTAGCAAGGCTCCCGTTTTCAACCAATTAAATCCTTTCGCCACTGCCCCAATAATTAATCTTAACGGCAAGAGTTTTACGATTTCATGTTGGATAAAACAAACGGAATGGGTCCAGGATCAGAATGCAACAATATATGGTGATTGGCATGATCCATGGCAGTTTCTTCTTAGCACTACAAATCAGAGAATTGTGTTCACTCGTCACAAAAACGGAAGTGAAGAGTGGTGGTCCTTGCAGAGTGTGAAAGTGTCTTTGAGCAACTGGACTCATGTGGCAGTCACGTGGAATCATGTCACAGGGACTGTGTTCATCTATGCTGATGGTAAAGAAATAGGCAATAGAACATATTCTCCTGGGGAAACGTTCTACGGACCTACAGGAAAGCACTACATGATTGGCAGCGACGGTGATAAAGATCACAGCCAGTTCCATGGATCAGTGATGGATATTTACGTCTTTGCCGGAATATTTTTGCCGGATGTAATTAATACGCTAAGAGGTTTGTGATTCACAAGTCTAGAAAATAAACCAGTAAAACCCTATTTTTTATTCTAAATTAAATGCTTTGATTGCCGAAGTACATAATTTTCTTGGTTAGCTTTAGCGCTCATGAGGTTGATACGGTTGTCTTACGTAAAAAATGACTACGTTTATAGTGGTCAAATGCGAAGTGTTTTCTGGAAACAAATTCCGTACTTCCAAAATTCAAGGTTAGAAATCAAGGTTAGAAATCGATCGTCTGTTTTTGTTTCAAGGTTTGCTTTCATAGTCAAAGTTAAGAAACGTGTTCAAAGTTGAAGATGTTGATATTTCGTATTACAATTTTGCAGTACAAGCTGGAAATAATTCCATGAGTTTCTCTTCGTCATGCAATCATCTGTAGTTTTACGGTGATCGATCGCATTACGAAATTTAAGGCGATGTATGGCGTTTCACCTCCTGGTATGTCTGCCACTTCATATTTCTTCCAGGAAAACTTTCAAACATCTTAATTTTCCAGCGAAGAAAGTTTCGATAACGAAAGCGGAATTCCCTTATAAATACTCATCATGCAACTTTTTGCTTGAAAGAGCTCAATAACGATTAAAAGCACGCCAAAACACCGAAACTTTCTAAACGTTTGTTTATCCTTAGCTGCAAAGAAAGTTAAACGAAAAAAAAAAATGAAAAAAAACTTAAAGATGTTCTCCGATTCATTAAAACGAAACGCACGTCTATGTTGAACTGAACGCAAAACAAAATTAACTTTATAGAAACGCCGTTTCCGAATTTATCATGACAGAGAGTCGCGTTATGACAAAGGGTCGGACGTGACGTAATCGCATGAGTTTTGCAATATGATTAACAAACGTTCAAGGTGAAAAAAGAGTTGTTTGGTAACAGCGTTTGAGAGCATAGACCAATTGAGGAGTAGAGACGCGGAAATTGTGCAATATCGAGTGAATTGAACGAAAACAAGGGTTTGTATATGTTTTCAACTTGAGCAGTTTTAAGGTCGTTCGCGCGAAAATCTTCTAACATTGATTTTTTTATAAAGCTTTTGCTACAGCTAGGTTATGAGTTGTTCGTATCAGAAATGCAAAAAAAGAGGGGGTCTTCGACTTCGTTTCCGAGATAAGATATCTGAAAGGCGACCCTTATTTTGAAAAGTTGGTCTTCCTTACGGAAACAACAACAGCATTTGCAAACTCTGACAGCCGCAAATTGGCAGGATTCGATGTCGCGCGGGTAGAAAAATGGAAAAAAATTCATTTTTTGACAATCTGTCGAGAAGTGGCAAAAAAATTATCTATCAAAAAAAAATTGGGGTTCTCCGACCATCCAAACGAGTTAAATCTAAGCAAAGTTAATGCAACGGGTACCAGTCCTTTATGTGCTTAGATTTCTTCTCTTGCGCGCGCGCTCGTGCATGACGTAGCATGGCGTTGCGACATGAATTGCGTGCGCAGTAAGGATGCGCATAAACAATTAGCGCGAACGTCCTTAATTCCGGTAGCAAGGCTGATCGATTCAAGATTTTCCCGGCCTTTCTACTGTAATTTTTTTCTCCCACAAATTTAGATTATAAACTGTTGCGCTCTCGCTCGCTGCGCTCGCTTCGCAGCAAATAGTTTACTCTATATCTTGTATCATTTTCTGACAAACATAATCCATGTCATACGGCCTTTTGGACTTTAATCACAATTTTAAATATAAATTCCTCCACCTTGTTTCTTGTCTAGATGTTGATGTCATCTCGTCAGCCAGACTAGTAGCAGGAGGAACCGTTGTTGTAAAATGGAATGGCTTTGCGTGTCCGGTTTCGAGGTACATGGTCTACTACAGAGAAGTGATTTTACGGTCTAGAGAAAGCAAATGGAACTCGGTTATGGTAAACAGCAATGCAACCAGCCACACCCTTTACCTTGACTGTTTTAAAGAGTATCAGGTAGCAGTTACCTCACTAAATGCTCACTGGGAGAGTGATTTGAATCACAGACGAGTTTGGCACTTCAAAACCGGAGGAGGTTAGCAATGCTTTTTTAATTTATTGAAAGACACTCTAAGGGAGCTTACCATTTGTGAGACATGACCGGCCGGACCGGTCATTTCGTAACACAATGCACTTTTTGGAGAACCTGGTGCTACAAGTCTATCAAAAAAATGCATTTATATACTAATTTTTAATTAACCAGTATGGCCGGCCATTTCTGGAAAATAATAGCATGCTATTTACGAATTGGCCGGTCCGGCCGGCCATTTCGAACAAATGGTAAGCACACCAAGTACGCCTGTCAGGTGTGATTGTCCTAGTGAGGATACTTTTGTTGCCCCTTTAACCCCGATGTTGACAGAAGAAGTGGACTCTGATATCAATCAAGTGATATTATCGTATAGAAAAAGCAAATGGAACTCGGTTGCTGTAAAAAGAAATAAAACCAGTCATATTCATTACCTCTACTGTTGTACTGTTGGAAAGAGTATCAGATAGCTGAGTTACCTCCCTGAATGCTCATCGGGAGATTGGAAAGAAAGTCGGAGGAGTGGGGTTGATTAATGCTGGATTAAAGGGGTTATAAACCTATAATGCTGCGTCGATGGGGGGGGGGGGGGGGGGTTAGCGGCGCTTGCTCTTCTTCACGGTAGCTAATTTACCTTTTTAAACTCAGCCACAAAGCCAAATTTCCGCCATGCTTAATTTTTTTATTGAAAGATTCCTCATTGAGTTATTAACTAGTTAATTGTCTGAGTGATGATAGGTCTTGAAATTGGTATCTGACAACTCAACAATCAAATTCATCGTCATTTGAAGTTCTAAATTCTATTTTTTAAATAGAGATCAGCGCATGACGTTTGTCGTTTGCCGAGAATAGGGACATTAAGCTCATGAGGTTCATTGGTTGCCGAGCATTAAGCACGCATTTGCCGTTGTACGATACGTGAAATCCGGTCGTCTCCTCACTTAAGAAATGGAGGCCGCCGTGACTATCCATTGCGTTCTCGAAAACAAAAAAGAGATAGAGCATGGCGTCATTTTCCCCGAAAACAACGGGACCATTATGGGCACGGCAGACGCCGTTTACTGTACAACGAGACCCATTTTTACGTACTGCACAATGACTAAGGGCAGACGGCAAACGTACATCTCCCGTTTGCAAAATACGCTACTAATGCCTACTCTGTATTCTCGAGCTCGGCAAACGGCAAACGGCAAACGACAAACTGCATCTTGAGCCACCGTCCTGAATTCTGGTAGGAGCTATACTCCCCGTCATTCACTTAACCTGTCCTTCAGTTTACCGAATGGATGCACGCAATAATACTCTGCTTACGGTCCAAAAGAAATTAAAGCTTTCTATCCGAGGCCTCCACGACAAGCTACTGTTATTGACCTCACTGGTCAGATAAGCCGTTTATGTAATGAAAAAATAATAATAATAATTGACAAGACTCAAAATAGACAATAAGTAATTGGTTTGTCGTTACCAACCTGCCGCGATGTGATCTTCTCTAACTGAAGCCATGTGCTTTCGCTTTCGCCGTGGTGTATGAGATTATTTGCTAGGTGTATATACCTTATTATAGGAAATTAACAATGCACGTTGACAACGCGAAGAAAATTTACGTTACACTTAATTAACGCGAATTTTTCAAAAGTTAGGTTTATATGCATTAAATTAACGCGAATTTTTCGATTAAAGCATCTTGCTTTATTTACTGCGATTTTCATAATTCTGCAAACTCGCACTTTACATTTCTGAACGCCAAACTGCGTTTTGGCTTCCGTCAATAAAACCTTCCAAGACAAGTGCACGGGAGACAGAGGAGTATCAAGATCAATCAAAAGACATTTTGAACTCGATTTTAAACGAAGACGTCCTGTAAGATAGTGACTCTGAAGAGCCAATAGAGGAGTCACGAACTAATAAGGTTTTGTAATGAAATAAAGGTGCTTTAAAATAACAATGTTGGAAAATAGCGTGCATTAAATTTACATCGACTTAATTAAGATACATTAAATTAACGCGAATTTTGTAAAATCGCGTTAATAAAGTGCATTGTTAATTTCCTATAATAAGGTAAGAAATGGGAGGTGGTTGCGAGTAGGCCGACTACACTGAGTGCGATCCGGGCGACCTAGCATCAGGTCTACTGCTGATGAACTCGACATGCAATATGACCGACAATTCGACGAGTTTTTTCAGTCTGATCAAGATGCGCAAAGACAATGACGCCATAAAAAGTGCATAGATCACTAAGCTCGAAGAATACTTGAGCTTGAGCACACTTGAGCATGCTTCAGCTATTGCAGGATCTTACAACATCCGTGTCGCTCACAAACCGATTACTACTTTACGACAACTTCTAACAAATGTTAAAAACAAGGACGAACCTAACGACAATTAAGGAGCAGTATACAATATCAAATGTTGCGACTGCCAGGCAGGCCTCTTACATCGGTGAGACTGGTAGAAATCTGAACATATGACTAACCGAACACAAACGGGCGACGAAACATGGTGATGTCATCAATCACATTGCTGAACACCATTTACAAACGAATCGCATAATTGACTGGGACTCTGCCGAATGCGTTATTTACAGTACGGACTACTACAAACGACTCAAACTAGAAGGTTGGTTTACTAACTTAGAACAGACACCACTGAACAATCCAAATTGCGAATTTTTAAGTTTGCAATTTTGCCTCACATAACTTACTGGCAGAAGGTATTGCACTTTGCTAGGGCATCTGATCTAATTAAGTTTGGACAAGAAATCAGACTACAAAAAAGGGTCTTCAAAGAACTACTAAAGAAAGCAAAACTCGCTACACTTGAGGATAGGAGAACATGTGGTATTCTGATACTGCTGTACAAATGTACAAAGTTTTAAATATGACTTTGCAACAATATACTTAGCAGACTAACTCATAAAGAACGATGTCAACATCCGGAATTTTTGATTATGTAACTCTGATTTTCGACAACCGCATTATAACATCGTTAGGTATGGCAAACATTCATTTAGATACTCAAGGTGATTCCCTAGTATTGCATCGCGCATCACTACTGCGCATAACATCTTGCGTCATTTGCGCGTGACCAAAAGTAAGGAAATCGTCGCGAAAGGTCAGAGGCGAGATATTTATAAAAATATCGTTGCAAAAGGTGACAGGCCTAGCACAAATCCTGCTTGTCGCAAAAAAAGCATTTCAGCCCGGCTTTAGAATAGGGTTACCCCAAGTACGTAGAGATTGTTTTCTTTTTATAGATCAAAATTAATATATAACAGGACTGTTGTTCTCAATGTTGCCGATTCTTTGATCTTAGGAAAGTCTCTGATACTGACAGGAGATATTTACGCTTTCCAGAGCCGTTTACATGAGAATATTTAGTTATGCCATCGCTGTTTGCAAGTTCTCGGCATAACAATATTGTTTCTTTGGCGCATAGTTTGCAAGATCATTAGCAGTCGCTGAATGCTAGGATCACTGAGTTAATTTCTCAGTCCATGATTTTGTGTGAGCGCAAGTCTGCGGTTAGCATGGCTTCCGAGATAGTGTTTCTTCATCAATGATTCCATAGAATAATGGCATATTACAATTGTTTTCGACTCCTCAGAGTTTATTCTGCGTTCAAGTTGCGTGTCTCGGAGCTAGGCTGTACTTTCATTGTTAAACGTATGACGTTATTGCATCCATCATGAAATCAGTTTGTGAAATATTGACAAGTGATTTGAATCTCCATCGATCTCCAGCATGTTTGCTGTTTCATAATTCTCACGGCCGGATGCAACTGTTGTACATTCTTTAACAACAACAATTCGGCGAACTGGCTATGGTTCTGATGGTTTAGCCGTACGATCCCAACCTCACTTTTGCTCGCAATCCAAAGGTGGAAAGTCGATTCGCGAAGAATAGTTTTCTTTGCATTTCCTGGCGCCTTCGGCCATCCACGCTTGAGAAACCGTGAGGCCATAAGACCATTGACTTTGGATGTCAAAACCTTGTCCACTGGTAGCGCAAAACTACGAAAAAATCATTCAAACCGATAGACTAATAATTCAAAAAAGCAACGATAACAGTTACAGAGTTTCATTTATACAACTTGGGACGATGCAGTAAGATTCCGATTCACTATGCAATGTTCGGTAATTTCGATGGCATCGAAAATGGCGGATTTCATCGTTTGAGCGCGCAGTGCATTTTGGATGACTAGGGTCCTTGAAGGGTTTTCACGATGACATTGTTCTGCTATCATAACAATAATACTAATATTTCATTGCTAATAACAACTTTCTGGAAATAATTCTTGCCTTTTGCTCAAGGCTAGGATTTTCAATGTTGCCGTCACAAGCTAGCAAATTAGATATATACTACAGCGCTATAACGTGAAAACGGGCATGGTGACCCCCTATTTACTCGTGGCGGAGCACACGAGTTGTATTTTCTTCGTTTTTTTTTTCGTGTTACATGAGCGCATGAAAATTTATGCACACATATTTAAGTTTATGTCGACGACTATATGGCTTTCAGCCATGAAATACATACCGCAAAATCTCTCCGTGTGTCGACTTGAGAAGCAAAATAGAGAACTACAGCGTACAATTGCACGCTTTCAATACAATTCAAGGCGTTCATGAATGGATAAGATCGTTTGTCAATGATATTGTGTTCGCCGCTTGGCCTGTGAGATTTTTGCTCCGGCAAGTTCTGTGTTTGCTTTATAGCGATCGAGCTTAAGTGTCAGCTACTGAATGTAGTGTACGTCTTACTTTTAAACCCGTGTATTCGTGAAAGCATAATGAACGGGCTATCGCTAACGGTGGCTAAATAAAATTCACTCTCTCACTCACTCACTCGCTCCTTCCATCAGCTGTAAACTTAGTGAGTAAATGCTTTGTTACGAATACGTTTCGTTACAAGAATTCAACGTGAATCCAGCGATATCAATAATTAATTTGATGTAAACGAATATAGACAACAATAAGCTTACAGATATTTCGCATTTGGAGTTTTTAGTGCAACAATTAAATCGATGTAAAAGGATTTTGCTTACGGCAATATTGCGTTACGCGTTAGCATTTCTTCTTCACGGGTTGGCTGTTAGGAGCCTTTGATTAGACATAATTTCAAGCTTATGTTTCTCCGTAAAAGCACTCAAAACACTCGGGAATCAATGCTGCAATGAGTTAAAGGCGCCACGAGTTCAAGCTGTGTACAGCTTCTTGTTTTATTATATTTCTTTGATGTACTAGATGCAATAAATAACTGTGCAAAGTTTTAGAAAAATTTCATTACAACTTCTATTTCGATGGAATCACCTGAAGGCCACTATTATGGTCAAGACTTGCAGAAAAAAGGAAAGCACAGTCTCTAACTGCCTTCAAGAGCCTACTTAGCCGTAAAGACATTGGCTCACTAAATGACATTGGCTGTATGTAGCTCTTTCTATTTGTAACAGCTGATTTAAAATTTTAATCTACATTATTATTTATTACGAAGGAGTTTTTTAATGTCAGTGTAAATCTATAAATATTTTAGAAATTAGTTATTAGTTTTTAGGTTTAAGTTTTTAGTTAGGCGTCACCAATTAGCTCACTTGGAAAATTGAGCTTGAAAGCTTTGGCACATAAATAAAGTTTTTGACTGAACTCATCGACAAATTTGGCTAATATAATACAACGACAAAAATTACACTAACAATACACGGATCGAAACGCACCAATCATTAACTTGAATATATTAACAGCCAACAGGAGCCTAGGCTCCTGCAGCCAATAACATCATGGCTAAACTGACCAATGACAGTAACAACCAGACGTATATACCATAACTGACGATTCACAATTCACATGACTCTACAGGTAGCCAAAGCTATTTAAGTGTCACAGTAATCGTTACTTAACAGCGAAATTATAATGGGGAAAACAACGGTCCATTATAGGAGCTAAAAATACAAACAAGATTTCAATAAAAGTTGCCTACCTTACTTCGCTTGTGTGTTTCCTAGTCTCCTGTGTGGTTATTGGGGCGATTTAGAGTGTTTCCAGTGAGTTTCAGTTCCATCGCTTTCTCTTTATATATCTTTTGCCAAGGTAGGGGAGTTCAACTGAGACGCCGAGCGGATCCACTGAAGGAAAACCGCCGTAAATTCGCTCCAAACCTTCCGATCGCCTCGATATTCCACGTAGTCCACGGACGATAGTTCTGTTATTTATTCCAACTCTTTATCCGAGACCCGGATACATAGAAAGAACATCAACGGTCGCCGATCTCTGCACACTTTTCCGTTGAGATCCGTCGGCAGAGGTTTGATGCAGAAATCTCAAAGTCGAACGTTTTAAAAATGGCTTAGCGACCCGGCCGTTGGGTCGAATTTCTTACTGACCAGACTGACCAGGTGGGGACTATAGAATGTTATTAAAGACTGTAAAATGTGATATTGTCTTTAGTGGCATTTTACAGTCGCCCACTGGGTCAGGATAAGAAATTTTATCCAAAGGCCGGGTCGCTAAGCCATCTTTTAAACGTTCGGCTTTGAGACTTCTGCATTAAGTGCCTACAACCCTTAAATACATATTTTCAGAATCAACTCTACGCACATTGAACAGTTAAATGGTGAAATATTTCTTGTTTTGTACGTCGCGTTATTGAGTTATGGAGATTTGAATTTACGAAATGCTAATTAGATGACGTCAACCCGGGACTTGCCATTATCAGTCTACGCCATTTATAATGCGCAGTTTATAGCTTGAGGATAATTAATTTGATAAATACTAAAAATGAACTGTAAATAGTTAATTGACCGTAAAAAATATTGCTTGGAGGTGAAAACAAGTAGTTGTATAATAAATTATTCCCGGTTGACGTCATCTAATTAGCATTTTGTAAATTCAAATCTCTATAACTCAATAGACCATTCTACAGTTGTGTGCTTGGTGACCTAGTCTTTGAATGGAAGTGAGGCTGGAGGTGACCTTGTTGTGATACAGAACTTAGTGCTTTTCATATGTAAATTCAGCTAGTTAGCATGAGAAAAATATTATTCCTCGCGAAGCGAGGTTTATAAATTTGTCGGCCCTCGGGAGCTAAGCCGCGCGAATCCGAGCGAAATATATATATATATATATATATATATATATATATATATATATATATATATATATATATATATATATACATATTTGTATACTTGATGGTGTCCGGCAGTTGCCTGGCAACAAAAATCGCGACCGCTGACAATGGCGCACTCGCATGTTTATCTTTTTTTTTTCATGGCGGCCGGGCCGACGGGTTTACCCTTACTCATCGTCGGTGAAATACGACCAATTTCTGATGCAAATCAGAAAGAACAACAACGCTGGATTAAACAAAAATCCTTGCCCGAGACAATTAACCACCGAAACTCCGCTGGAGCGAGAACGGCGACTTGAAATTCAGCGCGATCGAGCAACGAAGAAACAACGAGACCATCGATTACAAAGACTTCGAACAGCCTAGGCACACCGTTTGAGTACGTTCAAACGCTTTGAGAAAATGCTGCCATTGAGAATTCTGAACGAAACCGATCAGGAAAGGCGACACCGACTGGAAGTGTTGGACAAAAAGATTCTGTTTATAGACGCAACGAGAGGCGGCAAGATTACACGATCAGCTAAATACTCGTGACGAATATCTTTCATACCTGATACGGTAGGGAAAAGCAAACACGGATTACAGGAAAGACTCAGAGAAGAAGAACGATTAAGAAATCTAGCTCAAATCACCGCACTTTAATCCGCTCTCCAATGCTCTTCAATTCAAACAACCTACATTTAAAGGCAAGTAAGCTTAAGCTTCAAAAAACAAGATTTTAAGTAGCTAAACAACTGACAGGCAGATGATAAGAGGATATTTTTCCAATATAATATATTAGTACTCGAACACTGGAAACTATTCTCTAAGTACATACTGTAAATTGATGTTTATTGAAATTCTCACTAAGGTCACTAAGGAACTTTGATTAAAGCTTACAAGACATGAGATTGTATGACAATGCTACATTTTAATTACTATTATCTATGGTATGTTAGAATGTTTTACTATTCTATGTTACTGTAGTCTCACAGCTGTTTTTCAGTAAGATTAAATTATTATTTTTACTACAACTGCACCACCATTGAGTTGTTATTTTTTGTGCAACATCACTCTTCAGCAACAGTAAACTCCTGCGATCTCAACCATTCAAGCAAACAGTAAATTGGGTTAGCAACTATTTGATACCCAGTATATAGAACAAAAACTACAGCAGTATCTAAACGGAACAAGTTAATTTGGGAGATAGCACTCACAAGCTTTAAAAATGGAATTTAATCGAGACAGCAGGAGTTAGCTGTATTCCTTATAAACAAACTCTCACCCAATCAAAATAAACAGAACTCCACTGCATATTGTCCTGGACCCATGTCCACAACAGTACTATAAATCCACTTTTAGCAAACCAATTTTCCTTCTGACAAAAATTAATGAAGATAGGTTGGGGGGGCAGGGAAGGGCCTGTGGATCTTTTGGTACCCAGTCCCATAGCAGTTACAGCGACCCACAGCTCAAAACCCAAAACTGACCAGTACCAGCTCCCATTTATTTTATTTTAGGAATACAGGGTACTAAGTACAAGTTAAATGGAAGCGACTAGGAACGAAAATGTCTCAACTTTAAATTTCGGGGCCATTGCTGGCATGTAACTCAACCTCTTCAGTCAAATCAAAGATTCCATCTCTCTCTCTCCCACATTGCTAAAATTTTGCAGTGCATCCTTCCCCGAGCTTCGCGAGGTTCTGCGAGACACGTATTTCTAGTTAACATATGAAAAGCACTAAGGTCTGTATCAAAACAAGGTCACCTCTAGCCTCGCTTCCATTCAAAGGCCAGGTCACCAAACACACAACTGTAAAATGGTCTATTCTCTATTTTCGAATTGCCCATAATACACTTTGTTTGCCCCCTAAATTTTGCATAAACTATTGTTTGTAAATGCTCTTGGGAGGACTGCATATTCCCAAGAACATTTCAAAACAATAGTTTATGCAAAATTTGGGGGGCAAACAAAGTGTATTATGTAAGGGTTAGACAATAAACGCGTGTGTTCTATGGGAGAAAGTGCCTCGAGCATATATAGAAGGCCACGAGGGCGTAGGCCAAGTGGCACTTCTATCTAATGCGAGAGGCGCTATACCCCATAGGACACGAGCGTTCATTTGTCTAACCGTCTTAGAATATGGTCGTATACGCGAAGCCTGAAACCATATTTTATGCAGATTGTATTTATGACCGTATTTTAATTGTGTCATTCACACTTGGGAATCACGTTGTTATTTTGTTTTGAATGTCGCCGTAATGTTGGTAGAATTTTACGAATAACAATGCTTTTCTTTCTTTAGAGTTTTGTTTATTTTTTGTTGTTTTGATGGCTCATTTGCTCCCGCTATGAGCCAGTATACAGAGCTCGAGGAACATGATGAGGCCGTCCTTGCCACTCAAGATTTACTTGCTTTTGAGAGCGTAGACATATCCGAGTACTTGGGGGATGAATTCGATAAAAGTGCACGTTTCCAAAAGCCTGCCACAGTGAACGAAATTGAGCAAAGAGAAAGAGACAGAATTCCAAAGAAAACTCGACAAAATACTGCGTGATCGGTAAACGTCTATCGAGCCTGGGCTGAATTCCGAAACACACAAATTGAAACCCTTGGAGATGAGTATATGTCCGTTCCAGTTGAGACCAGTTCCAGTTGACCACGGTGAGACCAGTCTTTCGTTTAATTTTTTCTAAAAATTGTTAAGTCGAATTTGGTTTTGTTATTTTGGTGATTAATCTCTTGTTGAAGTTATGTAAAGCGAAAACTTCAAATAAAATTGTCATTGTTATAACTGCAAGTTGTTTTTGTTTAAATTAGCAGCCTGTAATGCATTAGTATGCTCTATATACTCATTAGTATGCTCTATTTTCTCATTAGTATGCTCTATATAGAGCATACTAATTAGGCTTTTAGACAAAGGAAAACAAAAGAATTCATTAGTATGTTCTATAAAGAGCTTACTAATGAGTTGTTTTACCCCACAATTTCCCTGGGCTTCAAAGGCCCCGCCTCTTTACATAATTTAAAACACTTTATGGGATATAGAGCACACAAATACTGGGCACTGATTGGCTGAGTGGGTGTGACCATTTTCTAAGAGCAATTAAAAAATAGAGAATAGAACGTTTGCCCGTAAGCCGGTTTTAATTTGATAACGAGTTCTGTAACACGCTAATGAGCTTTTAATATTCTAATGCGGTGATCTGTATTAAAATAATGAATACCACCGCTGTAATTTGCATTGAAGCATATCACACATTTTATCATTTTCGTAAAAGTTTACACATTTGCTTCGCTTTTGCGAACCTTGAAACAACTCAATCAAAATCTCGTGAAAATAATTAAATTAGAAACCACGAGTGCATACGGGTGAACTTTAGCAGTGATGTATGATTCTACTATGGTTTGATTGAGTAAAACGTGGTTAATACAATTCACCGCATTGGAATTAGCCTGCGTAGCGGGCCCATGAAAATAAATATGGGCGCAATATTATTTTCATGCGCCTGCTACGCAGGCTACATTGGAATGTTAAAAGCTCATTAGCAAAACTCATTATCATATTAAAACCGGGTTACGGGTAAACGTTCTAATAACGCGACATTCAAAACAAGAAATATTTCACCATTTAACTGTTGAATGTTCGTAGAGTTGATTCAAAAAATATGTATTTAAAGTTTATGGGCACTTTAAGCCTCGGATAAAGAGTTGGATGTGGTCTACGTGGAATTTCGAGGCGATCGGAAGGTTTGAAGCAAATTTACAGCGGTTTTCCTTCAGTGGATCCGCTCGGCGTCTCAGTTGAACTCCCCTACCTATGGGAAAAGATATATAGAGAGGAAGTGCTGGAGCTGAAACTCACTGGCACAGTTTACAACGGGGGTGACAACTCTGAGAAGGCCTGTTTCGGGAGAAAAACAAAATTCTTCCGGGAATCTGAAAATTTTGGAGGGAATCGTGAGACGCAAAAAATTTTCGGGGAACCATGAGATAATGTTGTTAAAATTTCGGGAAGTTTGAAATTTTGCAAGAACGTCTCCGAAAAAATCGGGAAGATATTCCAAATTTTCGGGACAACTTTCTGTCAGTTACACGCAGTATTGCTCAAACAGCGTTTGTTAGAGTTGTCACCCCCCGTGTTTACAACTAACGGGATTCAGTTCTTCAATATCCATTGAGATAGCTTTTCATATAAATGGAATTGTCAAGTCGATCAGAGATGGAGTGGTAAAGCTCCCTTTATAATCCTATTGACCTATTGCCGCACACTTTGGATCGCAAGGACGACATCTTGATCGAAATATTTGCCTTGAATTTTTGCAACTTTCTCTTGATTTAGAGCCAAATATTATATTCACATCGGGCGAATGTGCCGCCCGCCACTTCATGGAGTGAAATCTGTCAACTTAAAAATTGTGAACAGGATATCTTTTTCTTCAAAATACCAGACAATTATAAGTGGCCACAAATTCTCTTCAAGACGTCGAAGTATTTAGCAGAGTTAATGTTGCGTTCTACAATAGTCTGAGTTTCAACACAATCTATCATGGCAAATGCATCCCAGAACATCAAACTTATCTTGCGCATTTCGAAAAGAAAAAACGAATTGCGGATTGGTGAAACGTATTTCTATTGTATATACTTTATGAACGTGAGCGAGTAACAATAGCCGCGTTGTCAGCACTGCAATTTATGGACAAAAGAAATTGCATTCAATGATAAACAAACTATTGTTCCACCAACTTTATTAGTTTTTAACAAGAGAAGGAATTTTGTTCATTGCAGAAGACCATTGCTGCGTTGTGGTTAATTGGCAATTCACCCCCAGTCAGCCGGGATGGGCAACTTGCTCAGGAATAGGAAGATACCTGAATGGAATATGGCGAAATTCCAATGGCCATATTGATCATATAGCAAAAGGAAAATACTGCACATCTCCACACGAATACCACGGTGAAAATCCTGTTTGCCAAACAGTGGATTGGAAAACGTCATTGAGCAGGTCAGTGAAATCAAATCTGTGCCGAAATGAGGACTAAGTCAAATAAAAGAGGGATATTTCAAAATATTTTACTGTGACTCTAAAAAAGCCTGGCTGTTAATAACAAGGTTGTGATTCAGATTACGATACAAGCCATTACTTTACTGTTTAGGCGTTGTGTAATTACATAATCTAGCATGAATCAAGTGTTCTTAACATTACCTGCCGAGTGAATCGGACTACCATCTAATCTGAAGTTTTACACGTATTGCAGTAGGTACTGCCAACATTAATGCAATTGGCTCAGTCTTAACGTACAGTCTTAACATACCGTATCCTGGATTTAATAAAGAAATTCACGTCGGTCAACGCTCCGTGTGAATACTCAGCCATCAAGTTTAATTCCAACGAGAAGCCGCTTTTTAACCTTATAGAAAATTATGGCCATTTCTCAAAGAAAGCTTCAATGGCCACAGAAAGTTGGGGGGTGAAAGAAAAAACATCAACTTTTAGGGTCAGAACTATTAGAGAAAATATGCATGACATGTGCTTAAAATACACCTGTTGCTGTTCATTAGCAGAAAATATAAATTCGCCTGTGTGAATAGTTAGACAATGGCGTGGAAACATTTTCATTTACACCAAAAGATCATTCATTTACGCGAAATTAATTTATTGACGATTTTAGCATAAGCAGTAACATTTAATAATATTAACAGACAACATTTGCACCCTTTGACATTTATTAGCTCGAAATGTACTTTCATTTGCGCAATAATCAACTTCGATAACGGTAATGTGCAAACATTTATGCCAATTGACACGGGTGCCACGAAGCTCTTTAAAACCTCTAATTTTATTGGCCCTGCAGGGTATCACGAAGCTCTATTGTTTCAGGGCTAGGGTCCATTCTTCTGTTGTTTGTCCTACTGTTTTCTTAGCCAATCCTGTGAGGCGTTCCCAGAGCTTCGTGCCCGCCCAATTGACAATCATTTTAGTGTATGCGATTTTGCATAAACACTCACATTCCATTGCATGAACAGACGACTATTTTCACAAACGCGACATTCTTTAGTGCGTCAATACAAACATTAACGTCGTTATAATGTCCAACAAGGAGAAAGTTATATTCAACTACACATCTATTAACTGCGTTAGTTAGCCTTCAATTTCCTCTCTATTTAAACATTGTGGTAAATATGTGTGCATCAAGTGATACCTTTGTCCACATTAAGCTGCCGTGATATTTCCGATATTGCATTGTAATGCTTGCAGTAACAACTGTGTGCGATGGTCACCAGGATAATTAAATTCCTTGCCTTCTTGTCTATCATTCATCTGTGCCTGTATCTCGGGCCTTGGAATATCTGCCTCAATGGCTGCCTTAAGACAACTTATTACTTGCTGAACTATGTATAAGAATGGGCTATAGAGTGGTAGCATCTTCAGCTGACATCTCGCGGTCCAGATGTTATAACCGCACTCGTCTACAAAGACGCTATGGTTCACCACAGCATGGCCCATGAACCAGTTGGCGTAGTCTAACCGTTTCTGTATAACATCTGGTCTGTTTCTATCAGCTGGGAGGGGCCTGGCCAGTTTCACTCGAAACAGCATTCCCTCTAGCGTCCTCGCCATCGTGCGGTCATGGATCCTGGGTTTTGCAGGGAGGCGTACTCTAAGCTCGCGGTTTATCTGGACCAGTGTTAATAGACAGTTTCCGTTTACTGTAAATGTTCTTGAAAAAATCGGAGAACAACCTGAGTGGGGTGACTGTGGCATTGTTTGTTTCCATCAACTCATGATCATCTACGGGTTATTTCAAAAGTAAAAAAATAATTCGTCTGTGTCACACAATTAATTATTGTATTTCATTAATTAAACACATTTTAACAGGATACCCCCCCCCCCCCCCACCCAGAGAAAAAAACAAAAGAGGAAACATCCATGTGCCCTTATACTTATACTTCTAGCGCTAGGTGATAGAGTTTCCCTGGCCATTTTGCATTTCTGACATCTAGCCGAGTAAAATGGAAAATTAAATATAATTTGTTTTATTATTTCGTACTGGCTAGAAACCACAGCTGGGCTTCCTGCCCTGACGGGTATTTTCTGAAAGGATTTTATTACTTAAACGACACTTGGTCCATTGAACGAGCAAAGTGCTGCAGGCCAGACAATTTCAAAAACATACCCTTGGATTGCAAAGATGTGGAGATTGCATTGCAAAATCAAGTCTGGAGCACGTGTGAAGACTGGTTCTATTTGGTTGGCTTGTATAGAGCAGAATGCAACAGCCTGGCATGTATTACAAAGTTTAGATGTTGCAGAATGCCGCCACCAGGTAAATAAGGTGAACTATTTATAGACTAGTTAGCGGACTCACAGGAATCCATGAATAAGTGGATATTTTATCTTAATAATAAAGAAACGACTGTTGGGTAGGTTGGGCAAATTGGGTAGGTTCCATAAAAATAGCTCTTATAATTGATATCACGTCAGTTTTTATCCGTTTGTCCGCCCTGAGTAATTTTTATCGACATATACGCTATAACATGGACTATAACATGCAGATGTACCTGCATAAACGCATGAAGCCCAAATACGCATATTTTGGCTTAAGTCATAGCTACATTTCTGGCCAAAGGGTTAAAGGACACTTTTTTATAACCTTTTCTGTGTGCAAATTGAAAATGATCGATAATATACGTTGACATAAATCACCTTACAGAGTTTGTTTCCCTCCACACCCCCGAAACAATGTTAATGGGAAATGTGCAAAGTGCCCCAAACGGTTCAGCCACCATTGTAGATAAGAAAGTTGCTAGATGGTTTCACAAGTTACACTTTTTTGCATATTGTAGCGCATCGCAAACAATTGCTCTGCAAGACATGGTCATAAGCAAAAGCTACTAGAGTATTTCCTACTTTTTCGTTGCGGGACAAGTTGCAGAGAGGGGGTGTTTCGAGCGCAATATTTTTTTCATAAACTGCCAGGCGACATGCCTCGTATAAATACAAACCGCATTGCTTCGCAAAACAAATATTCAAAGCTTCCCGCTTATTTTATTTATAAACATAGTTGAACGTCAAGCTTATATATATATATATATATATATATATATATATATATATATATATATATATATATATATATATATATCATGAACACATTTCATTTTTCAGAAATGGTAGTTCTTGGTCACTGGCTGCTAGATGGACGTGATCAGGACATAAGGTTAGTCAAGAACTAAAGTTTTCTTTCATCTTTAAACGCGTACTATTGGGGATGTCATGAATAAGAAAAAAGTAAAAACTAAATATGTACCCTTTCAAATAGTGCCACCGTAGTGGTATTAAGTTGCTTGTACTTCCCAAGGTTAAATTGTCATTGTCACTCACGAAAACACAAGGGTTTTTTTATTCTCTTGCTTCGTTACATGTATGTCAACGTTTGCTTTCATTATCAGAGGCAATGTAAAACAAAAGAACTATGGAAGTATTTCGTAGACGAAGCAAGACCACTATTTCATGTAACATGCGCACATTTCACACACCGATTACCTTCGTCCGCCATCTGTGTACCCACAAGTCCAAGTTGTGGTAGTAAAGGGTCTTCCTTCATTTACACACCCCTTGGATAACTTTCCCCTCACAATCTCGGCACTGGAGCCCGTTCTCGAAAGTCCCGATAACGTTTCGGGTCCTCAAAGCCTGTACCCGTTTCTCGAAAGTTCCCAAAAACGTTTTGAGTCCAATACTTTAAGATCAGAATCTATAGAATAGTGAAGTTTTTAGCCCGAAAACAAGCCAGACTTGTTTGGTCAACATACAATTGTTTTGCTTATAGCTTTCAAAATCAAAATCAACGAGCGTAGCGAGTGAGCAGCAACATAATCAGGATTTAAGAGAAATATATGAGAAAAAAATATAAGCTACGAAAAATCTCGATTTGATCGCTTTTTACCAGAATTCACTGCGCCACGCACACATTTTGGGCCAGAATTCACTGCGCCACGAACAATAGCCTCGCTTGCTGCTTCAAGCTGTTGGCTGCGAGATTTGTAATATTTTGGTCCAACATATGCCAGTCGTAATCGGAACTGAAGTGTCGAAGACTACCGCGAGTTGAGCGAGGACTGTGAGGCATGGTGATAGGACCGTTGGATAGCAAAGATTTTCGAAGATTGTACGGAATAAAAGACAAATTTTTTTGAAATCACTCCGACAGCGGTCGATGAGACTGAGCTGAGCGCGTGGGGACGCGAAACCTGAGCTGAGCGCGTGGAGACGCGAATACGATACGGCTAGCTAGTAACGCAACATATTCATTATCAATAATCAAGTTAAACCTAAATTTTCACACCATCCTCGTGGTGAACGCGTCCTTTGCTCAACAATATTCTACAGACATTGCGAGAACTTGATGCGTGAATTACAAAACAAAATTAGTCTTATCAGCTGTAGTTTTCGTCGATTCATCCTGGTTACATTTGCTTTGCTTTCCCTCAAAAAACGAAAGAGAAAATTCTGTAATACCAGCGAGGCGATAAAACAGCATTATTACAACAAATTTACCGCAGCAATTACTATCTTTTGGATACACTAGTATTAATAAATAAATAAATCGACTTTGTTTAACGAGGTTAACATTTAAGACTGACAAACCTGTGGCCCTCGAATTCCGCACATATAATAGATCTGAGTCCAGGGGCTGTGGCATGTCATAATGAGCGAGTTCCTCTTTTCCCATAGTAGTTTGACAACCGTTGTGGCCTTTTAATCTCGCCGCTGGGGAATGCTCATGCGAGGGAATTTGGTAAAGCTTTCCGTAATCACCAGTATGGTCTCAAAGCCAACCTTCAGTAGTATATGGGGAGTCGTTCAAAGGAGGATTTTTCTAAGCCCGAAATTATACCCCCCGTAAGCTTATTTGAACAATTGCCGAACCGTAGTTCACCCCCTTGGAGCCTTCCTAGAACAATTTGAAGCACTCCCTCCAACTTACTCGGCCCCTAGTTTCAACTAGGCGAAACCGGTTTCAACCGCCCGAAAGCACTCTCTAGCAGCCGAAAGCAGCCAACCGCCCGAAACTGGTTGAAGACCGAAAAACATTAATCCCAACCCAAGGGGGTATCCCTAATTTAAGCAATAATTACACCCTCCGGAAGCTTCCTTGAACAATTGGTATGTGGTGATTCCCAATTGAAGAAAACTATACCCTTTGTATATAAACCGGTGACTTGTGTTAACATGTTGGTTACCAGTTTTTGAAAAACCCTATATATATGGCGAGATCCACGAGAGGCAATCGCGGTGTTTTTGCAAACTCAAACATCAGTCAGTGCGAGTTGATCGCTTGGCTTGATAACCAAGAACAAAAACCCTTTTTGAGAGTTTCACCCAGAAACGAAAACGTAGAGGCCTTTGATCCTTTACATAGGCGGCGTAGGGTTGGTGACTTTCAGATTCCTGATCGAATCGTTGAAATCTATGATGTTGGTGGTGAACGGGGTGAACAAGGCAGAGCGGGGAGAAGAATAAGAACAATCAAATGGCGTTTTCTTAGAGGGCTTACAAAACCTCTTGTACCCAAATGCTGCACAATATTAAACATTCTGTTCGCACAAGACATGAAGTTAACTTTACCCTTGCCTACAATCTACGAAATATCGAAAACAACGAGCATGTGGTTTATTATAAAAGCACAAACAGTCCTTGGTTTTCTAAATTATCGCAAACGAAACTTTGGTTGCAAGAACAAGAAGAGCTTCGCCTTCAAGGCGAAAGAATAGACAGACCTAATACGAAATGGGTTTTCGAAAGCACTGTTTTTGTTGAAATCAAAGTGTTTTTAGATCGACAACCTTTGCAAATAGGGCTTGGTCAGTTGCCTGATTGGCTTCGCAACAAAAGAGACGTCGTCTCTTTGGACACTTTCAATGACGATTATCGTGTGTTTCGGTGTTTGGCTGTTCATCGAGGAGCTGATAAACGGTGGAATACTCGAAGCGCCAGAGAACTAGCGCGAAGCTTCTTTGCTGCTTATCCGAGAGCTCGTGTTAATGGCAATGTTATCACTTTACGACAGTTTCATTTGCTTGAAAGACACTTTAAACAAGGAATTGCCGCTTATACTGTTACAGACAACGGCGATTTTGTTTTGAGTTACACACCTTCACGATATGACAAGGATGGCCACCCCACGATGACTGTTGGTATCCACAACTCTTATGCCTTTTTGATCACCGACATAAACAAAGTCACAAACAACTACACTTGTGGTGAATGTTTGGCTAGGTTCACACGGTCTGGTAACTTAGCGCGCCACACCAAGAGTGCACTCGCGGCAGAACCAATATTGCCTGCCCTGGAAAACAGATCCTTGCTCCTGAGTCAGCTTTTGAAAAAGCGTTTTACCAAGACTCCAGTTTTGGCATCAAAGCGACTTCAAAGCGACCGTATTGGTGTTGGTATTCACAGCTACGAAACAGTTTTGTTTTAACACCAGCGAAGTATAAAGAATGCGTGCGTGTTTTCCAAGAGCGTGGAATGGTAACCTTTGGTGATTGGTGGGAATACTACAACAACCAAACGAACCGGTCGTGTATTACCTTTACGATGGACTTAAGCGGGGCTTCGTCCGCGAGGAGTTGATGGTTGCGCCGCCAGACACTCAGTTGCCACCAGTTAATGCTCTTCATTGAGGTAGAACTCTATAGGCTCTGTGTGAATGCCGTCTGGCAACACCCAGCGCTTGTCATAGTAAGCGCTAAGGCCCAGCTTTCTCTGCTCGTACGTGTACATAGCGCCTTTGTGCATCCTGAAACCTTTGTTTGTGGCCATGTCCTTATACTCATCCAGAGCCCTCTCGTATCTTTGCCATAGAAGCTCGTTCTGAGCTTTTGACATGCCCTTGGAAGACAATTTGGCCTTGCCGCTGTGCTCGTCTTCTACGAAGTAGCACTTGCTGCACAACGCGATGGCCCTTGTGCCTTTAGACTCCAGTTTGAACAAGCCGGGCTCTCTGCT
Organism: Dendrophyllia cribrosa; assembly: GCA_024195265.1. Lineage (NCBI taxonomy): Eukaryota > Metazoa > Cnidaria > Anthozoa > Scleractinia > Dendrophylliidae > Dendrophyllia > Dendrophyllia cribrosa. The sequence continues at coordinate 40,547,641 of JAJLRJ010000003.1, read as the reverse complement.
GCTCCACTTGTCCCAAGACAGCCAGTTCTTTTTCTCCCTTTCAAACTGCTCCAAACGGTCTGGCCGTACTGCTTCTTCCAGAGTGTCGCACGAAAGGGCAAAGTACATACTATCCGTGTCCATCCTGATAAGCTCGAAGTCTCGTCTGTCGAGATAGTAGTCCAAGAAGTCATAGTAAAACTGCAACATGCGCAACTTGGCAAGCTGATACACGACGATGCCAACCTGGAGAGGTCGGTTTATCGTGACCTTGTTTTTGCGGTATTCGATCTTGTACGTGTCACCGATTTCTTCGAGATCTTCAAACCACACCGAGCGCAGGTGTTTGTCGACCGTGTCTTCGTCTTTAGTGTACACCACTCTCATCTGACGCTCAACAGCTTCGATAAACTTACCGTAAGCGCTGTTGCCCAAAAACTTGTACACCTCAGCGAGCAAAGCTTTCGCTGCTTCAGCGTCGCTTTGCCTTCGTTTGTTGGCTTCTTCACGAACGAACCAGTCGAAGATTTTTTGGGGTATGTAGTCGATCGTGCGGTAAACGGCTGTGATCATGAGCCCGTGATCGAGATACCATTCCAAAGTAGGCGCGTACAGCAGCATCTTTTTTGCTTGGAGCACGCCTAGCAGCTTCTTTTGGTTTGGAAAGTGGGTTCTGTTGCTTTGAGCAAGGTAATCTTTCATGTGTTGTGGAACACCCTCTAAACCAATGCTGCGGTTTATGAAGAGGGGTGGAAACTCTTCGAACGTTTCCCACAAATCCCGGGGGACTTCGATGTCAGCTTCAGCTGCGGTTTATGAAGAGGGGTGGAAACTCTTCGAACGTTTCCCACAAATTCCGGGGGACTTCGATGTCAGCTTCAGCAAAGCCAAACCACCTTTTAGACCGCAGCCGGGGGATCAGATCTATCGCCGCCTGTGCTGGGTCTTCGTAGTGCATGACTGTCTCTTTACCACAGGGCATGTCTTGCAACATAGTGCTCGGGTAAAGAGAATTCGCATCAAACCCTAGAATACGCTTCACGATGCGCGCTAATTCGTATTTGTGGGATCGAATGCGAGTTTCGCCGGCTATGTGTTTACGTGTGAACACCAAGCTGGGGCCCCAACCACAGTCTCTTTCAGCATTGCATAGGCTTCGGCACTTGGGGCGTATAGCTGTGGGGGGTCACGGCCTCTCAAAGTGCCTCGCAGAATGTACTACATTGAAACACCAGGCAATGAGACCGCGTCTTTGAAAAGGTCAATACCGAGCTTGGTGTAAAACGCTTTCATTTTCTCGAGCGCTTCAAGGAATGGGGTAACATCAAGGTTTGGTAACAACCATTTCAATGTTGTAGACCTTCAAAGACCACATTGGATCGGTCGCCCGCCTACCACCACCCTCCAGTTCGCTAGGCTGATACAAATATCTCACACTCACTCGGGGAGGGAGCTTTTTTTCGTTGACTCCCACTGGTCTCGAATAGGGGGTAGAGGGTTTGGATGAAACGGCTTTCTCTTTGATTGCTTGCGCAGGCTTCTTGACAGTCAATCTGGTCACTTTATTGTTTAAAGCTGATACAACGTCGGGCAGCCTTTTAACCCATTCAGTCGATCTCTGGCCGGAGGGAAGGCGCATTTCAACCGCATACTGGTGTCCAAACAGGCGTTCAGCCAGGGTTCGGTTGAATCTTTCAACTATTGCTTGGTCTCGGTGTATGTCAACGCGCCCACGACGAATAGCTGTTTTGTTATCTTCCATAGCTTTTGTTACAGCACCCATAATTCACGCTCAGGGTCGACCTGCAATAATTCTGGCCATTTCAAAGGCCCGCGTCTGTAAATCTTCTGAAAGGCTTTTGAAACCTCTAGAGACTCTTTCGAGGTCAAGGGCTCTGCTGCTTTGTAACAGCTAGCCACATCGACAACCGTCAAAGCATATTTGTAAACCTTTCTCCCACGTGGAAGTTTGTCGTGGGGCAAAAAAAGGAGATCCGCTTGATGTACCGCATTGGGCGAGAAGACATCAAACTTTGGTCGAGGGATGAAGCGTGGTGCTGGGAGGTAAATCTGCCAAAGGGCTAGTTTGACGAGCCACTTTTTCGCTACCTCATCAGAGACGCGAGAAGCTGCAGCTAGCTTTTTCACAGCGGCAATGCCTCTCCAATAGCCTTTTGGGCTGTAGTAGATCTTTGAGAGTTTAGCATCCATCGTGTATATATAATATAGGATTTTTTAAAGAAAGCGAAAAGCTGCATACCCAAGGGCAAGTGCGCTCGTGCCAATAAACAAGAGTTCGCCTTGCTTCTGCTGTTCACTGGGCTGATAGAAGTCAGAGAACTCGGGCTTTTTGGGAAGTGTTATTTGTTGGTTCCGGTGGGTTTGATTGTAGAGCAAAAACGCTTTGTCGGTCTTAGCAAAGTTTTGTTTTGCTTGATCTTTGATCCTATCATTGGTCGCAATCCAGTCGAGGAGCTTTGTGCGGTCTTTCTCATATTTAGCATAAGCAGCCTGATAGTCCTCAAGGGCTTTGTCGTGTCTTTTTTTCTCTTCCAGTGCAGCTTGACTGCTATACCCAGACAAATATTTTGCTAGATAATTGCCTCCAGTGAATGCAGCTGCATCGAGAACTGCTCCGCCTCAAGCATGTTAAGGCATGGTTCGTCCCTTGGTGTATACCCCCGCGAAGTAATTCTTTTTTCCTGTTGAAAGTAATGCTTTTTTAGCCCTAACAATCACAAAAAGTATACATCAAACTGGATTTAGCGTCCTTAAATTCCTTAAGGTTTAATTACTGTGGTCACGTGTCTGATGACGTCATAATTTGGATAAAAAGAAAACTTCAAATGGGGTGAGGATGATTAACTTTGGCTAACAGAAAATCATACGCAATTTTTTACCCTTGCGCATAAGGACTAACCCTGGCCGGAATGGACAATTTTCATTTTTTATTAACAAGATATTAAGAGACAAAATATGTCACGTGACCTATTTTTACGAAATAACCCATTAACTGAAAATCATAGTCAACCATTCCAGCCAGATTCATATAAGGGAGAACCATACAAATGCATTAACAGTTCAATTTATATCCATCATATGTCATCTCGGCACCCCTATTTTCAATTTTCTTTTTGTGTAATAAAACAATGATAACAAATCACGTGATGCTAATATTCGACATTTAAAGTAAACAGTGGTTTAAGGTTATCAAGTTTTATCCTGCTGTTAAGTTTGAGCCTGTTTTGGTAAATCACCTAAACCGGTTACGATCGTTTACAGATTTTATGCAAATTAGGCTCTGAACCATGCCTTAACATGCTTGAGGCCAATCATCACTGCAATGCTGGCCATTGTTGTGTGTATATATATAATGTTTTGTGTTTTACATCGAGGTTGGAAGGATTTTCTGGTCCTCAAGGTATTTCTTCAGTGCGATGCTCCCAGCCATAACAGCTGTGAACTTTACGTAGTTCATCACATTCGAGCTGGGGTCAGCTGTGAATGTCTCTTTGACGACTTTTTTACCAACCCATCCAATACCGGCGACAAGGCCAGTGATTGTTGCGGCATCGAGAACCGATTTCACAAGCTAGTTGTCAGACATGGTTGTATATATATAAGATTTTAAATTTCGATTAATTCCTCATCGTGCGCTGGGTCGGTGTTTTTGTTGATTGCTAATTGCCAAATTGTTTTTAAGGCGGTTATGTTGAAATTAACCAAAACCAGAAGAACACCTCCGATTGCAGCCCCGTTTACGAAAAGTTGGGTGAGGTTTGTCATTGTATATATAGGATTTTTTTTATTCCATTTCGCGAATTCCTGATTTTCGTTTCGGTCTGACTCGAGGAGTACTTTTGATCTCCTCTGCTGCTGGAGGGGTTGGGGCTTTGTTGCGCCCAAGAGTCTTCATAATGGCTTCACGTTGGTAATATACACCCAAAGAGGAGACAATCAAACCACCAACCCCCAGAATAAAGTAGCCTGAGTTGCTGCTGCTTGATGAGTCATTTGTCGAGTTTTGGGATGGGTTTGGAGTGGGGTTTGGAGTGGGGCCATTTGTCGCTTTGGCAGCTTGTTTTTTTTTTTTTGCTTCGTGAGCCAGACGGTTGCGCTCTGCTAGTCTTTTGCCGGAAGCAATACGGCCAGGGTTTTTTCTGGAACAGTTTTTGGAACATCAGAGGTAACGTGCGTGTTGGTTGTTGTTTCTTCAGGTATCGTCTCCATCAGTATATATATATATAAGTTTTTTTTTAAAAACACGACCTCGTTCCTACCTGGTTCCTACCTGGTTCCTACCTGGTTCTTGTCAGATTATTTGTCAACTTCATCAAATCCCTCTAGTGGGTAGCCTTCACTGTCTCTGCTTGGGTGTGTGGGAGGCATAAGCTCTTCAGGCTCTTTTTTGAAGTCGATGTATTTTGTAGTGATCAGAGCAGCATTGGCCAACGCTAACCATCGCCCGCATCGCAGTGCAAGGCTTTCAGCAAAGGATGACAATTCATGGTTAATCATGTAGTCATTTTTTAGTTTTTTCTGCAGCTCTTTCACATCATTAATCGAAACAACCATGCCAACGTTCTTGCTTACAAGCATTATAAAGCTGTCAATCAGAGACTCGGTCGTCTTGTTGCCGACAAAGGCTTCATATCTTTTGTATAGCTTTACAACCTCCTTGTCTGTAAGGCGTTTCACCTGCTCGTGTGTGAGCTGGACGCCGATAGCTTCTTTTGATTTGCCAGTCGTGACCAGAACTGCCAGCTTTTCGCGTTGAGTTGGAATGCGGTTGTCTGAAACAAAGGGCACCGACTCCGAAGGCATTGAATCTAGAGGGGCTGCCTCCAGCATCTGCATGACTTCATTCATTGCGGCCTCTTCTCCAGGGTTTGCGTGTGCCATCGTGTATATATAGTCTTTTTAATTTTCAATTATTCTCTTGATGTCAGGCGAAAGCCTTTCGACCTCCTGTAAAAGCGAGGCCATGGTGTCTGGCATCTCAGTGAGTTTCAAAGGGTAGCGGTTAAGAAGCATGAGACGCAGATCATCCTCACAAGCGCCTTTGATAATTTTGAATTGCATTGCTTCTGTCTTGGCCTGTAATTTGTTCAAAATCTGGTAAAAAGCTGTTAGCTTGTGGAGACTGGTTGGGACGTTCATAACTCAGAGTATATTATATAAATACTTATGTGTTTTTATTTTTTATATTTTCACTTCGATCCCATATGGATGCCGCAGAGAGAAAACTAGGTGGGAAAACTTGCGCTCCTTACCCGTGCAATAAGCTCTTTGTACTCTTCGAGTGTAAGCTTGCCGGCATAGTCTTCGAAGATGACCTTCGTTGTTTTGCTTGATGGAGTGTAAAAAAGTACGATCGCTGCCACGTTTTCCCTAAACGGTTTCGCAATGCTGGTTATCTGTTGAGTCAACACCCACACGCTTATGCAGCTATGGCGCGCGCTGAAGCCGGGGTGCACCAGCTGGCTCGTGCGGCCTTTCGCATCTTTGAAAGCGGCGCAGTTATCGAGAATGATGAGTGTGTTCGTCCCGTTGTAATGGAAACTCGCTAGTTTTAACCACCATTCAATATCGTGCTGCTGGCAGTCTATCACGAAAATGCGTGGCTCTTTATCCACGAAACCATCGTAGGTCTTGTTGTGGACAAAGGTTGGGCAAATGAGCACGATATAGTCAAACTTACCCCTGAAGGGGCCCCGGAGCTGATTCAGAAGATACTGTGTTTTGCGAGTGTTTGTTGGCCCAACAATTAGGGCATTGAAGGGCAGCTTTAATCGTGGGTCCATCCTCTATATGTATGTTTTCTTACATGTGTTTTTTAATACTGAACCGCATGCAGCTGCCTGTCCATGATGTTCATCTGTGAGTCACTGATGGTGTAGATGTGGCAGTGCTCATTTCCCGAAACGGAGGGTGTTCTTTCAATCTCAAGGTGCACGCCATCCTTTGTGTTGACGAGGCGTTGGCCATTACCGTGCAGGGTTGTATCAGCTATTGATCAAAGATCGACAAAGATGCCGAACTTGTTGCCCGTGAGATATTTGGTCAGATTCATGTTGGGTCTGCCACCACTCTTTCCGAAGAGTCGTTTTACTTCATTCCACATGTCACTGCCATCGATGCCGTTGTTGTAAACCCTGTTTGGAGAGCCGTTTATAGTGACATTCACTTTGGTGATGTCGCGATTGAAGTATCTTTCGGAGTCCCTGGCTCCTGCCGCGTAGGGCTCGATAAATAGCAGCAGAATGACCTTAAGTGATCTGCGTTGCGGGTTCACCCGAAGTTTCAGCCTAGCGTCTGAGCCTTTCGCAAATGGCACCACCTCTTCTCGCATTATATGGTCGTAGGCGAACCCCTTTCCGCTAGTGTAAACGCTCGTTGAATCGTCAGCTAGTTGTTTGCTGCGGATCTTCTCGTACTCAAGCTGGATATTTGTCAACTTATACACAAACTGACTTGTATCCGAACCCCTTACGACATTAGCTGCCTGTGTAAGCGTTAGTTCGAAGATAAGATCGTTGTAGAGGGCCTGTGGGTACAAAACACCGTGGTCAGTCAAAATCTGGTGGTCCAGATTGATGAGGTATTTGTTTTTGTAAACACTCTCCAGCTTATTTTCTGCATCTACACCAGAGGTCTTCTTATCGCCGGCACCAGAGCGGATTTTGCACAAATCCACACTCTGGATGCCCTCCGCAGCATGTTGTCGCGCTCATCCACTGATAGAAACAGGTCCTCAAATATTTTGTAAATGCCATAGCCAACGGTGTCCTGGACAGTGGTGGCGGCAAATTTCACAACGAGTCTGTCAACCAGCATCCGAGAAACATTCTGTACGAGATAGTTGTTTGCGTGACCGCCGGCAAGCTCGATGTTAAAAAGCAAGGCAAGCGAACCTGACACGATAACCTCATGTTCATTAAGCTTGGGCACCGAAACGTACAGGGTCTCGCCGGGCTTTGCCACAGAGCGGTCAAATGTGATGCGCTTTACGGTGCGCTCTGCTTTCATACCACCAATAGTCTTCTCGTTGTGTGTGGGCAGGAGGTTTGGTTGTACAGCCATAGCCAGAATATATATATATATATATATATATATATATATATATATATATATATATATATATATATATTTATATATATATATGTTTTATAGAAATAAATATATACTTTGTTACATCATGGCAGAAGGCGGATATGATCCAACAACTGAGAATGAGAATACTGGGCTTGACTGGGACATAGACCGCGATGATGATGACGAACAAGAAGTTGACACAACACGGCCATTTCAACCAGGCGGCTCACCCACTCCATATCATGGTGGTGAACAACATGAAATGCATACAATGCCTCACGAACAAAGTGGGTTTGATCATGATGACATCCCTCTGCTTGGGGACTTCACACATGCTGACGACAAACAAGAAATGGTTGGTAAAGCTATTGACCGGATCAAAAGACTATTTCCAAGAGCGGCTATCGACAGATTAGGCCCAATTGGTTTCGGTAAAAAATAGGAAATGAAAGCAAAATACTTTCCTTTGGACCAAAGAGTGGAGAATCTGACATTTTTAAGAAAGATGATTCAGGCGGCCTTCTTAAATCGTTTACAGACAGGTTCAAAGGGGCTCTTGGCCCAAGCGCTGAAGAGATTATCTCCGAAGACAGTAAAACTATAATGGAAGAAAGAAAAAGACAAAAAGAAGACGAAAAGCAACTGAAAGAGGGGGAAAGAACTGAAGCGGAACGACAAAAAAGATCAAATAATGTACAAAACCTCAGGGACAGAATCAAACAAACCCGGGCGAGGAGGGAAGCTTGGGAACAGGAACACGGTTCAAACGTTGAGAATCACGCCGAGGTAGATAGACTGAAACAACTGGAAAAGAATCTTCAACGCGATCTTGAAAATGAACAAAAAGAAGTAGCCGCCCATCAAAAAATAAAAGAACAAAACGACAAAGTGCAGGCGAGAGTTGACAAACGCAGAACACAACTTTCAACTAAAGTAAAAGAAAGAAATACTATCGAAGCGGGACTAAATTCCACTAAACCCCTTGAAAATCTGAAAGAACAAGAAGCAGAGCTTGAACGCCAAATCGAGGAAGACAGGCGCGTAATAAAGGATGAGAACACTTCTCCCTCTGACAGAGACGTCGCGGAAGAGAGAGTTGCAGAGCGAGAAGAAGAGCTGGCAAGGCTAAGAACACAGGTTCAAGAAAGAGAAGAAGCCCTGCCTCTTTGGGAAAGGATCAAAAATATTTTCAAGAAATATGGGTGGACCTTGCAAGCGGTTGTTCTGGCTGCTGGTTTAGTCATAGGAGCTGTGACGCTTTCTGCAATTAATGCCTTGAAAGCGGGTACTAAGGCTGTTGGAAATGAGCTTAAAGAACTTGGCAAAAAAGCAGCCTCCTTCCTGCCAGGCCTCATCGGTTCGATCGTGAGCTATATTTTCAAAGCGGCCGGGCAGGTTATCTCCTTTCTTGGTGAGCATGCTTGGCTGCTAATCCTTGCTGTGGTGGCCTTCTTGATTGAAAAGACCATCAAACGCAATCGTTAACGCAACCAGACAACAAAACCTGCTAAAGCAAGCGCGCCTAAAACAATGATTGCCTTGTTTACGTGGTGAGTATCTGTGACACTCTCTTTTGGGGTCTCTGGTGTTGGGGCTGGTGCGGTGGCTGGCGTTAGGGCTGGCGTGGTGGGAGCTGGTTTTCGGGCTTTTCACCAAGACCTTGCGCCTGTGTTGCCTGTTTGTGAATAGGGTTCGATGGGTGGATGATTTTTGTTGGTCCACCGTCCATGGGGCGTAGTGAGGACTTTTTGTGCCCAGATTAACATCATTGTTCACGCCAAGCTTCATCCATTGCTTTGCCTCCGTAAGATTGTTGTTATACCCCACCACGCTCTCTGTGTTAATTACCATGCGTGATGGCATTAGCCAGCTTCCTGGAGCTGTCGCAAAGTCTAGACGCACTTTCGTTGCTTGGATGGCAAGCTGATAACATTGCACGCCCGTTTCAATGTCGTTCAGTATTATTGCCTCCTCTAGATGGGTGAGGAATACTCTCTGCGTTTCGAACGCTCGGCCCCCATTTCCAAGAATGCTGTTGCGGGTTTTGGCTTGTGCACCAAGAATGCAGTACACAAAGGCCTCGATTGATTGATTCATACGCACCAGCCCTGGCTGTGTTAGCCCTTGTGCGTAATCTGGCACAAAATGCTCGAATTGACTAACCGCACCATCGTCGTTGCGAACGAAAGCTATTCCATTGGCGCGATAAATAGGGTCGTTTCTGTCAGTCACGCGCTCATCATTGAACAGAGCTAGATCTTGATCTGGATAGTCGTAATCGGTAGAGATGTTGCCCTCTCCATAAGCACCAATGTACACATTTCCAAGACCATTGTTTTTTGCCGTATGTGAAACGGAAGTCGGAACTGGGGTCGACACCGAACTCTATGCAAATCTTCTTGTACGCGTCGATGGTGTATTTGTTGTCTTTCTGGTTAAATGTGGGGTCGTCTGGCAAAGCACTAATGCTTTGTTCCCCACCCATCTTGTACAAGATTCGTCTTGTTGTGAAATAAACGTGAAATCTGTAAAACGACCGGAGATGTGGTGTTAGGGAGAGACTGGAATTCTTATCAAACAGAAGGTCACGTGAAATTCCGCAACCAGTTGTTGCACACCACAGCAAAAACTCATATGAGGCCCGCCAAGCCACTTTCTACCATATTTCGCGGTTGTGAATTGAATCTGTGTGTCTCTGAAAATATTTCTGTACTTCGTTGTGAAATAACCAGTTGGCGTGACGTAAATCCTTTGCTCTTCGTCATTTAAAACAGCGCCAATCATCATGTCTTTGCTTATTGTCTTAGAAAAATCAACAGCTGGGATTGGCTTTTGTGTATTTCGATTCAACATCAGCTGATAGGGGAAACCGCCAATATATTCCAAGCCCAAAGCGTCTTTCATGGGCTGAGTCCAATCTTTGTGGGCTATTTCTGAAACGAGCGTCCACGAGCCTGGGCCCTCTTTGTAAAGCACTGTTCCTGTGGCTTTGTGCTTACATCAAAGTCGACTTGTACTTCAAACTTAGACAAATCGGCGCGAGTGAAACACCTTTTGAAATCTGAGATCGCCTTGGCTTTGGCCCGCTGCAGAGAGCTTTGCTGCTTCTGGCGATCTAAACCAAGCTAGTACAGGATCTACTGCGGGTGGTGCAGGCTGTTTTTTCTTTATATATGGAGGGTTGTAAACATTTGGAGGAGAATTAAAAGAGGGCGGGGGGTCGTAGTCGTGACCTCCAATGTCTAGACCAAGATTTGAACTAGGCAAGAATTCACCGGGACGTCTGCCAAACGTGATTGTAAATATATATATATATATATATATATATATATATATATATACAATCATGTTTGGCAGACGTCCCGGTGAATTCTTGCCTAGTTCAAACCTTGGTCTAGACATTGGAGGTCACGACTACGGCTCCCCGCCCTCTTTTAATTCTCCTCCAAATGTTTACATATATATGTATATATATATTTGTATATATATATATATATATATATATACATATATTTCAAATGTATTATATACACAATGGTTGTGTTAACAATCGTTGCGCCTTACACAATCTACTTCGATCACGCGCTTCCAAAACCGAGTTACATGCGGCTTATCTCTTGCTCGCTTTACAATTCGTGGCATAATTTGAAACAAAGAGGAGAAATAACATTGTTTGGTTCGGGGCCTAGCAGAGACACAACTGTCAGGAGGTTTCCCCCCGGGCATTACACTCTTGAATACCTTGCAAAAGAATTAGAAAACGTATTCACAGACGAAGAGTTTAAATTAAAAACTGAGACAAATACGCCAGTTGGGCCGATTGTTGTTTTCAAAGAGTATGTGAATGAGGAAAAACTAGACCGCGATCTGTCTAAATTGCTTGGTATAAGTCCTTATCTACTATTTTCGACATATGTCAAAGGATTAACGTCACCAAGCACTTACTTTATCCACTGTGATCTGATTGATAAAGAACAAAACCTACTCAATGGGAAGCCTTCGACAATTTTGGCACGATTTGATGTTCGCGGAAACCCCTTTGAGAAAGGTTTCTATGAATCAACACAGCAAAACGTCTTGCGTGACACCTCATCTGGCGATTATGTAAATAGCGTGTCTCTATCAGTCAGAGACGTAAACAATGACCTCCTTGATTTTAATAACAAGCCCTTAGAATTTGAAATAGAGATAAATTAAAAAAAAAATATATATATATATATATATATATATATACCCCCACCATGAGTTCGGCTAACGTGCTGCCTCCATCGGCTCAGGAATACAGTGAGACTGAACCGCTCTACCCAGTCTTACCAAATGGCGATGACTTCCGTCTCAAAAAAATCTCTGACTTAAAGAAAGACCTTGAATCAGAAGCTAGCCACTATAGACAAGTCTCAAAAAAATACAAACGAACCCACTCCATTGTTCGTGGTTCGGCTGTAGGCCTTGGTTTAATTTTTGGAATTGTCGCCAGCCCGCCACTGGCCAGTATCGCGGCTTTTCAAGCTTTTCATCCGCAGGCCTTACTACAATCAGTAAACGGCTCGAAAAAGAGATCACAAAACATGAAACGATCTACACGCTCGCCGTTGCTAAACAAAACTCTGTCAACGGGTTAGTTTCTAAAGCTCTCAAAGACAAGGCCATTTCAGATGGTGAGTTTTCAATCATACTTCACGAAGTAGAGAGAGATCACACGCTCAAAGCCTTGATTCGCTCTGGTAAAACAAAGGCTATACAAGGAGACTGTCAAACTCTAGCGCCTGATATAGACACGATCAAAAGCGAGCTTCGCAAAGAAATCAAACAAGAATTTCAAAAAACGATCAATCGTCTCACAGCTGTGTCCAAGTCAGATTTGAACGATTAAACTCAGGGTTTAATCTACAATACTTGATGGAAAAATCCCGTTAAACTGAAAAATATAAACCACTGTATATAACAATGTCTACTCTCAAAGAAATAATTGCCCTTCTCCAGGAGGCAAATAAAAGGCCTACTCTGGGACCCAAAGTCGCCGTAACTTTGGGCGACTTAAGGCGACTTTAGGCGATTTAAGCATATTTTCTCCAAAATTTAGGGTGATTTTGGGCGATTTAACGCGATTTAAGGCGATTTTGGGCGACTTTAGGCGATTTTAGGCGACTTTGGGCGATTTTGGGCGACTTAAGGCAATTTTAGGTGACCTTCAGGTGACCTTCAGTGATTTAAGTGGAGATGCTAAGGTGAAACCAAGTACAGTTGTGGTATATATGGACATTTTCCTAAAATGGGAATCATCATGGTACTCCATACTGCATTGTTTCAGAAAATATCCATACTATCTCCATGGAAGGTTTTTGGTTTGAATGCTCCACCAACCACCCCTGCCCCCTGCCCCCCCAACCCTTCTGCAAATTCCAGTTTAGTGGCTTTTAAGACCCTCCTCTGCCCCCTCCCCCTAGGAATTTCTAATAACCTCCCATGATGTGGGTATGGACCTGCACACTGAAGTCAATACATTAACAATAAACATGCAACAATGACCTAAACACCAGCTAGCAAGCAAGGTTGTTGCCACATTGGTCACAGGGCCAAAAGCTGAGGAATTAAGAAAAATCTATGAAATAGTAAGTGTCACAACACGAAATTTAGGGGCCCAGAGTGATTCCTTGGGCATTTCAGGGTATAGGGCTCTGGTTAGGCAACAGCCTTGGCAAGCAAACTAATATTTTTCTGCCTCTACTATTAACCAAATTTAAATTCGGAATGCACAGTGGATGCCTCAAATGGGAGTGAGATGCCATAAACTGCATTTAATAATACTTTATTTCCTCAAAATATCATATACATCTCTCGAAAGCAACAATTGCTATTCCAATGAAAAAACAGTTTCTTGAACCTTGGCAGCCATCTTGCTTCAAATGGCGAGTCTCGTTTTCTAGCTTTTCTGCCAACAGCGGAACAACTTCAAAGTAATAAGGCGTTTTACAAGAAGAGTCTTGTCTTGCAAGAACAACAGGGAATTTTTGTACTTGCTTGGCTCTCTAACTTCAATTAAGCTGTATCGATTTGGCTGGATGTGTGGTCTTTGACTTTAATAAGCTTATATCTGAGGATGCTATGAAATGTCTAGAAGCTGTTGGTAGACGAACTAGACGAGATGGTCACGTTGTCTTTACCTGTCTGTGATGGGTAAGCGTGCAATTTACTCAATACATATAAAAGCACCTTTATAGCGTTACACTTTTGAGCTTACAGTCATGTAACTTGCAGAATGTAAGTTTTAAGCTTACCAAAAACCTAGACGTATTCTAAAACTGGATTTACTGGCGTACATTTATTTCTGAGTGTAACACTATGGAGTAGTTGCTAAAAGACATGACAAGGCTATTATTGGTGATTACATCTTTTATTCTTGTGATCTGTATGTCTAATAATATTAAATACATTTGTTTTATGCAGAGGAATTTGATGCTAATATTTGTAACTGTTGGGGGTTAAGAGGGTGGTGAGTGGGTGGGATCAATGGGGAAATTGTTTCGTAGAAAAGAGAATTGGGGGGGGGGGGGGGGGGGGGGTGGTAGGGGGCAACTTCCTGTATGCTTAATATAGATTTGCCACCTGTAGTACTTTTCATATTAGGGACCTGCAGATCAGAGTATGAGATAGAGTGTGAGTAGTGCTAATGCTTTAGATTATCAAATGTAAAAACCAATCTTGTTTCTAGAGCCTCCTTCTCTACTGGGCGACACCAGGGAGAAGCGAGGGCTCTGGGAATATGACTGGTTTGAAATTCAAAAGTCAGTCATAGTCAATCTTGTACTTGTACTCTGATCTGAAGGCCCCTGTTGTAATGGAAGGTTTGGAACAACACCATAAGGACACATCAGAGGATTTTTGTAACAAAGTCAGTCCAGAAATAGCAACGTTTATCATATTGGGTTAATAAGGGTTGTTAGGAATTAAGCGACTTAAGGCGACTTAGGGCGACTTAAGGCGACTTAGGGCGACTTTAGGCGACTTTTGGGCGATTTTAGGCGACTTTGGGTCCCAGAGTAGGCCTAATAAAAAATACGATGAATTATATCAGAAGCATGAATACTTAAAAATCAGCTACAACCGCCTTTATCAAGACTATATGAAACTGCAAAACAGACTACTTTGCCAAGATTGCAAAACACGATGAAAAGAAGAGGAAGAAGGTGGTTGCACCGAACTTTGTCGTCTTTGCAGCGCATTCCGAAGCGTCCCATAAATTCCGAAGCGCTCCAACTTTGTTGAAAAAAGTTTTTTGGGGGCGCTTCGGAATTTATTTTTAAAAAAAAAATAAAAACGGGGCGCTTCGGAATGTATTCGTTGAAAAAGTTTTTTTGGGGGCGCTTCGCTATGTTGGGGGCGCTTTGTAATGTTCGAGAAGTTTCGTTTCCCAATTGAACATTTATCATTTTCTAATAATAAACATGACGGAGTTGCGAAATACTGAAGTTTATGAACGTTTTATCACACAACTGTCTATCGTTAGACGAATGGATAAAAAGAAAAAATATGAGACACAACTAAATGACTTAATTATTAATTACAGCAAAACAGGAGTTTATCCAACAATACCGCGAAAGCCGGTTTGTTATCACTTCAAACAGAATAAACAAAAGGATAAAATCGTGTCTAGACTGTGGCGGTTCACTTTCACTCGAGTGTGATTTAGAAGAACTTTTTTGTACAAAATGCGGCCGCGTTGAAATAATAGACGGAGCGGCCTTTACTAGTCAGCAACTATACAAAAATAAGAATATGAAAATAAAAATCCGCTATACTTCAAAATATGCTTTTAATTATTGGCTTGATCATATACTCGGAAATGACTCATTGACAAAATTAGGGGACAGCGAAAAGATTTTATCAGAATTACGGAGGGAAATGGCAAAAAATTTTATTCTTCCAGACTCGCTAACAATATATTGTTTAATAGATTTACTGCATAATATTGGTCGTAGTGACTTAAAAAAATACTCTACTCCATTGATAAGCGTCATTTCCGGTAAAAAAAAAACCCGCACTTGACCCATGAGCAAAAAGGTCAAATAAACATCATTTACTTTCGAACAAGGGATTACTTTCCAAAAAGAATTTATTATCCCTTTTTTATTTACAAAATCTTAGATCTAATTTTACCAGAAGGACCACAACGCGAGATTTTATCTTACATAAATCTCCAGAAATACAATACAAATATAAAGAACGAAATTCTTTGGCGTTCAGCTACTAATGCCGCGGGCATTAATATTGTGCCGTAAGTCTAACATCTAATTTACTCTCTAAAAAGTCTTTCATAAATTCACTATTATCACCGGTGTTTCGGTGAAGATCCTGTCGAGGCAGAGATCTCTGATGCGCAGATGGTATTTTGTCTGGCTCGCACCCAGTCGGCGCTCTTTTGTATCAAGACTGTTTTCCTCGATTTAAGAAAGTTCACGAACACTTGAGCAGTCGTCATCACTTGTATATACAAAGGATATAAATTTCTTCAATTGGTAGTACTAAAAATAAGCTCAACTAGTTGTTGGGGAGTCATTTGTTCCATGGTTTTTATGTCTTTTGTTGTCATTTCGTAAATAGGCACAAAACGACTTTGTTGTTCCATAATAAATATGCGTGATCCCGGTTTCGCACGTGGTACTTTTCTAACACTTTGTGAAATAATGCCTTTTCTTCCAGGACCCATTTTTATTTAAGGGGTATACATTTCTTCAATTGGTGATACCCAACTCCATTGTAGTGTGGTGAGGCATCCGGAGACTCACTAATCACCCCATCTTGGTGTCGGGGTTATAACTGAATGTACCTTTCTTTTTCGCAAAGATATCGTCATCTTTTCTCAAAGTGATGTTCCTCATAGTTAAAAACTCAATTGCAGCCATAGGTTTGTTAGCCATCGCCAGTCACCTGTTTTATATACGAAGGGAATAGTTTTTTTCAATTGAGAATCACCCCATACCAATTGTTCAAGGAAGCTTCCGGAGGGTGTAATTATTGCTTAAATTAGGGATACCCCCTTGGGTTGGGATTAATGTTTTTCGGTCTTCAACCGGTTTCGGGCGGTTGGCTGCTTTCGGCTTCTAGAGAATGGTTTCGAGCGGTTGAAACCGCTTTCGGGTGGTTGAAACTGATTTCGCCTAGTTGAAACTAGGAGCAGAGTAAGTTGGAGGGAGTGTTTCAAATTGCTCTAGGAAGCCTCCAAAGGGGTGAACTACGGTTCGGCAATTGTTCAAATAAGCTTCCGGGGGGTATAAATTCGGGCTTAGAAAAATCCTCCTTTGAGCAACTCCCTATATACTACATGTACTCCTTCCCAGTTCATCGTCGCATTCTTATTCAAGGCCTCTCGAACAATGGGGCCGAATGGTAGGTCATTATCCATTATTTAAAAATAATGGATAATGACCTACCATTCGGCCCCATTGTTCGAGAGGCCTTGAATAAGAACATCAAATGAAGTGTGTTACATGTATCTGGACACGAGAATCAAGAATGGTGACAGCAACAGACCTTTCCATCTCAGCGTCCACGACAAGAGGGATGACTTCTCATTTCGGATTGTCAATTTTCCTCATATGGACAGCAACATTTCCGCCAATCCGGCCTATGGTGTTTATATATCTCAATTGGTGAGATATGCTAGAATTTGCACATCAAAGTTGGATTTTATACATAGACTTCGCCGACTTTCATCACGTCTCCTTCACCAAGGGTTCAAATCTACGATACTTCGTAAATCGTTTACTAAATTCTTCAAACGCCGCGGTTGCTATCACTGAGAAGTATGGCACTACATTACGGGAAATTAGAATAGCAATCCAGAATTGAGACTAGCAATCCAGAATTGAGAGACACCGCCGAATCCTTTGTTATTTTAGATCTTTTATATCATCCTAGCGCCCCTATTTTATTTCTATATTGCTTCCATTCAGTTTGATGCAGGTGCGCGCGCGCAATTTTCCTTAAGTTGTGCGCGTGCTTAGCTTATTTAGTTGACGTGTATGCTTAGTTTGTTATTTAACGTACTACATTTATTTTGCGTTGTTTTCCTTACTAATATATCTTGTCAGTAACTGTGCTCACACTGTGGGTGGCTCCTCCTAAAATGTTCTGCAATTGGTATAGGATTAAATGGAGTCGAAACCAATTGTGGAATTGCACACATTTTAGGCATCCTACTGATGAACAGTTACGTAATTTAGATATGTTCAGAAGCCACATTTATTTAAAGTCTGTCCCCTTTGAATTTAAAATCTAAGGGAATCTACTGCATAAGCCTGGTGGACGGCTTAAAAGAACTCGCGGAAACGGATACTTATGCTTTCCTGAACTGACTTCAGATGGTCCGAAAGTCCTTGACTCTCTTCGTCGCCAAGATGTGGCCTTGCCAGAACAATATGAGATGTCAAAGTCACGACATCATCTTCATCATCATCATCACCATCATCATCATCATCATCATCATCATCATCATCGTCTCCCTTCAGCTTGTGGAGGGTCCACCCCTCTCTCAAATTTGAAGGGGAAAGCTCGCCGGACTCCCTCAGCTCGGTGATGGCAGTACTATCACCTTGTGAGATGTAAGGAATGTAAATTTATCAACCCAATCCCCCTTGAACTTGTCATAAACACTGTCTCTACGTTCAGCTCCTTATCTTTAACCGATATAAAATTCCTTGCGTATCCAGGATCTGGGCATTCGAGCACAGGTACTTCGTCGATGTTCTTTGTCCCATTACTCTCAAACGAATTTACATTGTGGATTGTTTTCGTACGAAGTCAAAAAAAACCCTCTTCAATAGTCAGCTCAGTGGCGCCTTGGTGTGCTATATACATGTGATCCCAGGGGATGAGTTTTGCTGGCCCTACTTGAAAAGCTTTCCTCACTCTCAGTCCACTCAGCTCATATCAAACATAGGCACGCATTGCGTGCATGAGCTATTTTGAAAATTACCTAAATGATATGAAATGGTGAAAGCAACAAAACAGCGGAAGTAAACTCGCACAAATAACCGCTTGCAGATATACGTTTTTCAAATCCTCCGGCCCGCCCACTACCAAAACAAAATACCGAGATAACCAACTGGGTCCCGTTTTTCGAAAGTCCCGATAACTTTTCGGGCCCGGAAAGCCATCTTATGTGCGCAATGCATTTATTAAAGATAAGTCGGGCTGGTTTAAGGGCTAAAAAAATGCATCACCATTTTATAGATTCTGATTTTAATATAGTTCCGGGCCCGAAAAAAAAGGGACTTTCGAGAAACGGGCCCTCTGGCACCAAAACTCTATTTAGGTGGAAAAATGCAAAGTTTGCTTTTGTATTCTAGCCTAAAGGGTTAGGTATGAAAATAGGTGGGAACAAAATCACAAGTTTTGGCTAACTTTTTTTCACGGGATTTCCGGTTTTATTTTTTGACGAATCTACGGCCCCAGTGAGATGAGCAACTTGTTTCAGAAATCAGTGTATTAAATGTCAACCAGAAAAGTCCTGCACAGAAATTTGATGCATCCAAATTGAAGGCTTATTATTTCCTGGAAATTTGTATCTAGTCTTTTTTTAAAGTTTTTTTTTATTATTCACAAAAGAAACGTGGAAAAGGTTCCCTTTGGCCTGGAAGACGCAAACTAATTAAATTAAATTGTTTTCAACTCCAAACCACAAGCTAATTAAATTAGTGACACGAAAATTCTTTGAACCACCTGTTTCTGTAATGTCAACCAGAAAAGTCTTTCACCGAAACTAAACGCATGAAAAATGAATATTAGTAGTCTCCTAGTAAATTGGAACTAATATTATTTAAACAACTGTTTTTATTCTCCACAAAAAAGTCGTGCAAATAGAAACAGAAACTAATTGCTGCGAGCCTTAGCGAGGAGCAACACTATTTGTGACTGACCGTGTGGGGTCTGGGCGCTATGTATATGGACCCAACACTCGACGATTTTTTTCGGTGGCGATGATTTTGAGTAGCAGCAGTATGTAGAATCAGCGGCAGTAGTTGCCGAATTGTGCGTGCGCAGTCCACATGGTCCCTCTGCCAGCTCCCTCTGCCCTGTTCACGCTCGATTAGCGAAAAACAACCGTATTAGCGCGCGCTGAAATAGCGAATTAATGTCGCGATCACATGGCGAATAAAATTGTCATTTTGAAAGAGAACGATGAATATTTTCTAGTTTCTGCGCGCGGCTGTTGAAACCCGCAAATGTGTCGACTTCATTTCATGTCATTTAGACGAAATTATGTATCGCGCTCGTTACTAAGATGTGTTTGAGCAATTTTGAGTGCCATTTCGTTCTTGTAACTTGTAAAATGTAAATTTTTACATTTTTAAACTTTAGTTTGTAATTTGCAAACGCAATTTGACGACCTTAAATTCTCGTTTTAGCGCACGCCAAGACAGTTGTTTTTCGTTAATGGAGCGCGACACACCTAATTGGGTAAATTATTGCATTATCGTTTGTTACGTCGATCGAGCAGTTTTGCAGTTGATGTTAGCGCGGCCGTGAAAGGTGAATAAATTTGCATTATTTTTATCAGTTACATAAATTTGCAGCTTTTAGCACACGCGACCCACGAATAAACTTGATTTGTCAGACACAAATCACCAACCACAAGTTATAACCAAATATCAGTAATTTAGAAACAAGATTAGTATTCACCGATTCAGTTTAACTCCAAAATTTTCAACTATTCTTTAAATAATTTTTTTTTATCGAAAAAATGAATATATAGAAATAGAATTCTTTTTAACTTTCATTTATATTTTCAAGTATCAATTTATAGTTGTTGTAAATTATTATTATTATTGCTATTTTTAATAAAGATATTTTCCCTCTTTTTAATTTTTTATAAATAGTATTATTATTATTATTATTATTATTATTATGACTCAACTCGCAGCACTTGACTTGCTATTAGCAACTTCTAGTTAGATTAAATTGTTTTCGACTCAAAACCACAAGCTAATTGATATTACTTACACGAACATTGTTGAGGTTAACATTTGGAACCAAACACCTTTTCCTGTAATGTCGACCAGCAGAAACTTAACGCACCCAAAATCAATTTTGCTTGTTTCCTAGTAAATTGCAACTAATATTTTTTAAACAGGCGTTTTTTTAACGCACCATATTAATTAATTACATTACGTTTTCTCGAAAACATGTTGAATTCCATCAAGTACCAGTTTCTATAAGGACAAAGTTCAATATTTGCACGTGCACACGACTGCTCATACAAAATACAGTCGCTTCTCGCTTATAGTAATCGCTTGAGGCATACAATTAATAACCTACACATCAGCTCACATTAATTCAAAGAAAGATAAACGTTTTAAATACTGTAAATTGTAGATTAATTGCATTACATTTTCTCTGTTAAACTCCATGCATCACGGACAAGTTTCTATAAGGACAAAGTTCAACCTTTTCACGTGCAGACAGCGTGTCTGACAAAAAAATCCAATTTTAAATAGTAATCGCTTGAAATCCGGGCTTGAAACATACAATTCATGTTCCGCATCACATTATTTGAAATCGGTTTGCCGTTTTTGCAATAAAACTATACTCATACTTCAGTATAAGCTAACCTATTAACGTAACCGCAGGCCACATTTTTTGGACGTCTCATCCCCCGCAGACCATTCTACCATTCATGCATAGGGCACATTATAGGCGGTATTTCCGAATAAATGTCCTTGATATTGCCAGGTTAGCAAGCCAGTCGGGATTAGAGAACAGTTCCCAAGCAACAAATTTTCAAAACTTTACACTTTTAGTGTTTGCGGCAACAATCGCGGAGATTCAAGATGGCTGATTTTCAATTCATGTCAAGTGCCCTTCTTTGACCTTCAGTAATACCATTTTAGAAGCGAAAATTTGATTGGCTGACATAGTACACGGTGTACATACTAGGGGCAATCTGATTGGTGTGACATAACCCAAGACATACATACAAACAAACAAACAAACATACTAACATACAAACATCACAAACCAACCTTTGCGCCTGCTAATGAGCTATTTTTTCAAAATACCTCAAATAAATTATGCATTTCACTGAATTGTGGAACATTTGTACCCCACGTCTTTCTTGGCTTCATTCATGCGACACTGCAGCAGTACATTCTTTAACAGGTCCTTCTTTAAGAGCTGTGCGCATGTCTGTGGCAGTAAGGATGTTGTGACCCTGGTTACAATATCTTCGTGTGGCTCCTTTCATGGAGCACATGATTATGTTGCATACGTTCTTGTCAGATTGTGGCTCTTTCAACTGTTACCTCTACACCCAATAACTCGTGCAGCAACAATAAGCTGATTTATTATGGTAGCAGCCATTTTGATTTGAACGAAGGTAAGCTTTCTTTCCTTTTGAATTGCTGGATCGAATGGTAATGAGAAGATTTCCCAGGATAGATAGACCAATGGACAAATCCTGGGAACAGCTGTTCAAAGATGGTTGTTATAGGAAATCAATAAATTACCACGTCCATCACTGGAGACAACACAGCTGACGCGCCAGCTCATTCCCCGCTTGACAAACTAATTGCACTTTTATTCTTTTCGCGTTGTTAGTTTTCAATGCTGTGCGCAGGGCACTGACAAGTTACTTTTGAATACGTAGTTCTTCAAAACTTCTCTGATATATGGCGATGCCTGTAGCAAATCCACATTCTGTAAATCTTCCCAAGGCAAGTTGAATAAGCCAGTCCTTGCAAGTATGAGCTTGCTTTCATCGAGAGCTTCTTTGGAAAGATGGCAGGTTATCAGACGATTTTCTATTTAACCCTCATACTACCAACTTATTTTGCATACAAATCATACCAACAGGGGTCAAAACGGACCCCATAACAAAAGTAGTATAACAAACTTTACAATAGTTTACAACCTTTAGAAAATTTATGTTCAATAATAATAAAAAAATTGTGAATGCAAATAAACCTTGCTCCTTGCAATTAATAAAATATGGTTAAGTAGACAAACTTGCTTCCTAAGTGATTTTAACATCTTAGTACAAATCATGACTGCTGGGGTCCGCTTGTACCCCATCACAGAATTCAGTATGATTCATAGTAACTACTTTTTAAATATAAACTGAAGTATAAGATGCATAAATGTATTTGTTTTGCCGTTATTTGGGTTTTGTTTGTTTATTTTTATTTTTGTTGTCACTGTCGATGCTATTGTTTTTGTTGCTGGGGTCGATTTGAACCCCAACAGAAAAATGAGCCCCACATTTCCATATCCACGTGTAATATAAAAGTAATATTTGCATTCAAGGTGGCTCATACATAAAGACAAATTCCTTAAATCTCGAACACATTGTCCAACCATGTGAGCTATGGTAAATGTTGATTATCAGCTGGGGTCCCATTGGACCCCACTTGGTAGTATGAGGGTTAATCGTTACAATCCGATAACCGAATAACACCACTCCGCCAGACACCAGACCGCCCTACTTTTTCAAAAATAAAGTTTGAATTTGACCGGTTCTACAGTATTTAATAAAGCAGTACGATATGGGATTCGTCGTTTAACCCTATTTTGCCTGGGGGGGGGGGGGGGGGGGGGGGGGGCGCTAACTTTCAACATTCATTACTTCCTTAATATGTATTTAAACACCATCAAACTTTGTGACTTTTCCTAAAATTTATCTGACAACAATTTGATATGACATTTTATTGATCACGTGACTTGATGTTTCCATAGCAACAAGATTTTGACAGCCATGCTTTTTGTAATTTGCATATTTTTACCTTTGAATGAAGAAAAACAATGTTTACTAGTATAAATTTTACATTTTTACGTCATTTAGCGTTTATTTATTGCTTTTGATTAATGTTGAGTCAATTTGGACAGTTTTTAAGAGGTTTTGAAAAATTTCAGAAATCCAAGATGGCGGCCGTATAACTAATTACTTAACAACTACGTCATATGACGCCATCATTCCATTGTGCGGACCGCAAAGGAGACAGTTTTGGACGTACTATGTACCCTTTAGGTTTCATTGTCATAGCCTTAAGTAATGCTTCACATAAGAACTATAGTAAACTTCATTGTTCTGAGGCAATGGCTCTCTCCCACATAGAATATCTTTGATTTTAAGAATAGAGGAGGAGCTGATGGTTCATAATTATATTTCATTATAAAAAGACAGAAAATCCATTTGCGTCAAATATATTTTAGGAAATGTTCGTGCTTAACCAATCAGAATAGCAGAAGACAATAGCTACTAATTTTGCTTCTTTGATGAAGTTCCCCAAATACAATATCTTTTAAAAATTGCATATTGTGCGATTGGGTCTTAAAATACTTGAAAACTTAAAACATTTAGACTTTATGCACCTTGAACCTTAACTTATTAGCGGTTTTTGAGTCTAAGCCAATGAGATCACTAGTTGTAACAATGAAAATAGTTGACATTTCATCGTGCATTGCCGTTCAGCACTATCCTTCTTATGCGGATCATTACTTAATATTCTTTTTTTTTTTTAATTACTCATGCGCGTAGCGGCATGAGTTATAAAGTGAGCTCCGTTTTTCTTTTTTTTATAATTTTTTTTTGTGTCACGATTTTGCATGCAAACTTATTCATGCATATTTTAAATTGTGCATTTCCGGTTCGCAGCTTTGCTCTTTACACCTCCGGTTTAGTGACTTCCGGCTACTCTTACTTCCGGCAAAACATCGTTACTGAAGTGTCACGACATCGTCTCCTACAACCCTACTCACATTAGTAATGTTCACGTCAGGTTATATATTATTTTCACAAGAATGACTGGCTTCATTGTGGTACAGCCTTCATTTATAAAACATTCAATACTAACGTGGTTGGCAGGTACGATGACTGAATGAAAGCAGTAACTCTTCTTCATATCGGACGTCTTCTTATCTTGTTTAAATTATTAAAATATAAATTGCTGCTTTTCTTATGGTACATTGAAATATAAGACAAATGTTTGATACGCATGCGCAGGACAAACATTTTCCGTCATTTGGTCTTATTGGTGTATATGTCAGTCCTGTATTTCTCCTATCGAGGTGAACGTTGCTTTTATACACAGCATACAACTTGAGGCCGAATTTGTCGCGATTCTGAAAAAACTAAGAGCTATTTTTAATCAGAGTTCTTCTGATTCAAAAATGCCAAACATCGATCTCTCGCACTGATAAGCATATTGTCTATTTATTCCCCTTTTTACTGCCGAGAGAGTGCACATGTATCGTCGAGAATAGACGCACGTTGAAAGGCTCCGCAAAAAACGTGAGCTTTTAAGCTTTTTGCTTGTGTGTGAACCAATCTTAACAGGAATTAGTCATCGGCTGATGGGTAACAAAGACGAAACCCAGGAAAAAAAACGCCAAAGAGTAAGTAGCTCAGAGGCACAAGCACAAGCCGAACGAACTGAAGAAACGAATGGTGATCAAGATGGCGCCTTCATCACGCTTAACGTATCCGAATACCAAGCTCTAATCGCAAAGATTACCTACATAGAAGATAAAACTAAAGCCAGCGATACTCGAATCCTAAACCTTGAAACACGATTAGATGAAGCCCAAGCAGAAATCGAGTCTTTGAGGTAGGGGCTAAACGAAACCCGCAAAACAATGGTCGAATCGAAAGAATCGCTCCAGTTCACTCAAGGGGAACATGACGACCTGGTCGAACGTGTCATACTTTGTGAATCAAAGCAGTCTGCTCAGTGGAACGAAATAACGCATCAAAACATTTACAACAGACGCTGAAACCTTATCTTCTATCGTATAGCGGAAACTCAAGATGAAGACTGCGCTACACTAGTAAAGAATGTTTTGATTTAGCAGTTGCACCTGCAAGAAGAAAGTGTTCATAGCATGAAGTTCTGCGGCGCTCATCGCCTTGGCAAACAAAACGACAACAAAACTAGACCTCTCATTGTGCGCTTTACTTGTCGTTCAGATAGAGATCTGGTGTGGAGAAACCGTTTTCATTTAAAAGATTCACCGATCGCAATGGGAGAAGATTATCCAAAGCACATCCAAGATATTAGGAGAAACGTGTTAATTCCAGCAATGAAAAAATTCAAAAAGGAAAAACTTCGTGCTTAAACCTCTGTTATTGGAAACAGGCTCGTAGTTAACGGCAAAAGGTATTTTCATTACGATATTCCAAAAGAATGGCTGCCAACCAAACCTACCGCAAGTGATTCCAACACTAACGAGACGAAGACGACAAATGTGAGGACGACAAACGACAACGTGAAGACGACAAACGTGAAAGAACACGACAAACGTGAAAAAACCGATCAGGATCTGCCTTCGAGCCGCTAGGTATGAGTCAATACATCTGATTGCCGAATGACTTTTGATTTAAATACTTATATCTTGGACCACACAAATCATTAGTAAACTATAAACATTGTTTAGCGGTAGCTTTTTATTCGTGTCAATACGTTACAATGCAGTACTTCTCAAAACGCGAAACCACCCTATCGTGGCGCGTTACAAGGCCACCTTTGAGCCGTTTTTAGTATTTGATTTGTGTTTTCCGTGTATCATTTGCTTATTTAAGGACGTCCGCGCGAAAATCTTCTAACATTGATTTTTTTATAAAACTTTTGCTGCAGTTAGGCAATGAGTTACTCGTATCAGAAATGCAAAAAAATTGGGGGGTCACCGACTTCGTTTCGGTGATAAGATATCTGAAAGGTGACCCTAATTTCGAAAAATCGGCCTTCCCAACTCGATATGGTCCCAATGTCTGTTAGTCCAAAAATATTGTTAATGAATCTCTAAAATGCAATTTTCTGTGCCAAATTTTGTATGAGTGGGTCTATTAAGCAAATTCGTTCAACTGGTAACGTTCTTTAGAGGAAATCTAATCTGTAAACGACAGCATTTGCAAACTCTGACAGCCGCAAGTTGCGAGGATTCGATGTCGCGCGGGTAGAAAAATGGAAAAAATTTAAACTTCCTACATTGATTTTTTGTTCATTTTTTTACAATCTGTCGAGAATTGGCAAAGAAAATTATCTATCAAAAAAAAATTGGGGGTCACCGACCATCCAAGCGAGTTAAATCTAAGCAAAGTTAACAAAACGGCTACCAGCCCTTCATGTGCTTAGATTTCTTCTCTTGCGCGCGCGCTCGTGCATGACGTAGCATGGCGTTGCGACATGAATTGCGTGCGCAGTAAGGATGCGCATAAACAATTAGCGCGAACGTCCTTAAGTTAACAATTATAGTTTCTAAAACTACAACCAAGGAAAGTGCCGTGCCAAAGTCCATTGTTAGCATCACCTGCAAACCACTGCTGGCTGGTATTTTACTTTGTACCTTTTTTAACACGTTAAATGAGCACAAATGAAACTTTTGACTTCAAATGCCAGTCACTAAATGTAAAAGGTTTAAATAAGTCGATAAAACGCCGTTCAGTGTTCAGAAGAATGCATAATCAAAACTTTCATTTTATATTCCTTCAAGAAACTCACAGCTCAAAACAATGCTCTATTCTTTGGGAGGCGGAGTGAGGTGGCAAAGCCCTTTTCAGCCATGGTACCACAAATAGCAAAGGTGTAATGATTTTGATAAATCCAAAATTAGATTGTAAGGTGGAAAAAGTTATTTCAGACAACAAAGGAAGATATGTCATCGCTGATATAACTTTAGATCAATCGCGTATTATCTTAGCAAATATTTACGCACCAAATGATCAAACTCAACAAGTGTTGTTTTTTAGAGAAATGCGAAAACAGTTGGAAAGGTTTGCAAATGAAAACATCGTAGTTGGAGGATATTTTAACCGTGCACTAAAGAATTGGTCAAAAAAGGTGGAAATCCAGTCTCTAAGAAAACTTCTGTAATAAAGGAAATCGAGCAATTATGCAACACATACAAGTTAATCGATATTTGGCGCTTTTTAAATCCTGACGTAGAAAGCTTGACATGGCGAAATAAGTCTTTCAAAATACAATGTCGTTTAGACTACTTCTTGATTTCTAAAGGTTTGCGTGATCTGGTAACATCCTGTAAAATTACACACGCTCCCCAAACAGATCACTCCGCAGTTTGAATAGTTTTCAAATCTGAAACCATGAATCAAAAAAAAAGGTCCTGGTTTTTGGAAATTTAATAATTCACTTCTTAAGGATGAGAAATACACTAACAAGCTTCGGGAAAACATAGTCCAATACAAAGACAAATACAAAGATGTTGATGATCTAGGATTACGTTGGGACCTAATTAAAATGGAAATAAGAGGCTACACAATCATGTACTCCAAAACGAAAACCAAAATAGTAAAAAATGAAGAAATAGACCTTCAAAACAAAGCTAATGAACTAAAGTTAAAAGCCGAACAGAATCCTTGCGATAAGAAGATTATCAATGAGTTATATGTTGTAAATTTAAGCCTTGAAAAACTGTTGAGGCATAAAACGAGAGGAGCACTTCTTAGGAGTAAATCAAGATGGTATGAACAAGGCGAACGCAACACAAGATACTTTTTTAACCTAGAGAAACGAAATTATTGCAAAAAGTCAGTAACGAAGTTAAAACGTAGCAATAACACCTACACCCACAATCAGTTCGAAATTTTACAAGAGGAAAAAGATTTTTACGAAACACTTTATACCTCAAAAAACATAGATAACGAAAATTTGTCAAAGTCTCTATTCTTTAATTTAGAAAATATAACACCCTTATCTGAAGAGGAAAAGTTGTCTTGTGAAAGTGCGGTAAGAGAAAATGAATGTTACATTGCTCTTACCACTGATTTCACTGTTACGCGACCCTTCGAATCAAAACTACTTTGAGCAATTTTAATTTACTCTGCCGTCAATCATACCTAGTAGGAGGAGTTTGTATACTCCTGCGTGATCACCAGCCTGCAATGGCGTCCGAAGAAACGAACTCTTTCCATATAAGGTATGATTGACGGCAGGGTAAATCGAACTGCTCAAAGTAGTTTTGATTCGAAGGGTCGCGTAACACTTAAAGAAATGGTAAAGAATTCAAAAATGATAAGACACCAGGTACCGACGGCTTATCAGCAGAATTTTACAAGTTCTTTTGGCCAGAGTTATGCAAAGAAATGATTGCCAGTTCCAATTACGCATTTCAATCAGGAGCTTTATCAATTAGTCAGAAGAGAGGAATAATATCACTCATCCCAAAAAAAATAAAGATAAAACAGTTCTTGAAAACTTGAGACCTATTTCGCTGCTAAATGTAGACTATAAGATTCTAACTAAAACAATTGCTAAAAGATTAGAAAAGCTACTCCCAAAAATTATAAACCCAGATCAAACAGGATACGTCAAAGGTCGTTTTATCGGTGAAAATATTAGATTGATTGAAGACGTCATGTTTCATACAAAGCACATTAATAGTCCCGGAATAGCGCTATTTATTGACTTTAAAAAGGCTTTCGACTCTATACATACATACATACATACATACATACATACATACATACATACATACATACATATATACATACATACATACATACATACATAAACTTTATTTTGTCTCCAATTTAAGAGTAGCTTTTAGTAGCTAATTTCTCTGAGAGAAAAATAACAAATAACAAAATATACAATAAAAATATACAATAACATTATAAAATACAATTCTGTGCAATATTTACAATTAACGGCTAAAATGAAATAAATCTATTTACTGAGTATTTTAAAATACTATATTAAAATTAAAATTAATTTACAAAATGTTCCAAATTTACATTGAGTTAAGGTTAGCTAATGCTTTTTTAAAGTCATTAAGGTTCAAAGTTCGAACGTTGTCCGGCAAGTCCGGCAGAATGGAACTACTTAAACGCTGCCCTCAAAGTGTTTAACTTTGGTCCAAATTTCTTAAATTGGATAGAAGTGCTTTATCGTGAAGCCTCCAGCTGCGTAATAAATAACGGTCACACATCGCCGTTCTTCTGTTTACAACGCGGAGTTAGGCAAGGTTGCCCTCTATCGGGACTTTTGTTTGTGATAGGAATTGAACTTTTAGCAAGAGCTGTAAAAAAAAGACAATTCTATTAAAGGAATTAAAGTTGTTCCTAAAGAGATAAAATGTACACAATACGCTGATGACACCACCGTCTTCGTAAGAGACCAAAACTCAATAAGCAAGCTGTTAAAACTTCTCGATGACTTTAAACTAGTCTCAGGACTGGAAATTAACACCAGTAAAACTGAAGCAATGTGGCTAGGAAGCTGGAGAGAAAAAACGGAAACCCCGTTTAATTTTAAGTGGCCGAAAGAACCCATTTGCACCCTTGGTGTACACTTCTGGTATAACACTGAACATTCTAATAAAGTAAATTTTAAGGAGAAAATCCTTAGCCTAGAGAAAACGTTAAACTGCTGGAAAAGAAGAAAACTCGCTTTACTTGGAAGGATAAATATTGTTAAAACTTTGGGTTTATCGAAACTGATATATAACACCTCTGTTCTTACGATACCTGAACATTTTGCTAAAGAAGTTAATAAGTTGACTTCCAATTTTATTTGGGAATATAAACGAGCAAAGATAAAGAAAACAACGATTATCAGAGAGAGACAGCAAGGTGGGCTTAAAATGATTGACTTCGAAATTATGGAAAAAGCTCTCAAGTTGGCTTGGATTGAGCGGTTAAAGTCGCATAATGAAGCTTCGTGGAAAACGATCCCAGAATTGTGTACAAGACAATATGGTGGGATATCTTTTTTAATTGACTGTCAGTTCGATTTTAAGAGCGACCGTCCGTAAATATCGCCTGGAGGTGTGCAAAATGAAAAAATGAAAATCCCCAAACTTTGTCAGAATATAGGTCTAGGTAACCTCTTTCTAGAAAAATAACTTTCAGTTCGATCAGATTTTTATTTTACGCGAACGGCGACAAAGTCGGTTCGGTGGTTCTCGCATCGATTTTACGGGCTCCACACCACGCATTACTTAAATATTTCCAAAAAATTCAAAATAGAATTATCTCCACCAGTAGATATATAAGGCTAGTCCGGGGACAGCCATTTTAGGGCTCCACAGACCCCTATGGAGCCTTAATTTAATGGTTGACACCCCCTGCCCCAGGACCTCCTGCCAGTCGGCCCTGGGACAGGGGGTGTCAACCATTAAATTAAGGCTCCATAGGGGTCTGTGGATCCCTAAAATGGCTGTCCCCGGAACTAGCCTTATATATATCTACTCTGCTCGATCCATCCTCTTCACACAGAGCGCAAAACTCATAAGGGCAACAACCGATTAAAGCAAGCAAAACAAAACGCCAAGGAGGCCCCCATTCATCCAAACGAAGCCCTATGGTGCACGTTAGGTCTGTCCCCGTATTACCAATTGAAGAAATGCATACCCCTTGTATATACCACGATGGCGAATATTGCATTCGAACTTCAGAACCGCGGGTTTCGTAACTGGCTTCACAGTTACAAAATACATTTTCCAGAAGATTTTCATGTGAGGGATCTTCTTATCTTTCATAACATGATCGAACCCGAAATTCTCAGAGTGATCAGATCAGAGTCAAACCAACTCGGCCCTTTAAAGTTTAATTACGGCATCATTATTAAACTTATAAAAGAAGGGAACAGAGGCATTGAGCGTGCGAATTTCTATTTAAGACAGGAGGCGCCGGCAATCATCAACATCTTTGACGAGGACGATGTTAAGAGAAGACTCGACATCAATATAAACAGAAAAAGAGAAGAAGTCACTGAAATCGTTGTAAACGGGTCGGGTTGGACAGTTCCAGGGATAGACAAAGTATTCCTTGACTTTGCCCGATATGAGCCAATAAGAGGCGGATCTTATTTCCCTCTTCCTCAAGCTCTAAAAGCAAAACAAGCTTTAATAAATATCAAAAACAGAGACCATGCTTGTCTTAGGTGGGTAATGAGGGCTGCGCTCTACCCAGTCGCTGTGCACCCGGAAAGGACAAGTAAATACCCAATAGAAAATGGACTTGACTTAACAGGCATTTCCTTTCCAACACCGCTGCATGAAATACCGAAGGTTGAGAAGCTCAATAACATTGCAATCAATGTTTTAGGCTGGCAGAACAACAAAGTTGTTACCTATCACGTCAGTGAGATGGAAGGCGAGGAGATTCCACGAATCAATGTCATGCTCATTACAAAGATATACCCTCACACCTTAGAAACCATCAGCCATTACTGCCTTGTAAAGAGTCTAAGCAGACTTCTTCACGAACAACACTCTAGAAACCATCATGTACACTTCTGCGTGAGATGTTTGCAAGGCTTCTCATCAGAAAGAATTCTCGAAGACCATCAAGTCTATTGCAAAGGAGCCTCAAACCGCCCAACAAGAGTCGAGATGCCTATGGAAGGTGAAAACATCCTTCGCTTTAAGAATTTCCAAAAACAGATGAAGGTTCCGTATGTGATATATGCTGACTGCGAGAGCTTAATCGAAAAGCTAGACGCGCGAATCCCACCCAAGGAACAAAGCAGCACCACAAAGACTGAGGTCCACAAGCCCTGCGGGTTTTCCTTCATTACTGTCAGATCAGATGGCGCGGTTGGCCATCCCTACATTTACCGAGGAGAGAAAGCTGTTCGTGAGTTTCTTGCCTCTCTTCAGAGGGCTGAAGTAGAGATACGCGAGGCTCTCGAGCACGAAGAACCATTGCAAATGACAGGTGTTGATTGGGATGACTTCAACAAAGCCACGGATTGCCATATCTGCGGTAAGACTCTGATTGTGCGCAATGCAAGGGACGAGCATGAGTTCTTCCACCCAGAAATAGGAGAGTACTGCGGTAAGGTACACAGGCACACGAGGGCTCCTGGCAGTAAGAGTAGTTGTTACGGAGAGTGTCTAAAACTCACAACACGAGATGACCATGGAAGATATAAAATCGGTAAGTGGGCAAAGAGGCAGGAAAAGCCAGAGATAGAGTTCCCAGAGGACGACTGTAGATATTGTGCCAGGCCTCTTCTGCGAGAATGTTACAGAGATGCAGTAATAGAGCACTGCCACATCACTGGCAGGTATCGCGGGGCGGCCCATAACACATACGACAGAAGTTACTTCAGAATCTACCCAAAGAAGATAACAATCCCGGTTGTCTTCCACAACTTGAAAGGCTATGATGCTCACCATCTGATGCAGAAAATCGCAGAGGTCGGTTCTGAACTGAAATGCAAAAGTAGATCCGCTTGATGCACCGTATTGGGCGTGAAGACATCAAACTTGGGTCTAGGGATGTAGCGTGGCGCCGGGAGATATATTTGCCAAAGAGCCTGTTTGACGAGCCACTTTTTTGCGACATCATCAGAGACCTTGGCTGCTGCAGCTAGCTTTTTGACAGCGGCAAGACCTTTCCAGTAGCCTTTCGGACTGTAATAGATCTTAGAGAGTTTGGCCTCCATAGGGATTGTGCGGGGTATATATGTTTATTTACAGAAAGCGATAGGCCGCATACCCACCCACAAGCAGGGTGCCTCCAATGAACGCAAGTTCACCAGTCTGCTGTTGTTGGCTGGGCTTGTTGAAGTCCGAGAACTGAGGCTCTTTGTAGTCTTTGATTTGTTTATCTGGTTGTGTTTGGTGCATCTGGTTATACAAGACCAGGGCTTGGTCAGTGGTTTGGAAGTTTTGGCTAGCTTGGTGTTTAATCCGATCGTTTGTTGCAATCCAGTCGAGGAGCTTGGTGCGGTCCTTCTGGTATTTGGCGTAAGCCGCTTGGTATTGTTCCAGGGCTTTGTCATGACGGATTTTCTCATCCATTGCTGCCTTTCCGCTATCACCAGACAGATATTTCTCGAGATAGTTGCCGCCCGTGAAAGCGGCTGCATTGAGAACAGCGCCAAGGGCCATTATTGCAATCGAGGCCATTGTGTATACATATGGTTTTACATGTTGTCTGGGAGGATTTTCTGGTCCTCGAGATATTTCTTCAGCGCGATGCTGCCAGCCATGACGGCTGTGAACTTGACGTAGTTCATCAAGCTTGCACTGGGGTCGGCAGTGAAGTTTTCTTTGATGGTCTTTTTCCCAATCCAACCAATACCGGCGAAAAGGCCAGTGATTGTTGCGGCGTCGAGGATAGACTTCACAAGCTTGTTGTCAGACATGGTTTGTGTGCAGTATACATATGTGTTTGTTTTTTATTCGATTTTTATAATTACCGTATTGTCTTACCGGAATTCGAGATGGGGGTGGTGCAGCGGGTGTTGCTGGTGTTAGTGGTGGTGCTTGTGTTGGTGGTGTGCGTCCAAACTTTTGCATTATGGCTTCGCGTTGGTAGTACACACCCGCAGCGGAGACAATCAACCCTCCAAACCCCAGAATATAAAAGATTGAGTTGCTGTTGGTGCCACTTGTTGTGTCACCGGTGCCACTTGTTGATGGTTGGTTTGCAGCACTGGTGACAATTGTTGATGGTTGGTTTGCAGTCTTTTGTGCTTCGGCCTTTTTCTTTGCTTCACGCGGCCGGGGTTCTTTTCTGTTGCAGGCTTTGTTTTCTGGGTCTCAGAGGTAACACGGACAGGGGTTGGGGTTGGAGTTTGAGTTTAAGTTTCTTCAGGTATCGTCTTGAGTGGTGTGGCCATAGTGGTATATATGTAAATTTTATTTTTTACAAAATGTGACAAGTGTGCTGACAGGTTGCTGTCAGGTTCCAGCCAGGTTCCTTCAAGGTTGCTGTGAGGTTGCTGCCAGATTAACACCAACTTCATCAAATCCCTCAAGTGGATAGCCTTCACTGTCTCTGCTTGGATGTGTGGGTTGGGGTTCTATTTCTATCAAGTCAGGCTCTCGTTCAAGCTTGACGTGTTTTGTTGTGATGAGAGCAGCATTGGCAAGCGCCAGCAATCGTCCGCATCGCATGGCAATAGCTCCAGCAATATTTGATAGCTCCTGGTTGATGATGTAGTCGTTTTTGAGGTCTTGCTGCAACTCCTTGAGATCATCAACCGGGATCACCATACCAACGCCTTTGGACACGAGCATGATAGCGGAATCAACTGGGGATTCGGTTGTTTTGTTACCTATGTAGGCCTCGTACCTTTTGCAGTACTTGTCAACGTCCTTGTCTGACAACCGCTTGACATGATCGTGTGTGAGCTGCACGCCGATAGCTTCTTTGGCCTTGCCGGTTGAAACAAGGATTGCCAGTTTCTCACGTTTGGCAGGAATGTCACTGGTGCCGACTATCCCTGTGGGAGGTGTGGTATCAGGAGTGGCCTCCAGCATCTGCAATACTTCATTCAAAGCGGTCTGGTCTTCAGCTGCTTGTGCCATCAGCAAGGTGTATACATATGTGTTTTTATTTTTCGATAATTCTCTTGATGTCGGGCAAAAAGGTTTCAAGCTCCCTTATAAGCCCCGCCATGGTGTCTGGCATAGAATTCAACCGCAATGGATATCTGTTGAGAAGCATGAGACGCAGATCCTCCTCGCCAGCGGCTTTGATAATTTTGTTTTGCGCATCAAGTGTGTGTTTGCGTAATTCATCCAAAAGCTGAGAAAGCACCGTGAGTTTGTGGAGGTTGGTTGGAGCATTCATGGCCATATTGTATTGTATATATGTATGTGTGTATTATTTACATCTTGTACTCAATTCCATACGGGTGCCTCAGTGAGAAAACCAGGTGTGAGAACTTGCGGGACTTGATCCTGGCGATAAGCTCTTTGTACTCCTCGTGGGAGAGCTCGCCGGCATAGTCTTCGAAGATGGCCTTAGTTGTCTTGCTGGAGGGCGTGTAAAAGAGCACGATCGCTGCGATATTTTCACGGAATGGCTTGGCAATGCTGGTGATCTGCTGGGTCAAGACCCACACGGATATGCCGTCATGCCTAGCGCTAAACCCCAGATTGACCAGCTCGCTCGTGCGGCCTTTGACATCATTGGAGGCGGCACAGTCATCGAGTATGAATAGAATGTTTGTGTAATTAAAAAATGTGTTTCTCGCCTCCTTCAACCAGTATTCGATATAATGCTGTTGGCAGACGATGACATATATTCGCGGATCGCGGTCCACGAAGCCATCGTATGTCTTGTTCTTGACAAATGTGGGGCAGAATAAAACGATGTAGTCAAAACAACCCCTAAAGGGGCCTCGCAGTTGGTTTAGAAGATACTGTGTCTTGCCAAAGTTAGTGGGTCCCACGTTTAGTGCATTGAAAGGCAGCTTTCTTGGGTCCATGACCAACACCTATATTAGTTGGTTTGCAAACAATTGGTTCATGTGTTAGTGGGGAGGGTGCTTTTGCCAGAAGTCTTTGTATTTCATTGTATGATAGTGGCCTGGTGGATGGCAGTGGAGCCGGCTTAGCATAGAAGTTGAGCTTGCTGCATGTTGTTTGTTGTTTTGTGGCCATGGGGGCTGGTGGTATATATATATGTGCCTAGTACTGAACCGATTCCAGCTGCCTGCTCATGATGTTCATCTGTGAGTCTGAGATGGTGAAGAAGTTTGCGGTTCCCGAGCCTTTGCCGTCTCGTTCGATCTCGAGTTGCACGTCATCCTGTGTGTTGACGAGCCGTTGGCCGTTGCCGTGCAGGGCTGTGTCAGCCATGGACCGCAGGTCAAACCAGAGACCAAACTTGTTGCCTGTGAGATATTTGGTCAGGTTCATGTTGGGCCTGCCGCGCGTGTGTGGGTTAAAGTATCGGTATATTTCATTCCACGTCAGTACCACTGATGCCATCGTTGTAGACCCTGTTTGGAACACCGTTGACTGTGACCTTCACTTTGGTGATGTCGGGATTGAAATAGTTCTCAGAGTCCCTGGCACCCGCTGTATAGGGATTGATGAACAGCAAGAGGATGCCCTTGAGAGACCGGCGCTGTGGGTTAACCCGAAGATTCAGCCGAGTGTCAACGCCTTTTGTGAAGGGATGCACCCGATCTCGCATTACGAGGTCATAGGCGAACTCCTTGCCATTAGTGTAAGTGCTTCTTGCCTCGTCGGCCAGACTCTTACTTCTGATCGTCTCATACTCCAGCTGGAGGTTTTCCAACTTGTACATGAGCTTGTTTGTGTCTGAGCCCGGACAACTTGGGATGCGGGGGCGAGGGTTAGTTCGAAGACCAGATCATTGAATATGCTTGAGGATATATGATTCCGTGATCAGTTAAGATTTGGTGATCAGTTGATGCGATACTTATTTTGTATATTGTCTCCAGCTTGTTTCCGCATCCACGCCGGGTCTTCTTGTCCAGCACCAGAGCGGATCTTGCACAAATCCACACTCTGGATGCCCTCCAAAAGCATATTTTCCCGCTCATCGGTTGATTTGAATAGGTCTTCGAAGATTTTGTAGATGTCGTATCCAACCGTGTTCTGGACAGTGGTGGCGGCAAACTTTACAACGAACCTGTCCACCAGGGCCCGAGAAACATTTTGCACGAGATAGTTGTTAGCGTGGTCCCCGGCTAGGTTGATGTTGAACGCCAATGAAAGTGAGCCGGACACAATGACATCGTGCTCGCCCAGCTTGGGCACCGAGATGTACAGTGTCTCACCGGGATTGGCCTCAGATGGGTTGAATGTGATGCGCTTGACGGTTCGCTCTGCCTTCATGGCGCCCAGTGTCTTTTCACTGTGAGATGGAAGTAGATTCGGTTGCACAGCCATGGTATATATTTGTGTTTTTAAAATTTATATTTAAATATCATCATGGCTGAAGGCGGTTTTGATCCAACTGAGACAACAGACAGAGACCCTCTCATCGACAAAGGGGATAACAATGATGACGATGACATCCCCACAGATGAAGATTTCAGTAATTGGGCCCAGATCCCCCAAGGCATCAACACCACGGAACCCTTTGAACCAGGTGCTGCTTCCACACCATACCATGGCGGTGAAAAGCATGAAATGCATACAATGTCTAAAGAACAAAGTGGAATGCCAGGTCCCTCTTTAGAATCCCCTCGGCTTGATGAAATAATAGACGGAACTGATAAAGCAGAGGAGGTCGATAAAACTATGACCTTGATAAAAAACCGCTTTCCAAAAGTAGACATCAAGAAATTAGGTCCAATTGGTTTCGGTAAAAAAGAAGGAAATGAAGGCAGAATAGTTTCCTTTGGATCAAAGGGTGGTGAAACTCTCGTTTTAAAGAAAGATGGCTCAGGCCTTCTTAAAACATTCATCGACAGTAAAAAGGCGGCTCTTGGCCCAAGCGCTGAAGAAACTCTCTATGAAGAAAATGCATCAATAAGGGAAGATACATAAAGATTGAAGGAGGAAGAAAAACAACTGAAGGAGATGGAAAGGGTTGCTGTGGAACTACAACAAACAGAAAATAAGAAGAAAAACCTCGAGGACAAAATTGAGCAAGTTCAAGCGAGGAAGGTCGCTCTGGAGCAGGAACACGGTTCAAGCGTTGAAATTCAAGCCGATGTAGAGCGCCTAACCAAGCTGTTAGAGAATCTTCAACGAGATCTTAAAAACGCGGAAAAGGAAGTAGCGGCCCTTAAAAAAATACAAAAACAAAAACAAAAAGAACGAGTCCAAAAACAGGCAAAGATTGACAAAGCCAGAACACGCCTTTCTGCTAAGGTGAAGGAAAGAAATGAAGTTGAAGCAAGGCTAAACTCTACTAAAACACTTGATGAGTTAAACGAAAGAGAAGCCGAGCTTGAACGCGAAAACGAGGAAGACAGACGCGTGATAGAGGATGAGAACACTTCTCCATCTGATAGAGAAGCCGCGGAAGCCCGAGTTGCTGAGCGAGAAGAAGAGCTGGCAAGGCTCAGACCACAGGTTGAGGTGCGGGAACAAGCCCTGTCTTTGAGAGAGAGGGTTAGAGAAATCTTCAAGAAATACGGATGGACACTGCAAGCTGTTGTTCTGGCAGCTGGCATAACCATCAGCGCTGTGGTACTCGCCACCTTGAATGGCCTGGCAAGGGCCACCAAGGCTATTGGAAATGGGCTTAAAGAGCTTGGCAAAAAGGCAGCTGCCGCCTTGCCTGGCCTCATTGGCTCAATTGTGAGCTTCATCTTCAAAGCGGCTGGGTCGGTCATCTCCTTTCTGGGTGAACACGCTTGGCTGCTCATCCTTGCCGTGGTGGCCTTCCTTGTTGAATGGATCACTAAGCGTGCGAGGTCTTGAGATTTGCGCTTATCTAAACCAAACGATAACGCCTGCTAAAGCAAGCGCACCCACACCTATGAGTGCCTTGTTTACGTGATGTGGGTCGGGTTGTGCTGGTGTGGGATGTGGTGTTTTGCTTGTGGCTGGCGTGGGATGTAGTGTTTTGCTTGTGGTTGGCGTGGGATGTGGTGTTTTGCTTGTGGCTGGGGCTGGCGCGATACCCTGTGCCTGTGTAGCATCTTTATGTATCGGGTTTGATGGGTGACTGTTTGGTGGATTGATTTTTGTTGGTCCACCGTCCATGTGGTGTAAAGAGGCCTTTTTTGTGTCCAGATTAACATCATTGTTCACACCAGCTTCATCCCTTGCGTTGCCTCCTTTAGATTGTTGTTATACCCGATCACGCTCTCTGTGTTGATAACCATGCGTGATGGCATGAGCCAGCTTCCGGGTGCTGTCGCAAAGTCTAGGCGCACTTTCGTTGCTTGGATGGCAAGCTGGTAACGCTGCACGCTTGTTGCAATGTCGTTCAGTATTATGGCCTCCTCTAGATGGGTGAGGAATACTCTCTGCGTTTCGAACTTCCAATGATACTGCTGCGGGTTTTGGCTTGTGAACCAAGAATGCAGTACACAAAAGCCTCGATTGAGTGGTTCATACGCGCGAGCCCTGGCTGTGTTAGCCCCTGTGCGTAATTTGGTACAAAGTGCTCGAACTGGGTGTCCGCCCCTTGGTCGTTGCGGACGAAAGATATTCCATTGGCGCGATAGTTGGGGTCATTTCTGTCAGTCACACGCTCATCATTGAACAGAGCTAGATCGGGATCGGGGTAGTCGTAATCGGTAGAAATGTTGCCACCTCCATATTCACCAATGTAGACATTCCCAAGACCGTGGTTCTTGCCGTATGTGAAACGGAAGTCAGAACTGGGGTCGATACCGAACTCTATGCAAATCTTCTTGTACGCGTCGATGTTATACTTGTTGTGTTTCTGGTTGAATGGGGGGTCGTCTGGCAAAGCACTCACGCTTTGTTCCCCACCCATCTTGTGGAGTATTCGCCTTGTTGTGAAATAAACGTGAAACCGGTAAAACGACCGGAGCTGGGGGGTTAGGGATAGACTGGAGTTCTTATCGAATAGAATGTCACGCGAGATTCCGCAGCCGGTTGTTGCACACCACAGTGCGAAGGAGAGTTGTTGTGTCCAAAAACTCATATGCGGCCCGCCGAGCCACTTTCTACCATATGTCGCGGTCGTGAATGAAATCTGTGTGTCCCTGAAGATATTTCTGTATTTCGTTGTGAAATAATCAGTTGGCGTGACATAAATCTTTTGCGCTTCGTCGTTCAAGATTGCGCCAATCATCATATCCTTGCCTATTGTGGTGGAGAAATCAACAGCTGGGATTGACTTTTCTGTATTTTGAGTCAACGATAGCTGATAGGGAAAACCACCGTCTTGATGGAGACCAAGAGCGTCTTTCATGGCTTGAGTCCAATCTTTGTGGGCATTTCTGTAACGAGCGCCCATGAGCCAGGGCCCTTTTTGTAAAGCACTTCCCCTGTGGCGGTTTTGTGGTCGTCACCAAACTCTACTTGCACTTCAAAGTGGGACATATCAGCGCGCGGGAAACGCTTTTTGAAGTCTGATATCGCCTTGGCCTTGGCCGCGGCAGCGAGCTTTGCTGCTTCCTGTGTTCTCATCCAGGCTAGTGGATCTGGGGGTGGCTTTGGCTTTACATAGCTATAGGCGTTTGGGGTTGAATTAAAAGGGGATTGGGGGCTATAATTATGGCGCCAATGTTTAGACCAAGGTGTGAATTAGGATTAAATCCACGGGCGTCTGCCAAACATGATTGTATATATTTATATTTTTTAAAAGTAATTATATACATACAATCATGGTTGTGTTAACAATCGTCGCGCCTTCTAACCCTCACACGATCTACTTCAATCACCCGCTTCCGAAACCGAGTTACGTCCGTCTTGTTTCTTGCTCGATTTTCAACTCGTGGAATACTTTGAAACAAAGAGGAGAGATAACATTGTTTACAAATAGCAGTAAAGAAGGAACTGTCAGGAGACTTCTCCCAGGCCATTACACTCTTGAGTCTTTGGCAAAAGAATTAGAAAACGTATTCGGTGGTTCCAATGTTAATTATAAATTAGCAACTGAGACAAACACGCCACTGGGGTCGATGATCATTTTCAAAGAATACCCAGAAGAGGTTAAACTAGACCATGATCTATCTGAATTGCTTGGTATAAGTCCTAAATTGCTGTGGCCATCAACATTCGTCAAGCGTTTAAGGACACCAAGCACTTACTTCATCCACTGTGATCTGGTCGATAAAGAACAAAACCTCCTCAATGGTAAGCCTTCGACAGTTTTGGCTAGGTTTGATGTTCATGGAAAGCTGTTTCAGAAGGTGTTTAACGAATCAACACAACGGAACGTCTTGCGTGACGTCTCGTCTAGTGATTATGTAAACAGCATATCGTTGTCAGTGAGGGATGAGAACAATGACCTCTTCAACTTCAATGACATGCCCTTAGAATTTGAAGTTGAGATTAATTAAAAATATAAAACCATTTATATACTCACATCTGCAATGAGTTCTGCGAACGTGCTGCCATCAGCCCCGGAATACAGCGAGACACAACAGCTCTACTCTATTCGTGAGATCACTCAAATTAATGCAGAAGACTTTCGTCTCAAAAAGTTCTCTGACTTGCTTAAGGAGCTGTCTGACGAAGCCGAGCACTATAG
The DNA here is from genome assembly GCA_024195265.1 of Dendrophyllia cribrosa. NCBI lineage: Eukaryota > Metazoa > Cnidaria > Anthozoa > Scleractinia > Dendrophylliidae > Dendrophyllia > Dendrophyllia cribrosa. The sequence continues at coordinate 40,506,717 of JAJLRJ010000003.1, read as the reverse complement.
GCAAGTCGCAAAGAAATACAAACGGACCCAATCATTAGTTCATTACTCGGCGGTTGGACTTGGGTCGCTTTCTGTTGGGCTGTCATCAGGGGCCCTAGCCACTGCCTTGACCGGATTAGGAATTGTTATAAGCCCTGCACTTGCCGGCGTTGCGACCCTCTCTGGGCTGTCCTCTGTTGGCTTTACAGCTGCCAACAAGCGGTTAGAGCGGAAAGTGACTAAACACGAGAAGATCTATACACTGGCACTGGCTAAACGAAACACTGTCAATGAGCTAATCTCAAAAGCTCTGGAAGACAAGAGGATCAGTGATACAGAATTCACCATAATTACTCGTGAGGTGGAAAAATATCACGAACTCAAGGCTGCAATCAGGGATGGTGTAAAGGCATCAAAAGACGTTGCCACTCAAACACAATCGCCAGACCTCGAGAAACTCAAAAACGAACTTCGCAAGGAAGTCAAACAAGAATTTCAAAAAAAGATAAATCTTCTCACCGCAGCATCCAAGTCCGATTTGAGAGATTAAATTCTGGATTTAACCTCTACATTTCGAAGGATAAATCATTTGCGCCCAATTGAATACACAACACGGCTGTGTACGACCATGGAGAAGTTTGCTAAACATCTGGCTGAAAGTACGACGCTTGGACACTAAAGGTGAATACAAAACCAAACTCGATGAGCTGGATAAAGAACACAAATTTATCCTCCTACGCTCACTCGACAACTACAACAAGGAAATACGACGTTCAAGCCTGCCAGAACGTCTTCATCACATCAAGGAGTGTCTTTCTCACGTGGTGCAATACCACCCCAACCTACCTTTCACCCTTTTGAATGAAAGGATAAAAGCTTGTCAAAACTGTGAAGGCAGATTAAACCTCAGGATGTTTTCATCTGAACTTTGCTGTGAGAACTGCGGGCTCCTAGAACCTCTGGATGGTGTGACCTTTGATTATAACGGGCTCTATGGTGGTGATTACAAAATTACTAAAAAAGAAGGCCCACCAAACGCTACAACTTCAAAAACTATCTCAACAAACATCTGAAAATTTGTGAACCCTACGCCTGCTTGTCCTACGAAGAAATACAACATGCAAATGATTCCTTCAAATTCATCGAACAACATCTACAGGATAGAATCTCTATGCCATTTGTAGCCTATAAAATCTTAGACGGGATACTAATACTAAAAGGGCCAAAACGTGTTATTGTCAAATACTTCTGGCTACAAATTCCACAAAACTCAATGTGGAAACACGAGCAAAAATGGCAGATCGTACTTGGAAAGATGGGTCACGTTGTGTGACCTTGTTCAAGTTCATTCATAAGGAAAGGCTAACATTTGCTCTTCGTCTCTAGCCCTTATAACGGTATCATTTTTCTTAGGGTTGTGATAGATTTCAGCTGCCTCTTCAGAGTGCTCGGTTATTTTTTTTCGAAGGCTTGCCAAGCTGTTATGAAAACGCTCGACCGACCTTTGAATATTTATCAAAAAGTTCGGTTGCTTTTTCGCCCAAATCTCAGTTATATCCAGGAGCTTCCAGGCGAACATAGCCACTGGTTTAGGGCCTTCTGAACCCTCTGAAAACACTTTTTGCATATGGGTATAACGCAAAAACTCCTTGTCTTCGTCCTGTTTTCTAAACGACATCCTTACAGCACCATAACAACACCATATGTCCTTCTCTGCAATGGAAGACATAATTCTCTCAAATAATTGTTTTGATTTGAGTGAACCGACATCGATGATTGAGTCTTGATTTCTGATTATCGTCCGTTTGCTAAATAAATAACAAACTCCCCACGCAAGTGTTGTGTTGCCCTTCGTTTTATATTTGTTTCCTCCGTTGAGAAACTGATTGTGGACCAAGCTAGGTTCTAGCTGGTTTAAAGAGCACATTCTAAAATAAGCGTCAACAAACAGGCCTTTGTTTACCATGTCCCCACTCAAAGCAAGGCCTGTTTGTATCTGATCGCTATAATAACCAGGAATTCTGTTCATAGCTATTTTCCGCTTGAACGGGCATTTAAACTCTAATACAGTTAAGGTGTTGTCTTTGTCTAGATAATATCCATCTGGACTGCAAGTGACCTTTCGATAAAGTGGATGATCTCTTGCTAGATTAAGAGAGATGCTGTGACCAAAAACGGAAACAGAATGTTTTTGCTCAAAATACTTGCGTATAAGCGGCTCGAACAGATTGCCCCAGGTACAAGCTGCATTGTTGAGCATATCTGCTGGTTGTATTTTCTTTAAGAGCAAGCTTTGCCGTGATTCAAACGGTGACGATCCTGTCAAGGCAGAGATCTCTGATGCACCAATGGAGTTTTGTCTGGCTCTCACCCAGTCGGCGCTCTTTTGCTTCAGACCAGTGTTCCTCGATTTGAGAAAGTTCATGAACACTTGTGTTGTCGTCATCATTGATATACAAAGGACAGACGTTTCTTCAAATGGTAATAACCACTCAACTCCGTTTGAAACGTTGCGAGTGATTTCTTCTTACCTGCGATATAATCCGAAACAAAAATTAAGTCACGGATGTCATTTAAAGGATCAAGAGCCTCTAAGCTTTTATTTTTAGATGGTTTTTGTTCTTGTTCTTGCTCGTCAAGCCATGCATTCAGCTCATGCCAGCTGACATTTGACTTGGCAAAAACTTCTCGAACAGCCCTCGTGGGTGCCACCAAATCCGCCTCATGTTTGAGAAGAGCTCGAGGATTTCTTTTAAAAGACGGGCAGCGATTTTTTCTGTGTTTGTAAGCTGTTGTTTTAGAAACTTCCAGATTGCAACCAGGGCAAATAATTTTAGGTTGTTTTTCTGTTTTCATTTTCTTGCAAGAATATTTTTGATGCTCCACGAGCGAGTGCCCCTGTGTGAAGTTTAAACCACAATATCTGCAAGGATTATATTCGAATGTTCCTTTGTTTTTCGCAAAGATATCATCGCCTTCTTTCAAAGGGATTCCTCTCATTGCCAAAAACTCAACAGCAGTTATAGCTCTGTTCGCCATCGTGGTATATGCATTTTTTTCAATTGGTAATACGGGGGCAGACCTAACGTGCACCATAGGGCTTCGTTTGGATGAATGGGGGCCTCCTTGGCGTTTTGTTTTGCTTGCTTTAATCGGTTGTTGCCCTTATGAGTTTTGCGCTCTGTGTGAAGGGGATGGATCGAGCAGAGTAGATAAATAAGGCTAGTTCCGGGGACAGCCATTTTAAGGCTTCACAGACCCCTATGGAGCCTTAATTTAATGGTTGACACCCCCTGTCCCAGGGCCGACTGGCAGGAGGTCCTGGGGCAGGGGGTGTCAACCATTAAATTAAGGCTCCATAGGGGTCTGTGGAGCCCTAAAATGGCTGTCCCCGGACTAGCCTTATATATCTACTCCACCAGTTAATAGCTAACTAAGAAAAGCACACATTCACCAACAGTTTAAATGTTAAATTGTTCAATTCGACAGTTAACTTAATATTTTTGAGATTTTTAATAATTTTACTTATTTTACCGATTTTCGCGAGTCAAAAAAATGGCAAAATCGAGAGGCCAAAATCATAACTTGGCACATGGCTTGGTGCCATATCAGTCATACCCAGAGAAAGAGCAATGTTTCTTCCTCAAATAAATGCAATAAAATTTTTGGGCAATCGAAAATACGAAATTTTTGAGCGCCAAACAAAGGTGACACAAAGGGTCAAAACACGCCATTCTTTTAACGGCCTTCAAAAGCGTTAAATCGACAATAAGCTCGTTTAAACTATATAACAGCCCAACATTCCCCAAAAAATCACTAATGTCGCTAATATTAGTTTGCTTTTGAGTAACTGTCTTTTTTGGCGTTTATTTTGTTTGGAATCAATCGTAAGCGTTAATTTTGCGACAGACAAAGTCCAAGTTGTATTTACTATTTTCTGCAAACGGCCGACAAACCGGTCTCGACATCATCAACATTAAATTTATACTCTCAAAATACGATAACTCCTGCTACAATAAACCACAATGATGCCATGTCTTATTTATATTCCGACACAAGTATCACTGATTCTACTTAAATACGTACCAAATTGTGAGCGAAAAACATACAAACTGTCTTCCCATGGTGTGCTTACAACTGTTCCGAAAGAAAAGATTGCGTGACCTAAAGGGCCAAGCGCGTCGCAAAACAGGAAATGCATGCAGTGAAACAGGTAACTCGCTCCTATGTGTTTATCTTTCTGTTTTGATGGGTTTAGATGTCCTAAAAACGAATAAGGGGGTTCTTTCTTCTTGTACGATTATTGAAACAAATTGGTGCAACTGCGACATCCATCCCCAACAACAACCCCCCACCCCCTCCCCTAACGTCTAGCTGATGACGAGGGCCATAACCGCTTGAGCGAGATACAAAAAATTTGACAACGCGCATCCAAGTTTTTCTTCTTTCAAATCATATTCCGGCAAATATTTTGATGAAGGGAGGAAATTGAACCGCATGCGTGGATGAATAAATGTTGCTAAAGAGATAATATTGTGTTTGTGGTGGTGGATGTGGTGGGGGAAGGGGAGGGGGAGGGGGGATGTCGGTTTTCTATTTTATGAGTTCCATACAAGCGAAATTCGATGATTAAGAGCAGATCCGTGCAAGAATCAAACAAAATCGCAAATCTTCGGCAAAACTGAAAAAATCAAATTAGCTCCTCTTTTGCATATAGATAGTCTATAGTAAGTACATGAATGCCATGTAGTTTTTTCCTTGAAATATCTATTTGTTTCCGAGAAAAACGAAGAAAGTCGTTATCATCTCAGGGCACAATTTGGCAATCCCAAACACATGCAAACAGGGTTGAAATAAGTCATGATTCACTCGACTCACGTATCAAAACTACTGCGCTAGAAAAAGCTGTCATAGTTCCAATTTGTTGTATAACTTGTCATAGTCTAAACACCATTATTTCATAAAAATTGGATTAATCTAAGTATTCAAGGGAAGCAAAAAGCTTATGGCTCTCCCGTGCTCCGTAAAACGGAAGACGAAAAACAACAATAATTTTGAGCATGTGCCTTTGTTCAGAATTTCGTGATATTACGAATGACAATACTAGAATTGACGATCTTTTAAAATATGTAAAGTTTGGTCTGGGGAAATGAATTTGAGATTTTTAAGAATTTGTTGAAAATCGTGAACGAAAGACATAAAATCACGCCACCTTGTGTATGCGTGACCAACAACAAAAACACTTAGAACGTTTTTCCTTGAGAAATCTTGGCAATTAAACTCTGACGCCAAAAAACAATGGAAATATACAAACCTTCACTTGGATATGACATTCTTGAATGTCCAAAATGTTTCGTTTTGCCGTCTGTTCAATTTCATTCGTGAAGTTGATCACGAACAGTGTAGATCAGTGAAGCCCGTAGCCACGATCAAAACCGCTTTACTTTTCGCTGAATTCTTCGTAGCTCACTTTGCACTTTCGTACTCTTTATGCTGTTGATACAATTTTTTCTGGTGGAAACTGTAAAAGGGCTCACAATAAAGCGAACTAGTTCAAGCATGTGTTCCCAGTTTTCCATCCTTGCATAACCGTGAACCAATTTGAGACCATATGCAAATTACGTCTGAAATTTGCATATCAGGCTGAGCAAGCGTTCGTGACAGTCACGGTTGGTACACAGGGTGGATATTAAGGTATTCTCAGTGGCCAAAATTCCATATTGTTTTGAAGTTTGATGAGTGTTGTTCAGAAGTCTTCAATAGACCAATTCCGATATATTAAAATTCATACTTGGCTCCGAGGCTTAGGGGAATAAAACAAAAGAAATAAATGATTCATACCTGAACCTCGATGTGATTTCTTTTGTTTTATTCCCCTAAGCCTCGGAGCCAAGTATGAATTTTAATATATCGGAATTGGTCTATTAATACAGTTCAAAACAGGAAAGAGATCTCGTGGGTTTTAAAATACAGTATTGACAAAAAACCAATATTTATTACATGGGTGGGGTTGGGTTGGGGTGGATCTTGTCGGCCTGGATTTCACATGTTAAGCTACACAAATAATCTTTCAAACGAGAACGCAGGTACAAAGATTGAGAAATTTTGATCCATTTACTTGTCATTGTTTTTATTTTTAGAGTTTTATAAAGTCTTCTACTTCCGCTTCTGGTTTCTGATTGGACTGCCATGGTAAAACAACAACAAAGACAGGCCAGCCCTAGTTTCATTTCTAGAGTGTGACAATTGACAATGCTTTAGTTGTGAGAGGAACATTCCTCCTTCATTGTCCCGCTTTTAATAAGAAATATTTCGGTTAATCTTCTCTTTAGCCGATACATACATGGCTCGCGCTTTCCGCTCATTCCTTGCTCTGGTATTACCTTTTTCTGTTTTTTAAGGGGGAGGTCGGGCCAACAAGAAATCAATTCCTGCGAAAAATTGCAGTCGAAAAAAAAAAATAAACACAATAAAATGAAGTTAAAAACACATTGAAAACTAGCGGAAAAGAATCAATGCAAGGAACGTTTCATGCACAGAATTAAGAAATATAATTGATCAACTAATCAATTAATTAAAGCCAATATAATGAAAAGAAAATAAACTGATGTGATATTTTTTTGGTGTATATTGTAGGAGAGCTATTAGGCATTTAACTCTAAAACACCCTTATGGACTACTGGTCCTAGAAAGAAAATTAGGAAACCATGGAACAAAGAATCTTCCGCGTGCTGAATTATTAGGGGTTTTTACAACAACAACAAACAACAACAGTTTTATTTGAAACCTTCCAATTACTACAGTACCTCTCATCTATCATACATACATAATTTCATTCCACTTTAAGCGAATGCTACGTCGCTTGTACAATATATGATAGTCCAATACACCCTCTGGTGTCGTATTCAGGGCCCATGCACCCCATTGGGAAAGATGGGGCAGAAAACGTTTGGGAAAGTTCTGCTTTCTCTAGTTCAGGTACTGCAGTCGCACAGTGTTCAGAGCCTTGAAGCGTACTGCACTGTACATAGCGCGAGCATTAAGCCTTTCTAAAAAAAATACATGAAACATATGGCAAAAAGACCCAATGAATACCTTATCCACCCATGTATCAACCGTGACTGTCACGAACGCTTGCTCAGCCTGATATGCAAATTTGAGACGTAATTTGCATTTTGTCTCAAAACGGTTCACGGTTACGTAAGGATGGAAAACTGGGAACACATGCTTGAACTAGTTCGCTTTATTGTCAGCCCTTTTACAGTTTCCGCCAGAAATCTGTTAAAAAAATTGTATCAACAGTATAAAGAGTACGAAAGTGCAAAGTGAGCTACGAAGAATTCAGCGAAACGTTTGTAAAAGCGTTTTTTAACGTGGCTACGGGCTTCACTGTTCATGATAAACTTCACGAATGAAATTGAACAGACGTCGAAACGAAACACTATGGACATTCAAGAATGTCATATCCAAGTTAAGGTTTGTATATTTTCATTGTTTTTTTGTTTTTTTTTGTTTTTTGGCGTCAGAGTTGCCAAGATTCCTCAAGGAAAAACGTTTTTGTTTTTGTTGTTGGTCACGCACACACAAGATGGCGTGATTTTACGTCTTTCGTTCACGATTTTCAACAAATTCTTAAAAATCCCAAATTCATTTCCCCAAACTAAACTTTGCATATTTTGAAAGATCGTCAACTCTAGTATTGTCATTCGTAATATTACGAAATTCTGAACAAAGGCACACGCTCAAAATAATCGCTGTTTTTCGCCTACCGTTTTACGGAGAACGGGAGAGCCATAAGCTTTTGACTTCATTTGAATACTTAGATTAAACTAATTTTTATGAAATCATGGTACTTAGACTGTGACAAGTTGTACAACAAATCGGAGCTATGACAGCTTTTTCTACCGCAGTAGTTTTGATACGCGAGTCGAGTGAATCATGACTTATTTTAAGCCTGTTTGGTGTCGCCAAATCGAACCCCGGGCTGAAAACTAATGTTTTCGTTTTCCCAGAAACAAATAAGTTTTTCAAGAAAGTTTTTCAAAGAATACACAGCAATTGTATACTTACTAAAGGCTACCTGTATGCAAAAGAAGAGCGAATTTTAGTTTTTTAACTTTGCCGTGTAATGTTTGATTTTTGCACGGATTTGCTCTTAAGTACAAGACCATGATTTTACAAGACCTTCGAGTAACTTCACATAAGGCCCGGTTCAAACGCGAACTTCACATGTGCCGAATCTAATGCAAATGAGCAAGAACAATAGATTTTGCTCATTTGCATTAGATTCGGCACATGTGAAGTTCGACGTTTGAACCGGGCCTAAGGTGCTTTCAGGACCCCATCATGGGCTCCTAGTGCCGTTACTTTTCAGTGAAAGATCATCAATTTTTAGATCATAGTAACCGCATATATATAAAGCCGCAACATGGCGATGCTGAGCCTGTTCAGTTTGCTTGTTGCATACATATCACATATATTGTATGAATCACGCGTGATTGGATAAACAAGCTGGTATTCTTGGATGATGCGGGCACATGCAGTAGAGTACGCAGCTTGTTCTGCCACAGCTTGAGAATCACACCCAACAGCATCTTCCGCTGTTCCGACAATGGCTGTGCACTGGCCCCTTCCAACCTCTGCTTTGTTTAGAAGGGTGTGCTTTTTCTCCGAGGGAGGGACTCCCATATAAAAATGACGGGGGTGCTCGTCGGAAATTTCGAGAACACATGTCATATTCTGTCATGTTTTACGGCTCAATACCCTAAAAGGTACCGTGATAATTCTAACGGTGGTCATTTTAGATTTTAACACCCTAAGTGGTACCAATCTACAAATTTTGACCCCTAAAAGGTACGAAGAACACCCCCGTTATTTTTATTTGGGAGTCCCCCGGGGCTTTTCCTCCACGAACTTGCATTTACCATAGTGCATGTGTCGTTCAAGATTACGGTGGCGCTGAAAGGCTCTAACGTATCCTTCAACTGGACAAGGGAAAAGCCGGATCTCGTGGTCAGCGGTCGTATCACTTTCCTCTTCTTCTATTGCGTGTTCCTCTGTTTTTTGGACAGACGACCGCCCACTGTCAAATGAGACGTCCTGGAAATCTCCTTGGGAAATTGGACTATCAGCGAAGACTGGTTCTTTCGGTAAGCCAATTTGGAATAAATTGGAAGGGAAAATAAAAATTTTGCCTCCACAACTCAACCGGACACACAACTGAATGATGATATCTGGGCGCGCGGGCCAGCCAAGCCACCGTGCCATTTATTTAACTTCAACATATGTACAGATATCAACTGTGATTAAAGGAAGAACAAATGCACCAAAGCCGGACACGAATACCCCTAAAAACCAGCAGGTGGAGAAAACGAGGAACGTGTGCCCCCGACCAAGGCAGTGGTGCCACCCTTGGGGTTTTAGGGTATCCTAATTTTAAAAACGTGCTTTCCACTAATAAATAAAGGTCACCATACGAAGTATCTAGACACTTGAGAAGCGTAAAACCTAGTCTCCACAATATGATATGAATAGAAAACTAAACGTCACCCATACACGGTGAAGGCTGACCGTAGATTGTCTCACCCTCCTAACGGGTACAAATTACGAACTCTAATCCCATAACTCGCTGCGCACCTGCTACCCTCCCCCAGACCTCTGATACGTGCCGGCAAAATGGTAATTTATGCTAATTTAGGATCATCGCAAATTACATGATGCGACCAGGTTATTTACGTTTCTATTTATGTTTCTATTTTCCTTAGGATAAAAGATTCCCGTGAACTATTTTGGTACATCCGCGGTATGTTTAGTATTTCTCATTTACAGGCTTTCATGCCTTTTGATATTTAAAGTCCTTTGTTACGCGGCAAAGCATTTTCGAGCGCGAATTGAATACCTACCAAACTGACAAGTGCGAATGTGAGACGTCGTTGCATTGTTTTGACCACGTGCAAGGAAAAGCACTTCCGCACCAACGCGATTTTTATCAGTACTTGGATAAACGCGACATCCCCACCTCAGTAAAACCTAGCTTGTGTATATCTAAAGTAAATCCTCTTTTAAGCCCCGCTCCCTCTCTAATAATAAGCCCCCCTTTTTTGGAGCAAAATCATGCAAACCCCACCCTTTCTCCTTTTTCTTTCACAACCAGGAAAACACTGTATTATCGGTACATTTTTGCCGTACTAATCCAGCCGGGAATGAATTCACATATCGTACCAGGGAGCATTGGGGAAAATATTACCAGTACTTGTACTTGTACATGGAGATTGAGTGACGGCGTTATACGTACTTTTTTACATTTTTATGCACTTGTGGGAACCTATTGAAATTTATGTATTACAAAAAAAAGGAGTGGTGAACTGCTTGCGTTTTGCTAAATTATTAAGCCTCTCTCTCTCTCTCTCTCTTTCTCTCGCCCCCCGTTCTCAAACACGCTTGAAACAAATAAGCTCCTGCGGTCGTTGTAGAGGATTTACGGTGTCTGGTAATTAAATACGTTTCTTCGCTAAAAATGTCGTGTGCCGGTTATGAAGCCTCCGAACAAGAATATTGCCGGCTATTTATAGTTTTAAGGGTCCTAATTTTCGGGTTTGAGGCTAGTTCTATTAATCGATGTGGCCATTACACATGCACAGTACACCACACAAACAGGGGATGGTTAGCCTGTGGTTTGAGTCGCACACCCATGTACCACTTTAACAGAGAACTATAAGATTCATTTTTATTTTAAATAAAACCATACCATCCTTAATTTGGGCGCTTAATGTATTCTAATAATTCAACTATCCCCACCGTCCCGTCCTTCGATGCCTTGGTTATGGGGAATGGAAGTCGCAGTTGCACCAATTTGTTGCAATAATCGTTCACGAAAAAAAAAAACCCGCTTATTCGTTTTGTGGGACTTTTTAACCAATCAAGACAGAAAGATGACATTTATATTTTATATCAAAGGTAAAGTAATATTCTTATATGAGCGAGCTTCCTGTTGCACTGCATGCATTTCCTGCTTTGAGGCGCTTGTCACGCAATCTTTTCTTTCGGAGCAGTTGCAAGCACGCCTTGGGAAGACAGTTTGTATGTTTTTCGCTCACAATTTGGTACGTACCTAAGTAGAATCAGTGATAATTGTGTCGAAATATAAATAAGAAATGGCATAATTATGTAGTTTAATGCAGCAGGAGTTATCGTCTTTTGAAAGTAGAAATCTAATGTTGATGATGTCGAGACCGGTGAGGTCGGCCGTTTGCAGTAAACACAACTTGAACTTTGTCTGTCGCAAAATTAACGCTTACGATTGATTCCAAACAAACTAAACGACAAAAAAGACACAATTACTCAAAAGTAAACTGATATTAGCGATATTAGTAATTTTTTTGGGAATGTTTGGTTGTTATATATTTTAAACGAGCTTATTGTCGATTTAACGCTTTTGAAGGCCGTTAATAGAATGGCGTGTTTTTGACCTTTTGTGTCACCTTTGTTTGGCGCTCAAAAATTTCGTATTTTCGATTGCCCAAAAATTTTATTGCATTTATTGATCGGGCTGTCTTGTTTGCCAAGCCTGCCCGATATATAAAATGGACGCTGTTTCGTAGTCACTTATTGACACGCCGGGGGGTCCGCCATATGAAAATGACGGGGTGTCCTTTAAGAATTTCGTTAGATGGGCATGGTTGAAAAGAAGTTTTATCGTTAAGAGCTACTAATTGTAAATTTTATATGGAAGTCTCCCCCCTCCGGATTTTGGAGATTTGAGAGTAGATAAGTTAAAATATGTGGTGTAGGTGAAGTAAATGGGGATGTGGGTAGGCTAAGAAATTGATTAAAAGGTTGTTTGTGTAAAGGGTATTTGTTTATAGCGGTGTGGGAGGAAAGGATGAAGGGTGAATCGTCTTGATTGTTACGGCGTGCATTGAACGAGACAAAGCGAGACACCGAATTTGTCTCGCTTACGCCTAAAACGAGCCATTCTTCTCGGTCTTGTCTCGGTGATAATCTCGCTAGCATTTAGCATGATTGCATTGAGCGAGACTGATTTGATCCGATTTGTGAAACGCAACAAGCCATTTGTCAGGCTGTATTCTGGGCGAAAATTGAACGTGACAGAGAGAGACAACACATCTGTATTGTTTTAGAATGCGTTGTTTTAGCTAAACACAATAATATAATAATTATAAACACAATAATATAATAATTATAATACTCGCAGAGTTTTCTTGTTTGAGGAAGAAACATTGCTCTTTCTCTGGGTATGACTGATATGGCACCAAGCCATGTACCAAGTTATGATTTTGGCCTCTCGATTTTGCCATTTTTTTTGACTCGCGAAAATCGTTAAAATAAGTAAAATTATTAAAAATCTCAAAAATATTAAGTTAACGGTCGAATTGAACAATTTAACGTTTACACTATTGGTGAATGTGTGCTTTTCTTAGTTAGGTATTAACTGGTGGAGATAATTCCATTTTGAATTTTTTGGAAATATTTAAGTAATGCGTGGTGTGGAGCCCGTAAAATGGATGCGAGAGCCACCGAACCGACTTTGTCGCCGTTCGCGTAAAATAAAAATCTAATCGAACTGAAAGTTATTTTTCTAGAAAGAGATTACCTAGACCTATATTCTGACAAAGTTTGGGGATTTTCGTTTTTTTCATTTTGCACACCTCCAGGCGATATTTACGGACGGCCGCTCTTAAGTCACTTCATTTATATAACCTTCCAGATTTCTACGCTACCGTTCTCAAGTACTGGCATGACTTCAATAAGCCAACGATACTTAATGGATATATTTCAACAGACGCGGAAATAATCTGGAACAATAAAAATATAAAAATTGATGGGATACCCATTTTCTACAACTCATGGTTCAAAAAAGGCATTATTCATATCAACGAACTATTAAATGAAAATCACGATTTCCTTTCTTTGGTTGAACTAAAAGAAAAATTCAATTTAATCACACCTTTTACTACGTACTATGGCCTAATCAAAGCCATCCACTCAAAACGGAAAAGAATAATAAACAATCCATTATGCAATACAGATGCCGCAGCGTTTTCAAGCCCCAGCAAAACCACACTTACCACCCGCGCTGCTTACTCGTCTTTTCTTAACAAGATAACTGTACCTCCAACTTGTGAAAATAGGATTTTAAATTGTGGGTTTACTAAGGACAACATTCATGAAATATACTTGCTTCCTTTCAAAGTCACCAAACAGACAAAGTTAATTGCTTTCCAGTATAAAATAATTCATAACGTCCTTCCAAACCAAATTAACCTGTTTCACGCCGGAAAAAACTGAAAATGACACCTGCCCGCTTTGCGACTGTGAAAAACAAACAACCACTCACATGTTATTCAATTGCATCAAATCCAATACATTTTGGGATTCTTTTGTAAAATGGTGGTACCACAAATTCAATCAAAATGTTAATTTAAATGAAAACATAATTTTATATGGCTGGCATCAAAACACACCATATAATTATTCACTCAAATATGCTCTTCTTAGTGCAAAATACCATATTTTCGCGTGTAAGAATCAGCAGTGTAAATGGATCTTTTAAGGAGTTATGATAGTGAGGAATGTTCTTTTTGATAATTCGCTTTTATTGAAGTGTCCCAAAGACTTTTGTCGACGATTGTAGTATAAATTTTACATTTTTACGTCATTTAGCGTTTATTTATTGCTTTTGATTAATGTTGAGTCAATTTGGACAGTTTTTAAGAGGTTTTGAAAAATTTCAGAAATCCAAGATGGCGGCCGTATAACTAATTACTTAACAACTACGTCATATGACGCCATCATTCCATTGTGCGGACCGCAAAGGAGACAGTTTTGGACGTACTATGTACCCTTTAGGTTTCATTGTCATAGCCTTAAGTAATGCTTCACATAAGAACTATAGTAAACTTCATTGTTCTGAGGCAATGGCTCTTTCCCACATGGAATATCTTTGATTTTAAGAATAGAGGAGGAGCTGATGGTTCATAATTATATTTCATTATAAAAAGACAGAAAATCCATTTGCGTCAAATATATTTTGAAATATTCGTGCTTAACCAATCAGAATAGCAGAAGACAATAGCTACTAATTTTGCTTCTTTGATGAAGTTCCCTAAATATAATATCTTTTAAAAATTGCATATTGTGCGATTGGGTCTTAAAATACTTGAAACCTTAAAAAATTTAGACTTTATGCACCTTCAACCTTAACTTATTAGCGGTTTTTGAGTCTAGGCCAATGAGATCACTAGTTGTAACAATGAAAATAGTTGACATTTCATCGTGCATTGCCGTTCAGCACTATCCTTCTTATGCGGATCATTACTTAATATTCTTTTTTTTTTTTAATTACTCATGCGCGTAGCGGCATGAGTTATAAAGTGGGCTCCGTTTTTCTTTTTTTTATAATTTTTTTTTGGTGTCACGATTTTGCATGCAAACTTATTCATGCATATTTTAAATTGTGCATTTCCGGTTCGCAGCTTTGCTCTTTACACCTCCGGTTTAGTGACTTCCGGCAAAACATCGTTACTGAAGTGTCACGACATCGTCTCCTACAACCCTACTCACATTAGTAATGTTCACGTCAGGTTATATATTATTTTCACAAGAATGACTGGCTTCATTGTGGTACAGCCTTCATTTATAAAACATTCAATAGTAACGTGGTTTGCAGGTACGATGACTGAATGAAAGTAGTAACTCTTCTCCATATCGGATGTCTTCTTATCTTGTTTAAATTAGTAAAATATAAATTGCTTCCTTTCTTATGGTACATTGAAATATAAGACAAATGTTTGATACGCATGCACAGGACAAACATTTTCCGTCATTTGGTCTTATTGGTGTATATGTCAGTCCTGTATTTCTCCCATCGAGGTGAATGTTGCTTTTATACACAGCATACAACTTGAAGCCGAATTTGTCGCGATTCTGAAAAAACTAAGAGCTATTTTTAATCAGAGTTCTTCTGATTCAAAAATGCCAAACATCGATCTCTCGCACTGATAAGCATATTGTCTATTTATTCCCCTTTTTACTGCCGATTCTTTACAATGTCTGTATCGGAGCAGTCCTCGCAGCCTGTGGTGAGTAATTTTAAGACTTTTTTCAAGAAAGAACAATAGAAACACACGGCAAAACAGCGTCGTTACTTCAGCCCATCAGATTTAATAAAAAATTTGGACTTCGGGACTGGACTTCTGTGGATTACGGACTGTGCAATGCGTGTCATATTAATGTCGATTTTCACTGTCTTTATTGCTTTTTGTGGTTACTAGGTTACTAGTAACCACTATGTTGTCACCTGTGTAAGTAAGTCCGACTTTCCGAAGCGCGAAGTTGTGCCGAGTTCACCCGATTGCTGTACGATGAGACAGTTCTGATAGCTTCCGAATGGACGACTCGATTGTCAAGACAGTTCTGTTTGTACGTGCGCGCTTTGAATCCGTGAGAAAGGTAAACGAAGCTTTTTCGTTCTTTTTACTGCTTTACCAAGCAAAGCTTTCACCAAATGTTGTCAAGTTTTCTTTTCAAAGATCATTTTAGGTTTTTTCGTGGTTTGGAAAAAGGTTTTAGTGAAAAATCGAGCTGTGAATCGAAGTGTTTGTTTGCAGACCATGAGCTATCTGAACTCATGATTCAAACGCCGCCAGCATTTCATTTCTGTACCTTTGATCATTCAAAACTGCTTTTTTGATTAGCGAAAGCATTATGCGAATCATCTTTTCGGATAAGATTGGCATTCTATTACACAGGAAAAGTCGGCAATTTTAGAAAGCATAATAAAAAAAGGTTGCTAAATTGAATTATTTTGTGATGTTTATTATGTTTTCGCAGACGCTAGCCGCGGTTCCGCACCGTAATTGGGATACAATAAATCGCCAAGACTTCCAGAAGCAGAAAATTACTGAATTCTGATACGTGTTTGACTCTTTTAATCAAAGAAAAGACATTTTCATTCAAGGAAATATGAGTTTCATTAAAAAGTTTCGACCTTTTATAGAAAATATATTTTGGATTCAGTGGTCATATAAAAACAGCTTGCTATCAAATTACATTTCACATCAAATTTGCAAAAAACAAAATTGTGTATTTGCGACAACACTTTGAAGAAACTATAAAGCCTGGAAAAAAACTTATTATAGATGGCAAAATCAAAGCATTTTTCTAGAGAACCAGCTTTAAGTTATGGAAACATTTCATTTCGATTTGGCCTTAAAATCACGGAGAGATTTTAGTGAATGCGTCACGCAACGTTTATTTACAAAATGTTTGACCAATTCATAGCAATTATCACCAAAGATTTGAAAACTTAAAAAAATCCCGGATCTCCTGAATGCGATTTCCTGTTTATTTAGGGCCTACAAAAAGTTAATGGCAATCCGGGCAGGAGGGGGTATCTGGGTTAAAAATCAAGGTGCGATGGTGGGTCTGCCTGGCCGGGTAATCCGAGCGGGGGAGGGGTAAAAAAATCTTGCATCCGTCGGGGGACGGGATTTTTTTCTGGAATAACCCATTTTACACAGGTTGCATGCGATTTAGTAACACAGGAATACTAATTCTTTATATTGATTATCAATTTTCCTTTTACAGCATGTGGGCCACATGCAGTCCTCGACTGCCTATTTTTTTTAAATGGCCTTTTCAAATGTAACAGAAATAATTCACGGCTTGGAAAGTAATAGGCGAGTGTGGATTTGATCGGGAATCAATAAATTAAACATTAAAAGCGAGACGCAGTACAGAAAAATTGGTAACTTCAATCAACACATTTGAGAGTCTCATGCGCATGAGTATAGGCTAAGTGTAGCCTCTTGTTCATTTATTATTACAAAGACGATTACATACAAAAGAGGATTACATACAAAACTAAGTCCTTACGTCCTTTACATTAACATGACATGTAAACAGTACTGAAAATAAAAGAAAGTGAAAGTGTAGACTATTATCTAAATGAAATCTTTCCATTTTGTACAACAGCGATGGATTTTATTAGCACGAACAGCAATGTATTTTTCTAATTTAATTTTGTTCCTTACCACAATGAGAAAATCCGCAAAAAGACATTTACTATTGTTGGTGGCGCAGTTAAATAAAAACTGCTTGGCGATAAGAATTAGATGATTGAGAGTCTCTGACACGTTGTCTAAGACACCATACATTATTTCTGTTTTTTTTTTTTAAGCTCGACATGTTTTTTGCACATGGAGTTATACCAATAAGTAAATTCCTGCCAAATAGGCTCTAGCCAGGGGGCAGTCAACAAAAAGGTGAAGGATAGTTTGCTTTATTGTTCGACAAAAGGGACAAGGTGGAGAATTGACCTTTTTCATTTTGTAAAGGAGACTATTAGTAGGTAGTATATTATGTATTAATTTGTATTGAAACATGGAGAGCTTAACTCCTTTAGTAACGTAAAACGGGAGTGAGTATACTTTTTGTCGTTCTGTTTTATTAAAACCCAAATCAGATAATCTTTTTTCAGCTGTTAGCGGAGGAACCTTTTGATTGTTGGTTAGCATCTTATATATTGTTTTGCATGTCAAGGTTTCAATATCAATTGCAGGAGTTGAAGATGACTCATTGGGTCTTATTTTAAGCAAATCTTTCCACTTACGGGGAATTGGGGGAAGGAGAGAAAGCAATTCTTATGCTTATCTATGAGGTCAGATAACTTCCAGATGCCTTTTTGATACCAATTTCTAAAGTACACAGAGGATTTATCTATTTTAATATTCCTGTTGTACCATATAATTTGATTTAAGACGTCATCTTTCGTTTCAGGATTTTTACTGGTTAGCTCTTGCCAGTAAATGATCACATCCTTATAAAACTTTGGTATCGAATTTTCTAATTTTACGCAATTAATATCATAATTGGGGTAATAAACACAAGCTATATTACTAGGAAAAACTGAACACAAATTCTCGTTTCCATTAAACAATTCGATAGATATATTCGGAATAAATATGGATGATAAGCTTTCTTTTGATAATTATATATTCACTACATGCAAGAAGATAAACAACCAATTTAATGTAATAGAGTTTTTTCGTATCCTTTGTATTTCACATGTGAAATACAAATGGTGAAATTTCTCATGCAAATTAGCCGTCTAGCTTTTGAACTGGAATGTCTCGTGATCAGTCATGCAGCGAAATGAGCAAGCTTTTTAAAGTTTTTGAAGTTGTTTTATCGAAAGTATTTACGCAGGTTCCGATCCATCGTTTAATGAAGACTTGCTTCACAACAAATCACCCCTCAAGTTCAATTTAACTTGAGAAAAATCAGGGTGGCGGGCGGGAGAAACTCTAGGGAGTAAAAATCTAGATTTAAGGCACAGTTTACGTAAATTAGTCAAACCTTAGATTATGACAACTTGTTATTTAATAAATATGTAAAGGTGTATGTGCTCTCGCCAGAATAGATAATTATTTACTCATTTACTCCCAGAATGCATGTGATTTCTAATTGCCAACCGATAAAAGGGAAAAGAGTTTGACCACTTTTAATTCAATTGGAGAGTAGCCAAACGCTTCAGTATTTGTCTGTCAAGAATTCTAGAATCCCTGCTAATTTACTAACGCTTGTTTTTGGAATTATTATGTGAAAATGTAACCCTCACAATCAACTGTTAATAAATCCTCAAGTACAAAGTTAGGCATCAAAGTCAAATAAACTTTATTTTATCAAATCGTTATGATTACTCCCATTCATTATCTTTATTCATGGCTTGCCACAGAGCAAAAAATGCGTGAACTAGTTTACACGCAAAAATACACATGACCAAAAACAAATGCAGTTCAGTGGCACTTAACTAAACTTAACCGTGGACACTTTTATTAACCGTGTCCCAACAATATGAAAAGTATATAAAGAATAGTATAAAGAACCATTACAATCGTAAAGAGGACAGTATAAGAAAAATTACAAGGGTGCATGCGGCCATTGCGTAGATTTCAATACAGTACTTACCCGCTTATAAGAACCTGCAATTTAAGAACCTGTTAGCCTAAAAATATCAATTTAGACCCCATTTACATAAGAACCTATTTAGCCTAAAATTTGAAACAGGTTCTTATAGAAAGGTTCTTATAGAAATTAACCTAACAAAATCTTCATGCAAAAAAACATGACTCAAAAGTAGTGAACTTGAACATGTATACACTTCTAAATTTGGTATAAATAATGTTTGAAAACCTTGTAAATTTTCATTACATATTTCATTAGATATATATCATTAAATCAACTTTTAGCCTGATACTGAGAATTAAAATATCTACTAAAATGGGTCATGGTCACATACTGTCTAAAGGCCAGGCCTGTTTTGGCATTAAATTAATATACATGCCACCTTTCTACCATTCACAGGTGTATAATATATTTCTCATTAAATAAGAACCTATTTAAGAACCTGCGTAGCCTAAAATTCCACTAAGCACCATTTACATAAGAACCCGTTTAGGCTAAATTTGAAAAATGGGTTCTTATAAGCGGGTAAGTTCTGTAATTCTACGACGCCTTCGATTACTGAGTGCCATAACTAAGTTTGTAAGAGAACAAATTTTCCAACGTCTGTGCCTGAAATCTAGACCAGAGAGACCCTAGAGTTTCTCCCGCCCGCCTCTCTGATTTTTCTCAAGTTAAATTGACCTTGACGGGTGATTTGTTGTGAAGCGAGTCTTCATTAAACGATGGATTGGAACCTGCGGAAATACTTTCGATAAAACAACTTCAAAAACTTTAAAAAGCTTGCTCATCTCGCTGCATGACTGATCGCGAGACATTCTAATTCAAAAGCTAGACGGCTAATTTGAATAGTATTTTCTCCTTTTTTAAGTTTTCGTTCACTTGGCAGGCAATCTATTTTACCGAGCTCGAAAACAAAAGCTGCGTTTTCTGTGGTCCTCGAGCCGGCTTCTGATTTGGCTGATCATAGCGCAAAACACAAAGATCTTAACCAACCAACACCGATAAACACAATCGACATTAACGCGGCGCCATGCATGTACAATTGACAACTAAAATGTCATTATTAAGTTACAAAAAATAAAACTTCATTTCGAACCAGTTAAAATAATATATCATACATAGGACTAGTTAGATTTATAAGAGTTCATCAGACTACGTTTTTACCAAAATAACAACAAGGCTACTAAAATAAAACAAGCACGAAGTAGAAACGAATGAATACAAAGCGAAGTTACGTGTAATAAAAAGAAAAATAAACGGAATAAATATCGGATATAATGAAACTACGGCTGAGAAATGCAGCCATCAGGACAAACTGTAAACTCAACATTTTGCTATGATGAACTAAGGTTTGTACAGCTATTCCCATGCAGCAAGTCTCCAACGTATGCCTGCTCAATTCAGACGCCACGAAGAACGAAACATTCGTGATTCTGGTCAAAACAAAAATTAATTACTGTCACTTGAGAACAAATCAAACCTAGGAAAATGTCCCTAACAAGTTTCCAAGTTGACTTTAAAATGAATTGTAGAACAGTCAACAAAACATCAAGTTATCGATCGCGAGCAAGCGAGCTAATTATATCGCCATGTGTTTTTTTCCTCGTATTCAGCAACAAGTCGTTCAACTCAAGCGACGAAAACGGCCCGATAAAAAATCCATGGCTCAAAACGTCGCTGGCAGTGGTTTCAATTACGACGATCTTTGTAAAACTTACCCAACTTTTGGTAAAAAAAAAGTCTGCATTGTGATGAATTCACCGTCAATTTTATCATCATCAACACATGAACAAAGAGAATACTTCCCGACATTTTTTAGCGCTAAGAAGAAAACAACCGTAAATAATAAGCCGAAGCGAATGTGATGTAAAAATTCAACGATCACCATACGGCCTTCTAACAATACATAATGAGGAAACCTAATGGTAAGTTCCATATTATATATATAAAAGAGTAAAAAGCGTAAAAACTTACTAAATCCACGGCAATGAAGCGAAAACGTTTACTCGATCGTCCTCGATCGCGCCATGTAGTCTGTAGGTGTCCGCGAGTGTACACGCAAAGGTCAGCGGTAATCCTGACTGAGTATAAGTAAACGCCGATCTTGTAAAATGCAGATTTTGAATTGCGCGAGTTCTCACGCGTCGATATTGTGAAACTCACGAAGGCTTTCACAAGTGAACAAGCCCAGTGACTCCCATTTTTTATTGTTTCAATATTTTTAACTTATTAAGAGGAAACGTCAGACAAAATTTAAAAACAATCTGTGAAGGGAATTTTTCACCACTCACAAATTGTCTTTCTTTACGTTTATAAAAAATCTGCTCTAAGGATTTTTTTAAAATAATTTTACACTTTCCTCTTTAAGTGCCAAAAGTTATCACGTTAAAAAAATGGGGTCACCGGGTTAATTTTTCAGCTACATGTATAAGCCCCAAAAGCTAAACAGTAGGTCTGAATGATCCCCACATATCGTTACCATGGTAACTATCGATGACGAAATAACAGTCAATTTTGGTCAACAACTAAATGTACATTTTAGTTTTACCATAATTTAATTATGACATTGGCCTGATGTTTTGTTATAATTTTCCAAAGTTTATACAGTCAAAAAGCTGAAAACTGTTACTAGCCATCTTAGAGTGCCCATAACGTTTTTTTTCTATTTTCTCATCTGAATGTAAACATCACACAAGGAAACTCTGCGAAACAATTTCGCGCTTTGTACGAAATGCGAATTTTTTATGAATATTTCAAACTTTCATAATCCTATTTTTTTGCGGTATACCCGTCCCGCTGTTAACAAGGCCAACGGGCTCGCATGTTCCTTAATCTACGTCACAGTTCCTTTGTTTGAAGTCACAAGTTCCTTTGTTTGAAGTCACGTGTTCCTTAATCTACGTCACGGATCCTTTGTTAACCGAGAGGGACCGAGAGGAGACTAATGCGAATGGTGGACCAAAATGCCGGCAAATTTCGAAGACTTTAAAAAATCATTAAAAATTCACGTTTTGCTAAAATCAAAAAACTTTTTCGCAGACGTTCATAACGTGACGTGTAGATTTAGATAAAAAAAAAATCGTTATGGGCACTTTAAGTTTCGTTGTAGGGTTGTTTCACACTCAATGTATATGTTGTAGTTCAATTTTATCCTTGGTTCAATTTTTATTTTTCATTGTTCTTTTCTATGGTAATTTATGATAATGAATATAAAACAATGGTAAATGAAAATTGAACCAAGGATAAAATTGAACTACAACATATACAAACGTCGCTTCGTTAACTAAACAAGATATAATATCACTAATTGTGGCACTGTTTGCTTTATAAAGAGTCCTTATAATTTAAGCCTTGGTATGGGTTGCCACGAACGTTCGTTTGGATGAACCAAAAATCTCTCAACCCTCGGACGTACAAGAGGGGGAGGGGGGAGGTGGCAACCCCCCTTAAGGTTTTTCGCCGATATTTTCAAGACCATTTAAGATTAGCATATGCTGTTTTCAGTAGCTGTTCGTTTATCCTTGAGACACATTTTGGTAATGTTTGGCGATAACCGGTTGCTATGGTAACGAGATATGACGTCATAAGTAACATGAGATCAACCCATTTTTAATAAAAATTCCTTTCTTTTTCACCTTTTTTCAGTGAGAAAAAATATAAAATGCTACCAAAAGCATCAAAATGTTGAATTGTATGTTATTTTGTAACTCTAGCAAACAATATTTGCAATTTCCGCATTTTTCCGATAAATTTGAATTTTTAGAAATATCCAAGATGGCGGCCATCTTGGCGGCCATTTTGGATGACGTTGCGGACCCCAGCAGCGCCACAACCCATAATATTTATCTCATCTTGTAGAACACATCGCGGGCTATCTATTAGATGTAAAATATTTCCGAAATATTGCAACATCGCAAAAACCCAAGGGGGGTTGCAACTCCCCCCCCCCCCCCCCCCCCCTCCTTTTTGTACCACGGTGGGGGTATAAGTTTGCTTGTACGTCCGAGGGTTAATCATCGAAAAAATGTAAAGATCAGGTCAGGCGGATTGTGGATTTAGTATAAGTACATGGAAGTCTTTCAACACACAAGAAATGAGCGAAATCTGTTTTTTAAACTAGATCGACCGGACCGCTTTTACAGAGACTGCCTCTTAACAACTTGGTATGGGAGGGAAATTAAGGAATCGCAATGGTCTAAAATGAAAATAGCGGCTTGTTACACGTATTAAATTCAGTGTGTATTTATACTTTTATTGCAGTTTCAATGGATCGCCATCTTTTATCGAAGGGCGGTGTCCAGGCAGGAAGGCTGCTTTTTTCAACCAATCAAACTCCTTCGCCACTGCCCCGATAATGAATCTCAACGGGAGGAGTTTTACGATTTCCTGTTGGATAAAACAAACAAAATTCATCCCCGATGTGCTAGAAACGATTTATAGTGACTGGCATTCTCCATGGCACTTTTTCCTTTTTACTAAAAACCAGAAGATCAATTTCCAGCGCCACAGCTACGGAAAAATTGAGTGGTGGTCTCTGGACACCTTTAATTATAAACTTCCTTTAAGCAACTGGACGCACATAGCCGTCACATGGCACCACGTGACAGGGACTGTGTTAATCTATGCCCAGGGTAAACAAGTAGCTAAACAGGAATATACTCCTTCGACCTATAGTTTTTACACACCGACGGGAAAGCCTTACATGATTGGTAATGACGGTCACTGGGACAATCACCAGTTCCACGGATCAGTGATGGATCTTTATGTTTTCGGCACGGCACTCTCCCTAGATGAAATTAATAAGATAAGAGGTAAGAGATTTACGACGATTTTAAATACTAAAAACTGCTAAAACTAAATGCATATGAAAAGGGCATTTAGTGATAACGAGGCAACAAAGGTTTCCCAACATTATAGGACTAAAGTCGATCCCATTTCTCTTTAGTGTATCCGGGATTCACCTAACCCCACCATACAAAGGGGTTAAACCATTTTTGTTTTACGAGAGAATATGATTTCTATGATATTTCGTTTTCTCCTACTAGAGCTTCTATCGAGTATATGTGCGATTTTGGCATTACTTAGTCGATTTCTTCCACATTTTTAACGTGTGATTTGTCCTGTTCTTGTTTATCTTGTATATGTTTGTCCTGAACTGCATATGTAGGGGTCATGTAGGGGTGGGGGATCGATTCCCTGACATCGATTCCTAGTTGCGTGCTGGTGCACTGCCCTGTGCAGTGGATGGAACGTTGACAGTTGTCTGGCGGCATTGCATTCGTTCTAATGGAAGCCTGTTATTCACTTCAAGACAAAAAAGGGGCTAAATCGTCGTGGGATTTAGATGTTCCATTAGACATTAGACAGAGCCTCCTGTATCATAGCTTTTGCATGCGCAGAAAGCACCAACAAAAAAGCATAAGTTTCCTTGGGTGAACATTCCCGCTTTCGCAAGCACCATTATATTTGGTTATATTTGGTATTGTCCAAATTTGGCCTAAGGCTTTTTTTTCTGCATTCGTTTTGCAAAAGACAGGCGCTTCAAGTTTGGATACAGTTTGGTGCAAGTTAAAGGAATTTTGTAACCCCTCTTTCTGACATGATAATTTTTTTAAAGCACTATAGAGATTGCGCATGCAGCCAACACACCATTTGTCTTGTCTTTTGCTGGGACAGGTGCAAAAATTGAATGGAAAACCCCAGGGGAATATGTTCCAGCGGCAGGGCGACTTTACTGGTGTGACCAGTGCTGGGGCGGCCCTAGGACTGTTTCGCTTAGTTTCAGCTACTAGGCTATTATTTGTAAACACGACTGATATATGCGTTGACGTGAAGTCCCATTTTAATATAACATTGACGCATTTCCGTTGTCATTTTAACACAATACTGAGAGTCTACTAAGTACCCTGACTACCAGAGGATGTTCTACAGTGTAACACGCTGTCTAAGAGTCATCCAGTCTCAGTCAAGCTTTTCAATTTAAATGCTTTGTCATACAGAGCTTTATGGAAAAGTATATATATGTTTTTAAATTAAGTGCTTTTTATGGGAGGTGGACCAGTTTACTCATGCATGCCTTTTTTTCAAGATGTTTTGATCAATCAAAATATTATCCTTGCTCACGACCCTGTCTAGGTGTCCCTGTGATCGCTAACAAGGTCAAGGAAGAAGAAGCAAGCAGGAGCAACTGTTGTGGTCAGGTGGGAACCCGTCTTAGATGGGGTGTGTCCAGTTCTATGGTACAATGTCTACTACAGACCAGTGATTTGGACGGCGACGAAAAACCAGTGGAACTTAGTGGTCACCGTGGACAGGAATGCAACCAGTCACACTCTACACCTTAATTGTAAGAAAAAGTATGCCGAAATAGCGGTTACCGCAGTGAATGCTCACGGCGAGAGTGGATTACATGACAGTGGAACATGGATATTCAAAACAGGGGGAGGTAAATACCAGCCTTATTCGCAGCCGTTTTTTGGGTGGTGATGGGGAACGCTTTTTCCAGCGTGGTTACCCAAATAACAGCTGCGAACTAAAGGAGCCTCAGAACTCAGGCTAGAAATGATATCGTACTCCTATATAGTGCGTTCCATCTCAGGACAGACAGAGTTTCTTTGAGAGGACCCAGAATTTTATTCGACTCACTTAATTGCTAAGTAACTGACTGCTCACCTCTGCCAAATCACGGTATTGTTGCTTACCATCTCCAATAATCGTTGTTTATCCAGGCAAAATGGCGGTCTCTCTTGTTTGATAATAAATTGCCAAATCGTGTGTAAATTGACAGTAATTCCTTGGTGACTATTTGTGCTCTTGACATCCTTACTGAAATGTTTTTTTGTTCAGTTCTCAAAATTTTTATCAAATGGTATTTTATACAGGCCGATAAGGATTATCTTTTTATTACTTCTCCCTTAGACTGTCGCGGCCATTATCCCCTTGTTTTTTCACTCGACTTTAAAACTTTTCTTATTACAGGTGTACCTTCACCTCCTACCATTAACAACAAGGAAACAGAAACATTGGGCTGCAATGTCAACTTAACATGGAGCACTCCCGTGGATAATGGATGTCCGCTAACCATGTACTCGTTTTACTACAGACAGATTCATCCACGAGTAACAGCATCAACAAGGGACGATGTTAACGTCACAGACGTTTTGTATGCTCGTTATTTTCTATCGTTAACATGCGATACGCAGTACATGATCGAAATGTCTGCCTGGAATGCGCTGGGACAGAGCGACAAGTCAGAAGCATGGGGTAATAAAAACAAGCTCAGGTAGGTTTCTATGGACCGAAAGTTCTTCAATGAGTCCAGGGAACGGTAAGAAAGTAGCAACTTCTTGGGAAAGTCTGTTAAAATTTTTTCATCCCCAGTTTGGATGATTCAAGAAATAATACGAATTCCATGATTGAACAACTTAATAATTCCAGATGGCATGATAGTTCAGTTGGAAAGAGTATTGCACCGGTTATACCGAGTCGCGGGTTTGCTGTAAGGATCTCTCACATCTATCATCCGTATTTTGAATCCCATTTGTGATCATTTCAAAATTCATTTGCATTTGTTTTTTAAAATTTGTCGTGATGGAAAATCCGAGTTTCGACGTCTCTTAGACAAGCTAATAACCGCCGGTGACATGATTAGCAGCTTTAAACTATTAAAGGCTTTGTGCTGTGAGGAGGGATACCTGGACGAATGCTCAGTTCAGATTGCACACTCAGTTAAATGATTTTGTTATTACATTTTTCACGCTTCAATTAAGCTAGCGACAAACCAGGCGATTTTGTACGCTCATCGCGTCGAATTGATCGCCGGCGAAAATTGCAAGCGTATTTCGCCAATGGCCGTATTTATACTAGAAGACGGCTAAGTCGTCCAGACGACCTTAACACTTTTAGTTAAGGTCGTCTAGTGTAAATTCGGGACGACCTTACGACGTCCTAACGCGTTAAGGTCATCGATCAGACGCCCTTAATTTCAGATGGCTAAGCCGTCAGACGGCTAAGCCGTCTTCCCTTTTTCTCGAATTTATACTAGACGACCTTAGCCGCTTTGGTGCGCTAAGGTCGTCTACTCGCTAAGGTCGTCTCTAGTATAAATACGGCCAATGGCTACTGAGGACACACTTGGTAACATGGACAATCCCGGGAGGTCCACCACTTTGGGAATTCAGGTGATGAAACCACGAATTCTGTTGAATATTTAAAGTTGACGTTTCGCGATTTCAATCGCGGGCACATTTGTGGGCACATTAGTAGATATATCTTAATTGTCCTGGCACAGCTGTTTTAAGGTTCCCCAGGGGTGAACCAATCGGAAAATAAGGGGTTCGTTTCGGGCAAAAAATCGGGCTCCTCACTCGTTCGGACCCCGATTTTTTGTCCGAAACGAACCCCTTATTTTCCGATTGGTTCACCCCTGGGGAACCTTAAACAGCTTTGCCAGGACAATTAAGATATATCTACTCAGGCTTCGTCCCTTCTTCACACAGAGCGCAAAACTCATATGGGCAACAACCGATTAGAGCCCCCAAAACAAAACGCTAAGGAGGCCCCCATTCACCCAAACGAAGCCCTATGGAGCACATGAGGGCTGGGTGTTACCAATTGAAGAAATGCATATCCTTGTATATACGGCCATGCAACGCTCTACTAATTACTTTAAGGTAAATCGACAAAAAATCATTTGCCCAGGTTGTAATCGAGGAGTGTGTGTGTCAACGTTTTATAATCATAGAAATAAGGGCTGCCCGTCTTTGAAAAGAAATCCTAGAGCTCTTCTCAAACATGAGGCGGGTTTTACGGCACCCCAGATGAATGTTCGAGAAGTGTTTGCAAACTCGAATGTCAGCCGGCATGAGCTGCAAGCCTGGCTTGACAAGCTAGAGCAAGGACATCTTAAAACTCCTCCGAAAAACAAAAGCTTAGAGGCTCTTGATCCTTTAAATAACATTCGTGACTTAAGCTTTGTTTCGGATTACATCGATGGTAAGAAATCACTCGCAACGTTTCAAACGGAGTTGAGTGGTTATTACCAATTGAAGAAATGCTTGCCCTTTGTATATCAATGATGACGACTGCTCAAGTGTTCATGAACTTTCTTAAATCAAGGAACACTGGTCTGAAACAAAAGAGCGCCGACTTTGTGAGAGCCAGACAAAACACCATCGGTGCATCAGAGATCTCTGCCTTGACAGGATCTTCGCCGTTTGAAACGCGACAAAGCTTGCTCATAAAGAAAATACAGCCAACGGATATGCTCAATAATGCAGCTTGTACCTGGGGCAATCTGTTCGAGCCGCTTATACGCAAGTATTTTGAGCAAAAACACTCTGTTTCCGTTTTTGGCCACAGCATCTCTCTTAATCTAGAAAGAGATCATCCGCTTTATCGAAAGGTCACTTGCAGTCCAGACGGTTATTATTTAGATAAAGATAACACCTTAGTTCTGTTAGAGTTTAAATGTCCGTTCAAGCGGAAAATAGCTATGAATAGAATTCCTAGTTATTATAACGATCAGATACAAACAGGCCTTGCTTTGAGTGGGGACATGGTAAACAAAGGCCTGTTTGTCGACGCTTACTTTAGAATGTGCTCTTTAAACCAGCTAGAACCTAGTTTGGCCCACAATAAGTTTCTAAACGGAGGAAACAAGTATATGACAAAGGGCAACACAACATTCTCGTGGGGTTTTTGTTATTTATTTAGCAAACAGAAGATAATCAGAAAGCAAGACACAATCATCGATATCGGATCCCTCAAATCAACACAATTGTTTGAGAGGATTATGTCTTCCATCGCGGAAAAAAATATCTGGTGTTGTTACGGTAGAGTAAGAATGTCGTTTAGAAAACAGGACGAAGACGAGGAGTTTTTGCGTTATAACTATATGCAAAAAGCGTTTTCGAATCAGGGTTCAGAAGGCCCGAAACCAGTGGCTGTCTTCGCCTAGAAGCTCCTGGATATAACTGAGATTTGGGCGCCAAAGCAACCACATTTTTTGAGCAATATTCAAAGGTCGGTCGAGCGCTTTCATAACAGCTTGACAAGCCTTCGAAAAAAAATAACCGAGCACTCTGAAGAGGTAGCCGAAATCGATCGCAGCCCTAAGAAAAATGTCGCCACCGTAAGTGCCGGAGACGAAGAGCAAATGTTTGCCTTTCTTATGAATAAGTTTGAGCAAGATTATTAATGCCCGCAGCATGAATGGCCGCTTTCCAATACCATTCATTTGTTAGACGTGTAGCGAGCTTCTGAAGTCTTATGTAAGATAAAATTTTGTATTTTCTTGGCCCTTCTGGTAAAATTAGGTCTAAGATTTTATGAATTAAGAATCCATAAGATATTCCGCTTGGAAGATAATATTCTATGCTTGAGTAAACAAAGTTAATTTGCTTCATTTCGTCATCGTTTATTCTAAAAGGGGGTTCCCCCGTAATTAAGTTTAACAATAGGGTAGAGTGTTTATAAAAATCACTGTGTTTTATTTTTTTAAGAATATTTAGTAGATCATCTATTGTTAGAGATTTTGGAAGAATATTTTCTTTTGCTATTTCTTTCTGTATTTCTAATAAAACATTTTCACCGCCGCTTATGTTTTCCAAAGAGTTATTTCCGAGTATCTGATTAAGCCGATATTTAAAATTATAATTTGTTGTGCATCGGTGTTTAACTTTCATCTTTCCTTTGTTGTAAAGGTCTTTATGAGAAAAGGCCGCTCCGTCTATTATTTCAATGCGGCTGCATTTTGTGCAGACAAGTTCTGTAGATTCACACACGAGTGAAAATGAGCCGCCACAGCTTTGGCACGATTTTATGCTTTCGTTTGTTCTGTTTTGAGTGATAACAAACTCGTTTTCGCGGTATTGCTGGATTAGTTCTTGTCTCGCTGACAAACTAAGAGCTTCGAAGATGATTTGGAGCTTCTCTGGTAGTTGTGAGCGGTGAAGTTCGGCTGTGTAGTCGCTGTCAGTGAGTGAACGCAGCATAACTTGTTTATGGTTGAGATCCAAGACAGAGAGTTGTGTCTCGTATTCATTCTTTTCATCCATACGTCTAACGATAGACAGTTGCGTGACAAATCGCTCATAAACTTCAGTATGATGCAACCCTGTCATGTTTATTTTAAGAAATGACAAATGTTCAATTGGACAAATCACCGCGTAAGTAACGTCACACTTAGCAGCTGTGTCATGACGTCATGACACTGCAGTGTCGGGCTGCTAAGTGTGACGTTACGACACTGCAGTGGAGGACTGCTAAGTGTGACGTCATGACGCAGCTGTGTCGGGCTGCTAAAGTGTGACGTCATGACATAGCAGTGTCGGGCGGCTAAGTGTGACGTCATGACAGCTGTGGTGTGACGTCATGACACAGCAGTGTCGGGCTGCTAAGTGTGACGTCATGACGCAGCTGTGGTGTGACGTCATGACACTGCAGTGGCGGGCTGCTAAGTGTGACGTCACGACACAGCAGTGTCGGGCTGCTAAGTGTGACGTCATGACACAGCTGTGGTGTGACGTCATGACACAGCTGTGTCGGGCTGCTAAGTGTGACGTCATGACACAGCTGTGGTGTGACGTCATGACACAGCAGTGTCGGGCGGCTAAGTGGGACGTCATGACACAGCTGTGGTGTGACGTCATGACACAGCAGTGTCGGGCTGCTAAGTGTGATGTGATTCTTCCCTCAAGATATGTAGATTAAAACCTGAGTTTAATCTTTCAAATCTGACTTGGACACAGCTGTGAGACGATTGATCTTTTTTTGAAACTCTTGTTTGATTTCCTTGCGAAGCTCGGTTTTGATCTTGTCTATATCTGGCGCTGGAGTTTGCCCGCCTCCTTGTGTAGCCTTTGTTTCACCAGAGCGAATCAAGGCTTTCAGTTCATGATATTTCTCTACCTCGCGAAGTATGATTGAAAACTCTGTATCACTGATTGTCTTGTCCGCAAGGGCTTTTGAAACCAAGTCATTGACAGAGTTTCGTTTAGCAATGGCGAGTGTATAGATCTTTTCATGTTTTGTGATCTTCCTTTCAAGCCGT
This sequence comes from Dendrophyllia cribrosa, assembly GCA_024195265.1. Classification (NCBI taxonomy): domain Eukaryota; kingdom Metazoa; phylum Cnidaria; class Anthozoa; order Scleractinia; family Dendrophylliidae; genus Dendrophyllia; species Dendrophyllia cribrosa. The sequence continues at coordinate 40,475,699 of JAJLRJ010000003.1, read as the reverse complement.
TTACCGAACGCAGTAAGGCTGGCGGATGAAAACCCTGAAACAGCAGCAACGCCAGCAAGAGGAGGGCTGGCGATAATTCCAACTCCTGTCAAGGCTGTTACCACTGTTGCTGAAGACAAACCCGCAGAGATGAAACCAAAGCCTACCGCCGAGCCATGGACAACAGAGTGGGTTCGTTTGTACTTCTTAGCGACCTGCCTATAGTGGCCGGCTTCTGACTCAAGCTCTTTCTGTAAGTCAGAGATTTTTTTGAGACGGAAGTAATCACCACTTTGCAAAACTGGGTAGAGAGGTTGAGCATCGTTGTAATCCGGAGCCGATGGAAGTAGTACATTGGCAGAACTCATGGTGGGGTATATATATATTTTTTAATTTATCTCTATTTCAAACTCCAACGACTTTTTATTAAAGTCAAAGAGGTTGCCATTTGCATCCTTCACTGATAGAGACAAGCTATTTACATAATCGCCAGAGGAGGTGTCACGCAAGACGTTTTGTTGTGATGATTCATAGAAAACTTTCTGAAACGGCTTTCCACGAACATCAAAACGAGCCAAAACTGCAGAAGGCTTCCCATTGAGCAGGTTTTGTTCTTTATCAACCAGATCACAATGGATAAAGTAAGTGCTTGGTGATGTTAATCCTTTGACGAATGTTGTTGGCCACAGCAATTTAGGACTTATACCAAGCAATTCAGATAGATCGTGGTCTAGTTTAACCTCTTCCTCATATTCTTTGTAAATGACCATCGACCCTAGAGGCGAGTTTGTCTCGATTGCAAATTTAAACTCTTCATTTTGGAATACGTTTTCTAATTCTTTTGCCAAAGACTCAAGAGTGTAATGGCCTGAGAGAAGTCTCCTGACAGGTCCTTCTTTTTTCCCATTACCAAACAATGTTATCTCTCCTCTTTGTTTCAAAGTATTCCACGAATTGAAAAGCGAACAAGAGATGAGACGGATGTAACTAGGTTTTGGAAGCGCGTGTTCGAAGTAGATTGTGTGAGGGTTCGAAGGCGCGACGATAGTTAGAACAACCATTGTGTATAAATATATATATGATTTAAAAAAATATTATATATATATTCAAAAATGTTTGGCAGACGGCCCGGTGGATTTAATCCTAGTTCAAATCTTGGTCTAAACATTGGCGGTCACAACTATGATCCCCCACCCCCTTTAATTCTACTCCAAACGTCTATAGCCATGTAAAGCCACCCCCAGATCCACTAGCCTGGATGAGAACACCAGAAGCAGCAAAGCTCTCTGCCGCGGCCAAGGCCATGGTGATATCAGACTTCAAAAAGCGTTTCCCTCGCGCTGATATGTCCCACTTTGAAGTGCAAGTCGACTTTGGCGACGACCACAAAACCGCCACAGGAGAAGTGCTTTACAAAGAGGGCCCAGGATGGGCGCTAGTTACAGAAATAGCCCACAAAGATTGGACTCAAGCCATGAAAGACGCTATTGGAGTGGCATATAGCAGTTTCCCCTATCAGTTGACGTTGAATCGAAATACACAAAAGCCAATCCCAGCTGTTGATTTCAACACCCCAATCGAGAAGGATATGATGTTTGGCGAAGTCCTAAACGATGAAGAGCAAAAGATTTACGCCACGCCAACTGATTATTTCACAACGAAATACAGAAATATTTTCAGAGATACACAGATCAAGTTCACAACCGCGAAATATGCAAGAAAGTGGTTTGGCGGACCCACTCTGAGTTTTTGGCCACAACAACTGAACTTCGCGCTGTGGTGTGCAACAACCGGCTGCGGAATCTCGCGTGATCTTCTGTTTGATAAGAACTCCAGTCTTTCACTCCCCCCACAGCACCGGTCATTTTACAGGTTTCACGTTTATTTCACTACAAGACGAATACTCGTCAAGATGGGTGAAGAACAGAGCATTAGCGCTTTGCCAGACGACCCCACATTCAACCAGAAAGACAGCAAATTCAACCTCATCTCATACAAGAAGCTTTGCGTAGAGTTTCACACATGGTAATAACCACGGTCTTGGCCATGTGTACGTCAAAGGTAATTCTACCAACTACGGCTACCCCAACCAGCCCGATAAGGCTATGTTCGAGGAAGAGCGTATGGCTGACACAAGCGCCCCTAATTTTGTCGCAGATAGAATATCTTTCATTCGCAACGACGTTGGCGCGCAGAGTCAGTTCGAGTATTTTGTGCCAAATTATGCCCAGGGCCTCCCACAACCAGGACTTGCGCGTCTGAACCAGTCTATCGAGGCCTTTGTGTACTGCATTCTGGGTGCGCAAGCCAATACCCGCAGCAGCATTATTGGGAGTGGAGGCCGAGCGTTCGAAACGCAGAGAGTATTCCTCATATTCCTAGAGGAGGCCATAAGACTCTATGACATTTCTAAGAGCGTACAGCACTATCAGAAGGCCATCGAAGAGACGAAAGTGCGACTAAACTTTGCGGCCGCCCCTGGGAGTTGGCTCATGCTATCACGCATGGTTATAAACACAGAGAGCACAGTGGGGTATAACAACAATCTTATGCAGGCAACGCAAGGGATGAAGCTGGGTGTGAACCTAGATGTTAATCTGGGCACAAAAAAAGTAGGCATCACTCATATGGAAGGCGGGCCAACAAAGACCGATCGGCCCACCAGCCACCCTTCTAATCCCATTCACAAAGAGGCAATGAAGGCGCGGAAGGGCGACAGCACCCCAACACCCCCAGAGTCCCCAGAGGCCCCCGCAACCTCCGCGACTCCAAGAGCGCCGAAGACCACAAAAGAGACCAAAATCGAGCCGCATCACGTAAACAAGGCAATCATTGCCGTTGGGGCGCTTGCTTTGGCAGGCTTTGTTGCCTGGATGCGCTAGCGCCTACGCTTGATGGTCTTCTCTATCATAAAGGCAACCACGGCGAGGATTAGCAGCCAAGCCAGGCGAATACAGCCACTGGCAGCGACCACACAGAGAGCAGCAACAACTCTGGCTTCTACATTCTAACGGCTGCCGGCGTGATTGTATCCGCTTTGGGTGTGTATTACCAACGTGAAGCCATTATGAAGACACCTGGGCGCAACCCAGAACGTCCTGCTGTTGGACCACCAGCGCCGGCAGCAAAGGTGAATGTATCCGCTTTGGGGCCTGCTCTTCCACCCACACAGAGGCCACCGAGACGAAGAATTCGTGGGATGGAATAAATAAAAAACACACACCATACATATACACAATGGTAAACATCATACAAGGTTTCGTAAACGGAGCTGCAATCGGTGGCATTCTTCTTGTTTTGGTTAATTTCAACATCTGCGCCATTAAAACAGTTTGGCAATTAACAACACAGCTAACCACAAACACAAACACAGACGATGAGGAGTCTACCGAAATTTAAAATCATATATATACACCATGTCTGACAACAAGCTCGTGAAATCTCTGCTCGATGCTGCAACAATCACTGGCCTTGTCGCCGGTATTGGGTGGATTGGCCGAAAGACGATAAAGGAAAACCTCACAGCTGACCCCAGCGCGAATCCCATGAACTACGTAAAGTTCACGGCCGCCACGGCTGGGAGCATCGCGCTCAAGAAATACCTCGAGGACCAGAAAATCCTTCCCACCTCAATGTAAAAACACAATATATACACACGATAACAATGGCCTCAGTCGCTATAATGATTGGTGGAGCAATTCTCAATGCTGCCGCTTTTACTGGCGGCAACTATATCGCAAAAGCTTTATCCGGGGATAGCGGTCAAGCCGCCCTGGATGAGAAGATCAGGCACGACAAAGCCCTTGAGGCCTATCAAGCGGCTTGGGCCAAATACCAAAAAAACCGCACAAAGCTCCTCGACTGGGTTGCAACCAATGATCGGATCAAAGATCAAGCGAAAGAAAACTTCCAAGACACCGACCAAGCTCTGGCGCTTTACAGCCAAACCCATCGGGACAAACAAATAACACTTCCCAAAGAGCCCGAGTTCTCTGACTTCTATAAACCCAGCCCACAGCAGAAACAAGGCGAGCTCTTGTTTATCGGCACTGGCGCGCTCGCCCTTGAGTATGCAGCTTTTCGCTTTCTTTAAAATCTTATATATACAACCATGGGTCACAAAAGCTATGCACTTAAAGGAGCCCTCTACGCCGCCGGAGCTATAAGTCTCACTTGGCTTTGGTTTGAAGGCATGGACATATTATTGGAAGCATTTTCCCAGCTTCTGCATGAGGAAGGACAGAACCAGCTGTACTTAAACATTGCTCTCAATATGAGCAAAGAAAATATTAAAAAAGAGATAGAGTCTTTTAGTAAAAAGATTGAAAAAAATGTAAAAATTGTAAGTGACGAAAACGCGACTTCATTGGAAAAACACAACGCTTTCAAAGCTTTAGATGAAGATACAGCTGTCCGTGACCATCTCTTTGAAATGCTGGAGAAAGCAAATGAGCTTTAAACTTTTCAATGCATAATATATATATATATATATATATATATATATATATATATATATATATGGAGGCCAAACTATCAAAGATCTCATTTAGCCCCAAAGGCTATTGGAAAGGCATTGCCGCTGTGAAAAAGCTAGCTGCTGCTTCTCGCGTCTCTGATGAGGTGGCGAAAAGGTGGCTCGTCAAACAAGCCCTTTGGCAGGTTTACCTCCCAGCGCCAAGCCACATCCCTCGGCCAAAGTTTGATGTCTTCACGCCCAATGCGGTGCATCAAGCAGATCTACTTTTTTTGCCCCACGACAAACTTCCTCGTGGGAGAAAGGTTTACAAATATTGTTTGACGGTTGTTGATGTGGCTAGCCGTTACAAAGCAGCAGAGCCCTTGACTTCGAAAGAGTCTCTAGAGGTTGCGAAGGCATTCCAGAAGATTTACAGACGCGGGCCTTTGAAATGGCCTCAACTATTGCAGGTTGACCCTGGGCGTGAATTTATGGGTGCTGTGACTAAAGAGATGGAGAATAACAAAACGGCCATTCGTCGCGGGCGTGTTGATATCCACAGAGACCAAGCGATAGTTGAAAGATTCAACCGAACCCTGGCTGAACGCCTGTTTGGACACCATTATGCGGTTGAAATGCGCCTTCCCACCGGCCAGAGATCGACTGAATGGGTACGAAGGCTGCCAGACGTTGTATCTGCCTTAAACAATGAAGTAACCAGATTGATTGGCAAGAGGCCCGCTCAAGCAGTGAAGGAGAGAGAGGTTTCATCAAAGCCCTCTACCCCCTATTTGAGACCAGTGGGGGAGAAGGAGAAGAAGCTCCCTCCCCGGGTGAGTGTGAGATATTTGTATCAGCCTGGCGAGCTTGAGGGCGGTGGTAGGCGGGCGACCGATCCGATCTGGTCGATGAAGGTCCACAACATTCTAAAAGTTGTTACCAAACCAAACGAGCCGGTTGTGTATTACCTTTTCGACGGACCCAAGCGGGGCTTCGTCCGTGAGGAGCTGATGGTTGTGCCGCCAGATACTCAGTTGCCACCGATATCTTTGTGACCATATGCCAGCGTGTGGACGCCATCCTCCTGCAACCAGCGCTTTGAAGCAAAGGGCGAGAGCGTTGTCTTGTTTAAATGCACGCCGTAGATCTGGTGATCTACACTTCTAAGCATATCCATCCCGTGTTTGAAGGCCTCCTTTTTGAAGAGGGCGTCCTTGTAATTCTGGTGTGTAATCTCCTTCTTCGTCACAACCTTGGTCGTGCCCTTCGCCTTCTTGATGTTTTTGTCACCCTCGAGAAGGATTGAGTACATCTTTGATCGTAATGCGACAACCTCCGAGATCGGCTTGCCTGCACACTCGTCCTTCATCTTGCCGATAACCTTCTTGTTCTTCTGGCTGTGAAGAGGGTGGTCTTTCGGGAAATCACTCGTGTCAAACTCGTCAATGTGGGACTCCATGTCTTTGTACACGTCCTCTGTCTTGATTTCCAGAAGCAGTTAGTCTGTGTCAGTGTAGATTAGCTGGCAGTTCGGGCCGTATTTTCGATCTAGATTGAAGTAATAGAACTCGTACATCAACGTCTTAGATAGATCAAGCACGCACATGCCCGTGTAGACAGGCCTGTCCATTTTGATCTTCTCTTTGCGCATCTGGATGCCAGCGAGGGTTTCGCAGAAGATTGCGCTCCTTTCATAGAGAGGGTTGGCGAGCAGCTTCCGAAGCTTGTCTTCCTCATCCGATCGCACCAGACGCACATCGACTCTGGTTCTGAGGTTTTCCATCGTCTTGCCAAATACTGAGTTGTTCATGAGCTTGTAGAAGTTCTTCTCGAAGTCTGATGTGGCCTTCTTTCTGAGCTCTGTGTTAAGTCTGATGTAGGGCTCCATCCAGTCCTTCTGCTCGAAGGTCAGTACCTTGTGCACTTTTTTAAGCTTCATTCCGATACTGAGATATAGCTGAAGATTTCGGTAATGAAGGACATATCTTTCCTTGTCTTTTAGCGTGAGGAGCAGCTTGCTTGTCTTGTCATTCCCCAGGTTCAACTCGCTTGCAAGGGATCTTTGATATGGCGACATCCACTCGTTTGGAACTTGAGATGCCTCTGGGGCTAGCGGGTAAGAGTTGTGTTTGTCGTGGAGATATTGTGGGTACTCCAAGTCAACCTCGAGTATGCAGCCTGTTTTCCTCCTAGGGCCCATCTTGGCGAGCTGCTCCAGTGTTGGTGTTGTTCGGGCCCACCTGAACTTGCCAACTGGAAGCGGCTGACTCATGGCCCAACCGTAGAGATTGTTTGCATCGAGATAAAGGAGATATGACTTCTCCTTCTCCTGGTCAAAGTCGCTGAGGTATGGGTTGTTCGCCTTAGAGTAGCGCTTCATCTCTGTGGAGATGTCGCCTCTCGTTCCCTTCTCGACGAAAAGTTGCATTATATAGTCGGTCAGAAGCTCCAACTCTATAGCCGTGTGTTTGAGCAACGCATCCCAACTCAAACCAGGGCTTGTATAGTAATGCGCAGGGTCTAAACGGTAGTTCTTGAGGCATGTCTTCCTAAAGTTTTCAAACACATCTGCGAGGAGGAGGACGTCCGTTAGGAGATAGATGTCGTGGTAATCCCCGAGATTCTCGCATTCGAAGGCGTCCCACACTTGTTGCGCGTGCTCGTAGTCATCGTCTGTGATGTGCTCCTTTTTGAGCTTGCTGTAGAAAGCCTCCTTCGGTGGAAGGGAGATTTCCTCGAAACGTTCGAAGGAATCCATGTACTCGTAGGGATAGACGCCCTTTCGGAGTAAAAGGCCTCTTTTTGCTGGATCCGTTTCGTATTGTTTTAGGATCTCGAAAGCTTCTGGTTTGATTGATGTGACAATGCTATCGAGGCTTTGGTGCATAAACTGGCAGCTGTCTATGAATCTAAGCTGCCCCATAGAGAAAGAGATATATTTCTCCATTGTTGTGGGGATGCATTTCAGTTTAGAACCGACCTCTGCGATTTTCTGCATCAGATGGTGAGCATCATAACCTTTCAAGTTGTGAAAGACAACTGGGATTGTTATCTTCTTTGGGTCGATTCTGAAGTAACTTCTGTTGCATGTGTTGTGGGCCGCCCCGCGATACCTGCCAGTGATGTGGCAGTGGTCTATTACTGCATCTCTGTAACATTCACGCAGAAGAGGCCTGTCACAATATCTACAGTCGTCCTCTGGGAACTCTATGGCTTTTTCTGCTTCTTTGCCAACTTGCCGATTTTATATCTTCCATGCTCGTCTCGTGTTGTGAGTTTTAGAAACTCTTCGTAACAACTACTGTTACTGCCAGGCGCCCTCGTGTACCTGTGTACCTTGCCGCAGTACTCTCCTGTTTCTGGGTGGAAGAACTCATGCTCGTCCCTTGCATTGCGCACAATCAGAGTCTTACCGCAGATATGGCAATCCGTGGCTTTGTTGAAGTCATCCCAATCAACCCCTGTCATTTGCGATGGTTCCTTATGCTTGAGAGCCTCGCGTATCTCTACTTCAGCCCTCTGAAGAGAGGCAAGAAACTCACGAACAGGATTCTCTCCTCGGTAAATGTAGGGCTGGCCAACCGCGCCATCTGATCTGACAGCAATGAAGGAAAACCCGCAGTGCTTGTGGACCTCGGTCTTTGTGTTGCTGCTTTGTTCCTTGGGTGGGATTCGCGCATCTAGCTTTTCGATGAGGCTCTCGCAGTCAGCATATATCACATACGGCACCTTCATCTGTTTTTGGTAGTTCTTAAAGCGAAGGATGTTTTCGCCTTCCTTAGGCATCTCGACTCTTGTTGGGCGGTTTGAGGCTCCTTTGCAATAGACTTGATGGTCTTCGAGAATTCTTTCTGATGAGAAGCCTTGCAAACATCTCACGCAGAAGAGTGTATAATTGGTTCTAGAGTGTTGTGAGTGAAAAAGCCTGCTTAGACTCTTTACAAGGCAGTAATGGTTGATGGTTTCGAAGGTGCGAGGGTCTATCTTTGTAATGAGCATGACATTGATTCGTGGAATCTCCTCGCCTTCCATCTCACTGACGTGATAGGTAACAACTTTGTTGTTCTGCCAGCCTAAAACATTGATTGCAATGTTATTGAGCTTCTCAACCTTCGGTATTTCATGCAACGGCGTTGGGAAGGAAATGCCTGTAAAGTCAAACCCATCGTCTGTTGGGTATTTACTTGTCCTTTCCGGGTGCACAGCGGCTGGATATCGAGCAGCCCTCATTGCCCACCTAAGGCAAGCATGATCTCTGTTTTTGATATTTATTAAGGCGTGTTTTGCTTTTAGAGCTGGAGAAAGAGGGAAATAAGATCCACCTCTTATTGGCTCATATCGTGCAAAGTCAAGGAATACTGTGTCTATCCCTGCAACTGTCCAGCCCGACCCGTTTACAACGATTTTAGTGACTTCTTCTCTTTTCCTGTTTATGTCGATATCGAGTCTTCTTTTAACAGCGTCCTCGTCAAAGATGTTGATGGGTGTCGGCACCACCTGTCTTAAGAAGAACTCAGCACGTTCAATGCCTCTGTTCCCTTCTTTTATAAGTTTAATTAAGATGCTATAATTAAACTTCAAGAGGCCGAGTTGGTTTGACTCTGATCTGATTACTCTGAGGATTTCAGGCTCGATCATGTTATGAAAGATAAGAAGATCCCTCACATGAAAATCTTCTGGAACATGCATTTTGTAACTGTGAAACCAGTTACGAAACCCGAGGTCCTGAAGTTCGAATGGAAGATGCCTGGGTCTTCGTGCCATTGCGGCTATGCGTCTTCGTGCCGCATTTCTTCGCGCCATTGCGAACAAACGTTTTTGTTCCTTTACTGTTATACGTTTTTGTGCCTTTGCGATCTTTCGTCTTTGTGCCATTGTTATACCAGGTCTTCGTGCCATTGCGGCCAAACGTCTTCGTTTCTTTTCGGCCAAACGTCTTCGTTCAACTGCGGTCAAACGTCTGTATACCTTTGCGGCCAAACGTCTTCGTCCCACTGCGTTCAAACGTCTTCGTGCATTCACCATCGCGGTATATACAAGGGGTATGCATTTCTTCAATTAGCAACACCCGGCCCTGGGGTGCTCCATAGGACTTCGTTTGGGTGAATGGGGGCCTCCTTGGCGTTTTGTTTTGGGGGGGTCTTGTTTGTTGTTGGTCTTATGAATTTTGCGCTGATGTGAAGAAGGACGGGCGGTGAGTAGATGCATGTTAATTGTCCTGGGAAACACGTTTTAGGGTGTTACAGGCACTAATAAAGCATTTGGTGATTTTTAAGCCCAGGGCTTCCTTTCAGTCGGCCCTGGGCGTATTAGTCATTTAACGATTTATTGGTGCCTGTAACACCCTAAAACGTGTATCCCAGGACAATTAACATACATGTACTACATTTGACGATTGCTTGCGATCGCCTGCGATCTTTTTTTTGACGATATCTGACATGCCAAATATAGGTGATTACGATCGCTCGTTGCGGTTTTGAAGATCGCTGGCAAAACTCACCGTCGCTGTAGCCTGTAAACCTGTCAATTTTAGCCACTCACCGCGACGAGCGTATAGAAGTCATAAGCATTCCAGTCATTGCTGTTTTTACTTGATACAGAATGAACCATTTCAACATAGTATAAGATGGTATACAAAAAGGGAAGCAACCAAAAATTCAAATACAGGATACCATTAATAGAGGTTCAACTTCACATGTAATACCTCCAATTAGATTTACTGGGGTGCAGTTAAAAACGCTTGGTGTCCCATAAGCCAATGACCTCCCCCTTGATATAACATATTTCTTTGTGCCTCACCGTTAGATAAAATGATTGACGAGGACTCAAGCCTTTCTGTGTCGCAGTCTGCTGGTTTAGCTGCGGGAATTGTTGCCCTTGTCATTATCATATTTCTGGTAGTATTTTGGTTACGGCGTAAAGCACTGGAAAAAAGGCAACTGGTTCATATGTTAAGACACAGGAGGTAACTTACCAAAATATTTAGTGAAATTGCATTTCAGTTTGAGATATTTTGTAGAGAACACGTGCAGATATTTAATAAATTCTCTGCGTAAAGGTAAATTGAAGATAGTATATAATGGCCTGCAATTTAACTGTCTCGCATCAGGACTGTCCACACAGTAGGTGTACGTGTTCCTTATGACAGGAGTTGAACAATGCGGACCAAAATCCTAGCCTGACCAATCGATGAAAATCGATGATTGGGGATCAATCGTTAATTGTTAGTTAATTATTATCGATTGGCATCAGCCAATCGATAACAATTAACTGCAGGTTTTTTTAACTCAGGCCTGAGTTGTACAAGATAGAATGATCTATTTTTAATTGTTTTTGTTTGTTTGTTTGTTTGTTGGTTGGTTTAAATGTACACCGCACAAGCAAAATAAATAAAAGTCCTTTGCTGCTTGGTTTTTATTGGCGATGTTTAGACTCAAACTTGCAAATAAGATAGCAATTAATGATAGATCAACCTTATTCAAGCCGGAGGAGCAGCTCTTATGGCAGAGCTCGTCGCTGAACAAACAGAGGTGAACTGATTAATTGTCGATTGTGATCGTCATTCTTATCAGGATAAAGTGAGCAACGAAATGTGAAAAAAAGTAAAACTTTTCCAAATTAGCCACCGAATTTTTTTAATGATCAGTGTAATCTGGGATATAAAATAACTAAATCTTAACATACAAATTTAATACACGCGGAGACGATATTATATCTCCGTTCCTTTAAATTATTCTCTATTTTTTGCTGATGCTTTCATCTCGGCAAACCTGAAAAAGAGATGGTTAAGGGTGTGTAGGGAAGGGGGTCGATTTGGTAACCAAAGAAAACACCTAATTAAGCTCCTAGTGGTTTCCATGCTCCTGCTGTCACGAGGTGCATGAGTTTTAAGCTTCACGTTCACTTTCTTTTTCAGGTCCAAGTCCACCATAATTCCTCTTCTACGATGGGAGGTTCTACCGGAGCAGGTTGAATTCAAGGAAGAGATTGGCCGTGGTGCATTTGGTAAAGTGTTAAGAGGCGTATTTAGGGAGTCACCCGGAATCGAAGTGTTTTACAAATGCAGAACCCAGAGTGTTGACTTTAAAGAAGGCAGGACAGTTGCTGTTAAAGTCTTAGAAGGTACTGTTAGAGTTCAATTCTAACTAATTGAACAGTTTAATACGTTTGTACTACTTCTCTTGTCTTCAGTGTCAAGCACTAAACTTAACTTCTGATCTTCACCATGTCTCAGAGAGTCTTTGTATCTTTCTTTTGAAGATTTCGAAAGTTGAACGATATCAAAAAGTAGTGAATAGAAAATGGATATTTCGCCGAAGGAGACTCCAATGTTAAGAGCTCTTCGACTTGGAGTTTCCAGTATCCACTATATACTACAAGCGATTCACTTCGCACTTGACGATGGGTATACTAATTAACCCTCGAACGTACAGGGTGGGGGATCCCCCCTTTAAGGTTTTTCTCCAATATTTTCAAGACCATTTTTGATTAGCACATACTGTCTTCAGTAGCTGTTCGTTTATCCTTGAGACACGTTTTGTTAAAGTTTGGCGACAACTGGTTGCTATGGTAACGAGATATGCATGACGTCATAATTGACATGAGTTCAAGCCATTTTTGAATAAAAATACGTGTTTTTAACCTTTTTTCGTTGAAAAAAAAACAGATGAATAAAATGCTACCAAAAGCATCAAAATGTTTAATTGTATTTTGTTTTGCAACTCTAGCAAAAAATATTTGCAATTTCCGCATTTTGTCGATAAATTTGAATGTTTAGTAAAATCCAAGGTAGCGGCCATTTTGGATGACGTCACGGACCCCCAGCAGCGTCACAACCCATAATATTTACGTTATCTTGTAGAGCAGATCACAGGCTAACTATTAGACGTAAAATACTTCCGAAATATTGCAACATCGCAAAAACCCAAGGGGGGAGGGGGGGTGCAACACCCCCCCCCCCCCCCTCTTGTACCACGGTGGGGGTATAAGTTTGCGTGTACGTCCGAGGGTTAAGCAACCAACTGTACGGTGACGATTGGATAATGGGTGGATTGGATCGGTGAGGTTCACTTAGTCATTTACAGTTTGAAGGTTATTTTTAGAGCTTGGAGCATTCTTTCTCTTCACTTTCTTTTCACGTTACCTCACATGTATGGAGGAGAAATAGAAATTTTAGATGTATTTTCTCTTTGACAATATTACCATCTTCTTTATTCTCTCTGAGCTATTCTCGTGCGGTTCGAGTACATGTATGGTAATTTGAATGTTCCTGGGAGGACGTACCAACAGAGGAGCTGAACCTGATTAATCGTTATTTTTTTTAACTTTTAAAGCCAATGAAAAATGGCAGCAATTCAAACTTAATTTTGGTCTTATATTAGACAATGCAGATAAAGAAGCCAGAGAACAGCTTGTGGAGGAAATGGAGATCATGAAGTCGATTGGCTATCACAAGAATGTTGTAAGCATGCTGGGCTGTTGGATTAACTCAGATCCCATATTTTTGCTGCTAGAATATGTTCCGTACGGAGATCTACAGCACTGGCTAAGAAACAAGAGAAGAAAGGTAGGACTAATGATTAGAAAATATCAATAAAAGCCATAAAAACTATCTAGACGGCTATGTACAAATGTACCTTTGAATAAACTGCTTGATGTAGTATTTCTTGCTTTTTGTATATTATTATCCTTCAGATCAATCGAGAAATCTTTACAGGTTGGACCGTGCATAGGAATAAATGCAATTTATATATAAAGGGAAAAGCTCACAAGGAAAAATATCGATCTTAAATTGGGCTTTATCTTACCAGATTCGGGAGAACGCTTTTTTGATAACGGGTTCCACGGAAAAAAAATGATGGGTGCAATCAAGTAAAGCTAAAAACAGTCAATTTCTGTATAAATCTTGCGCAATTTCACTAGAAACTGACAGTTGTTGTTCTGGAAGGGTACCTGTTCGGAAATTCAGGTAAAGAGTCATAGCAGGAAATAGTACAGGCTTATTCAGTTAAACAATTCAATCAATTCATCTGTTCTCATATTTTATGTTTATTGCTTTTTGTTATAATGTACATTACGGTTATTCTGTCATGACCACTGCCTACTGGTATCGACCATGCAGTCAGTAACAAAGAATATGAAAATTACTAAATATTCTCACATCTCATGCTGGTTGCTACACGAAATCGTTTTCTTATTTACTTATGTACAAAAGTTGCATTGTTAGTAAGAAAACCTGCTGTTTTTTAAAGCCGGATCGGTGACTCAGGGAGCAGGGATGGCGCAGTGGTAAGAGTGCTTGCCTCCCACCAATGTGGTCCGGGTTCGATTCCCGGACTCAGCGTCATATGTGGGTTGAGTTTGTTGTTAGTTATCATCCCTACTCCGAGGGTTTTTTCTCCGGGTCCTCCGGTTTTTCCTCCCTCCTCAAAAACTGACATTTCTAAAATCCAATTCGACTTGGAAATCGAGGGCCACAGGTTTGTCAGTCACATACGACTGTTAAGTGACTGCAAAGTCGATTTATTTCAGTATTTATTTTATTTACTCCCGATCGCGAAAGCGATGGTAGGTGATTCGTTTTTAACAATACTTATTAACTGATCAATTCCAACGCTCCGAACAACCTCCATGCAGGCCTTCGAAGTTTTGAACTTTGAGTTGTCGCACTCATTTCTCTTCTGAGGTCCAGAAATACTGTTTAAATGTCCCAACAGATGTCGCATTGGGATTATGAAATAATGAAATAAACTGAGACACGCATATTTTTGCTAGAAATTGCCATGTGAATTGATTTGTACATTAGTTCATTGTCCCTTTTGCATGCTAGTCTCCTTAAAACACTCTTTTAAAATAGCACAGCAAGCCCAATAAAAGAATATCTGCAAAAACTGGATCATCCAAAGAACTTCTGATATCTGCATTAACCCTATTCGGCCTGGGAGGGGGGGCACAAAGTGCCCGCGCCAACTTTGAACGTTCATAACTTCTTTAATATGTATTCAAACGCTATCAAACTTTGTGACTTTTCCTAAAATTTATCTGGCAACAATTTGATATGACAACTTTTTGATCACGTGACTTGATGTTAGCGGCAGTATGACTAATTGCTTAATAACTACGTCATATGACGTCATCGTTTCATTGTGCGGACCGCAAAGGAGACAGTTTTGGACGTACTATGTACCCTCTAGGTTTCATTGTCATAGCCTTAATGTTCTTCAAGTTACGAAGGGGGGGGCACAATGTGCCCACCCCCCCCCCCCCCCCCCCCACACCCAGGCTCAGGAACTCAAAAAAAGCCCAGGCTGACAGGGTTAACGTTTTAAATTACACTGAACGAAATCCGAAAGCCCGTGCAATTTTTTTTTTTTTACATAAGCGAACGGTTAACACCACCTGATAATTTTGTAGCCGAATTCACCAAAATTGTCTACATATTAAATAGTTTACAAAATTTAAAAACCACTCGGTGTTAAAAGACCCACCACCACGACCAATAAACCTAAAGAATACGCCGCCTTTACCCGACTACCAAGTGGACGTTATGGAAAAGTTCCCATATTCTCCTTATCCATGCACGTGTTTATGGAAAATGTTACTGGTTAATTATTGTAAGGGTGTACCCCTGGTTTATGTTGTGCTTAATTCTTTCTATTTTGCTTCTGAAGGGATGCTATAAAAGGTTTTACAAAGATGAACGCGGTAAGTGCTTTGGATTGGATGCTGCGAAAGTGCAGATTTGCCGAAAAGATGACTCCAAATTGACAGAAAGCACGAAACCAACAGACAAAGGCGTCCGTGCGGACAGCGTGGAAACACACGTCATTCGCGCTACAGCCAAAGATATCAAGGACTTGGCTTGCTCTTCGGAGATTAAATATGAAAATTTCGCTTTCGAAAACGAAGAAGAAGAAAACGAATTCAGCATGGAGGGGCGAGTATCGAGTCACCACGACAAACCCAATGAAGAAAACAGTGTTTTCCCTAAAAGTGGCGATGAAGACGAGTCGCATGATGAAGAATTCTTGTCGAAAGATATTCTTTGTTTCGCTTGGCAGATAGCGCGAGGAATGGTAAGAAGTCATCTTCAACTAGTATTTTTAATCAAATGTTAAAATGAATTGTTTTTAATAGAAATATCTGTTGACAGATCAGCGACATGTTGTTCGTATGAAGTACATTCTTGTGAAATTAGAGGTGGATGTTTCAGCTTTATTGTGTCAACAAATTAGATTATAGCGGAGCTCTCGCGGGCCGACGGCCCGCCAGCGGAGCCCCATACTCATAGAACCTATACCCGTCATTTTTCATGGTCATGGCTAGCGGAATGTTTTGCGGGCGCGCGTCCGTAACATGTGTGTGCGTCCAAACGTCGCGCAAGGCTAGCTCGAGGGCGCGTACGACGTCGCAAAACATTCGCGTATGACATCCGGGATCTTAGCAATTTTGAAACCAAAGCGAGGCTTTGTTTTTCGCGCGGCTACACGGCCGAATGTCACGTCAGCTTGGTAAACACTTGATGTTTTACTGTGTTTAGCGGAGAAAACCGTTTCAAATTAAAGTCGTTATTTCCCTGCATTTTTTCGCGGTTTGCTACTCAAGACAGGGATACTAATTAAGGGATACTCAGAAGCCGCTATTGTGGAAAAAGAAGAGCTTTCAGTGATACAATCTTGCTTCGAGGAACTTCATAAGTTTTTATCAATGCGGGAGCAATGCGGGGAGATGTTTCTCACTTCGGATTTCAGAACCAAGCAGTCGAGGGACTTAAAGGTAGAACAAAGTGTATTTTATTCGGAATTTTGTTGCTGTTTTTTTTGTGAACTTTTGTACGGTCCGCCGTACTGTGCAGACGGTCGCGTAATACTGTTTTTTTGAGAATTGCTAAAATTGAAGAATAGCTCGGTCGTCAATCTTAATTCTTGTGCTTCCGACCTTTCACCTTAGGCCCCGTTTACACGGGTCCGGAAAATTTTTGCACGGACGAATTTTGTTCCTAGACCACATGTTTTCATGGATCCGTGCAAATTCTATTACAGATTGCAGTGGTGTTTACACGGAACTTGCACACTTAGCCATTCAAAAATTCGTCCTGTTCCGCCGGTCCCGTGTAAACGCAACGTGGAACCGTGCAAGTTTTTGTCTGTGGAAAAATTTGTCCGGACCCGTGAAAACGGGGCCTTAGGGCCTGGTCGCACTATAGTCAAAAACAAAAATCCGCCCGTGCAAAAATCGAGGAAAACAAAAGAAACCGCTCCGGTGGGACACGCGTTTTGTGGAATGTTTTTGTTTTTATGTCATTTTGCACGGGCTAATTTTTGTTTTTGACTGTAGTGCGACCAGGCCCTTAGTTAGTTTATCATCGGCTTTCTGTTCAGAGAGCTACGCTGTTAGGCTCAGCCTATCTATATATATATTAGCTTTTTGTAGAGCAATCTTCAGTCTACAAGTTGCTTACTGTGTCCTTTTGTCGTTACAGCATAAACCAGCGAGTAGGTGAAATTGAGTTGTTTATGATTTCATTGCCAACGGGGCAACTCCAACATTTTGAGATGTGTTAACCTAGAAAGAAGTACTAATTTATTCCGACAATTACTTATCCGGCCTACTTTACCATTTTCCTTGGCCAACATTTTACTTAAATAGGCGGAGCTGTCAGCCTTGTAATATCATAGGAAACCAATAGCTAGGGATAAATTAAAATGCCACTTTCTTTGGCTATGTACTGTGACAAGGAAAATAGCACGTGATAACGCCCCGAATAGGTGTAGAAAGAGGGTTTTGTCAAGGAAAATAACCCTGGCGCGTTACGATAGTTTGTTTCCTTTGATAAAATTGCCAAAGAACGAAAATGTATACAAAATGAGGCAACGAAAGTTTTTCTTCATTTCCAAATTCTCGAAAGTAAAAAATTCTTGATTTCCAGCCAAGACTAGCAGTGTTTCCTTCTTTCTTGGCTGTTTAAAAACTTGAATGGCATGTTAAGCACTGATTGTATAGCAGATATTCAGTTTAATAGTTTTCTTTTTGCAATCGCAGAACTTTCTGTCAAGTAACGGATTTGTTCATCGCGATTTAGCGGCACGGAACATACTTCTTGGTGAGGACAGGGCGGTGAAAATTTCTGATTTCGGTCTGATGCGGCACACTCAGCAAGAGGTTTATGAAATCAAAATAGGGAAGAAAATACCATACAAATGGATGGCCCCCGAGGCGATATACAACAGCCAATACACCACGAAAAGCGATGTGTGAGTATTATGGCGCATAGGTTTATATCAATTAGGGAATTTGAAATACACTTAACTTAAAATCAAAACAGTAAATGGTTTTTACCTAGGAGTTTCAATGGTACGTCTGATGCGATCCTGAGCGATGTAGCTAGAATTTGCAGGTCTACTGTCATCTGAAATCGGTGTAAGTTTGTTGCCAGGCTGAAATCCAAGGGAGTTCGGTAGCACTCTTACCAAGAAACTATTTTGTTATTGGAGCTTAATTGTTCATATTGGTGGATTGTGGTCACAAAACGGTAGCCATATGAAACAAAAATCAAAGGCTCCTTGCGAGCCAAGTCGTGAATATGAAACAACCATCGGACCTTTTTCTACCCTACACAAGGTGGTTCCTCTTAGATTGTACTTGTTATGACCACTTCCCTTATGTTGCGGATCCACGCACCAATATCTTTTACAAAACAGAAGAAGGACCTCTAAAACCTTCGTGTGTGTACGTAGCTGATGGAGTCCTGGGTTATTCTCCAGAGCGTATAGCAAACACGTGGCAAGTAAAATCCACTGTGATTTTTATCAACAATGCTTTAAAGATGAACAAGAAGCTGTACACAGCTTGAACTCGTGGCGCCTTTAAATTATTGCAGCATTGTTTCCCGAGTGTTTTGAGTGCTTTTACGGAGAAACAGAAGCTTAAAATTATGTCTAATCAAAGGCTCCTAAGAGCCAACCCGTGTAGAAGAAATGCTAACGCGTAACGCAATATTGCCGTAAGCTTACGTTTCCACACTGACACGGTTCGATATTTAAAAAAAAAATTAAACGTAAGGATTTTTGCCGAACGCAAAAAAAAAACAGAACATCACTTTCATAATGTCCAGTCCGAAGAAAGAAAAAAAAAACAGGACAAAAAAAAAAAAGAAGAGAAGAAGTCCCGAGCGTGACTTGAACTCGGGCCGTCCGGGGCTAAGCCAAAACATCTATCTACTACGCTATCGAAAAACACTTGGTCGATTAGGACTAAATTTTATTATTTTAAGGTAGATACGCATCAAAACGCGTGTCTCGGTTGAAAAATCCTTTTAAATAGATTTTAACGTTGCACTAAAAACTCCAAATACGAAACATCTTTAAGCTTATTGTTGTTTATATTCGTATAAATCAAATTAATTATTGTTATCGCTGGATTTACGTTGTTCTTGTTACGAAACGTATTCGTAACAAAGCATTACTCACGAAGTTTACAGCTGATGGAATTGAGGAGCGAGTGAGTGAGTGAGTGAATTTTATTTAGTCACCGTTTCCGATAACCCGTGCATTATGCTTGCGTGTATACACGGGTTTAAAAGTAAGACTACACTTACATTCACTACATTCAATAGCCGACACTTCAAAGCTCGATCGCTAAGCAAATTGCAAGTTATATAAAACACAAAACTTGCCGGAACAAAAATCCCACAGGAATAAGCGGCGAACACAATATCAAACGGTCCTATCCATCCATGAACGCCTTGCATTGTCTTGAAAAAACGTGCAATTGTACGCTGTAGTTCTTTACTTTGCTTGTCACTGTCAACACACGGAGAAATTCTGCGATATGTATTTCATGGCTGAAAACCATATAGTCGTCGACATAAACTAAAATATGCATGCATAAATTTGCATGCGCTAATGTGACACGAAAAAAAAAACAAGAAAAGTCACAGCCGGATTTACAACTCGTGTGCTGCGCCACGAGTAATTACAGTCCGTACTGCACAATCTCAGCTCGGCAATGTTTGTCAGCCTCACACGAAGGAATGTTTTTACTAGCGAAAATGAAAATCACGGGACAAACTTACCTTTTCCTTCATTATTAATGTCAGATATCCTTGCCAAACAATAATAACAAGTAAAAGAACCCCAACGTTTTCCCAAACCGACGTTTCAGCTCATCGAGCATTCGTAAACACAACGACCGTAATGGCGGACTTGGTTTACTCCCATTTACTCCATGTTTTCTGTTACCGAAGTGTAACATATCAACAATTTAATATAAATTTAATATAAAGTTTAACGATGAGCGAGTGACTTTTCTCCAGTAACCTCAATAAGTCGTATTCACGACTTAGGCCCGGTTCAGACGCCGAACTTTTCATGAGCCGAACCTAATACCTTGAATTAAGTACATGAAAAGTCACAGGGTACAGAGGAGCTCTATTAGAGACCTTAAGCAAAGAGAACGTTGGATGTCACGGACGTTCGCCGGAAGTGAATTTTCATCTTTCGTCAGAAGTTGCTATGGTTACACCGTCCGTCCTTGATGTTGCGTCACGTCAACAACGTAGGATCGCATAATTTTCCGTCCTCGAGAAAACGCAGTGTATAAACACAGTTATAAAGAGGCTGTCTCAGCTGCTAAAGTAGTCCATTTGCAGGTGGGTTAGACTGAAGTATTTCCTTGAAGTCCAGTGTTTTCATTGTGAAATTTTATGTATTTACTGTGATTTTTTGATGAGTTCATTCGTTCCTCAGGCGTACGGAAAGTTGCCATCAGAGTTGCAGTCATGTCAAGTTCGTCAAGTTCAGAAACAGCGGAAAGCAGACCATCGAGGTTAGTTGCAGGGCTTGAAATTAAAAACAGAAAAAAACGTTTTGCAATTAGTTCTAAAAAAATTAAGCTTATAGTCACAAGTCCGAAAATTTTAGTCACAAGTCCGAAAATTTTAGTTTCTAATTTAAAAAAAAAAAACACCACCTTCCGCAAAATATATTCAGTGCCAAAACAGGCCGTTTTAACACCTTGGAAAATGCACCATTTCCTCAAAAAGTGTTAAAACCAGCACTAAACTTGAGGTGTGGGCAAATATATTTCCAAAACAAATTTAAATGGCGGTTATTTTCTCCACACAGCCGGGAAATACATGTATTTTGCGACGATAAAAATGTAAACACGCAGGTATCTCAATGTGCGTAATTTGCGACTTTTTTCATGACTTTCGCTTGCGGGGAATTCGCTAACTTCGCTGCTGGACCAGCGGGGTTAATGTTTATCGGGTAAAAAACTCGCTTAACTAATGAGTTTAGTTTTCTTCTGTATACTGCTGGTGTAGGGCCATAAAAATCAGATATTTTTTTGCACGAACATTAAATGCCAAAATGTTTTATATTAAAATGGTTGCGTTACGTACGCATATATCAGAAAGTTTCTAATTACTTTTGACAAATGCAAATTTAGTGCAGTTTTCATCAACATTTAGAATAACTAATAACTCTCCATGGGCTAAATTTGTTATTTGCTCCTAATATACCACTGCGGTCACTTACTTTCAAAACGATTTTCGTAGCACGAGACTGCAGTTTATAAGGATATAAGTCACAAGTTTCGGCGGACGGTGCGAGTAGATTTTTTTGGCTTTTCGAGGCTTTGTTTACATTTGACTTTTTTCGCTTTTTATTCATGTAAAATCAGTTTCAAAGCATTCAATTTCGCCATTTTGCGACTGTATTCAACTCATTATATCCTCCGAAAGAAAAATAATTTTTGTAACACAAGACTGAATTAAGGCTTCATTAAACTATCGAAAATTGGCGTGTCAATTAAACTTTAAGAAATAAAAGTTTAAGATAGAGGTTTCATGCATCTTTGGCAATCTTTCTTTTGTTAAACTCGCCAACTGTGATGTGCACTTAAAATTTCATAACTTTCATGTAATAATTTATTATTATAGCTTAATTACCGGTAATTTATATCTACTTTAAGGATCTGAAACATTGCAGCTTGACCAACTTTATACCATCATTTCTGTATTTCTTGTCATATAGAAAATTAAACTGATAATTATACCTTTACATTTGCCGGTATTATGAATCGGAAATTTTATAATGTAAATAATTGTAATACATGATGTTGTGCATGGCCACCTATGCTTCAATTATCAAATCACCAGATAGTAATAACACTGAAATTTCTTACTGATTACATATTTATTTTTTACAACAGTAGTAAAATGGAATGGAGTGAGAAAAAAGACATTCTCCTCTGCCATGAAGTTCTCCAGATCGAGCCATTTAAATTAAAAGAAAAGACAGTAAACCGGGCACTGGCGTGGCAGAAGATTGCTGACAACCTCAATAAAAGAGCAGATTTCAAAGTCACCAAGAGAGCAGTAAGAGATCATTACATGGTTTTGGCCGAAAAATTTAAGAAAATGACCTTGCAAGAGTTGCGTGCAAGTGGCATAAGCCCTGAACCGACAGAGCTGGACGTGCTACTGGAAGAAATAGCAGAGAGATCCCAGGCAAGTGAGCAGGTGAGAGAAGAGAATGATGAAAATGCAAGAGAGAAGATCCGAAAAGAACAAGTGCAGGCAAAGGATGTCCGGCTGAAAGCCATGGAGACCCTGAGTCAAACAAAGAAGCGGTCAGGTGGGGACGGTGCAAGTGAACCCAAGCCAAAAAAAACACGATCAAATGGCACGGAGATGGTAGCCTACCTGAGGGAGCGCGCTAATGATGAGGTAAACCTAAGGGAGAGGGACATAGAGATCAGGTCCAAGCAAGTGGATAAAGAGGCAGCCCGGCAGCAATTGCTTGACAGGCAACACAACAGCCTGATGGAAATGTTGCTGAAACAGCAGCAGCAGCAACAACAATTCCAGCAACAACAACAACAGCAGTTTTTGCAAATGCAAAGCTGCATGGCTCAACAACAGCAGCAGCAGTACCAGATGCTTATGGCAATATTAGAAAAAAGACAGTGAGATAACTTTCTTTTTCCTACTGTTGTTGGGTATTTTTTAGCTTTGTTGTATATGTTGTAGTTAATTTTTTATTTCAGGTAATTTTTGTTTTTCCTTTGTTTCAAATTCATTAGCATATATTACCATACCCAAAAACAATGGAAAAATAAAAATTACCTGTGATAAAAAATTAACTACAACATATACACCGTATTCATAAATGGCAGCTGATCTTATTACGGGTATTCTTTAATATTCATGTTAATTAGCCTAAAAAGCCTCGTTAGCGTGTGCGAAATTCAAAGGAATTTCCACTCTGATGCAAGACTTTTAAGACTAATTAACATAAATATAAAAGAATAATAAATCAGCTGCCATGTATGAACACAGTCTATTACCATACAAGCATCTGATGCAGGCTGTTGTTGCTTTTGCATGGGCCCCTCTTAACTGTTAAGTATTTTTGAGAAGTAAATTAATATTTTAAACATATCATTCAAAAGTGTATTTTAAGTTTGAATTTCTGTTAAATTAATGCCACTAGTTTAGTATTAGTCATGTGGCTATAAGAAGCAAACTGGTACATATAAATGATGTTGTATACCAATTAATAATGACAAACAAAATGTGCTGACTATCACATTTGTCTATTTTGATACTTTAAAGTTGCATGTTTATCATGATTCAGATTTCAGCATTTTTACCAATGAATTTTGTACAATGTTGATGTAGAATAACTTATTAATAATTGTATAATAATATATTAATTACATATTTTGCAGAAAAAGTGACTGTGTACAATTCACTTGGAGGTAATATTAAAAATTAAAAGAATAAACTTTGCAGACTTTGCCATATATATTGTTTTTGCTTTAAATAATGCTCAGAAACTGCCTCATACAAATATTCAGCCGTGATAAACAACTTTTTGCTGAATAATTCACCATTTTAAGGAATTGGGGTCATAATCTTCTACCATTCCATGAAATACAATCAGACACCACCCAATATATCAAGTTATATTTAAATATTTTTTTAGGTAAAATATTCCTCCAGAGTTGGTGGCTCAATGTCAAAAAATGTCGCTGTGGCATTTCTATACATGCATGTCAATACATTTCTTAGTAATGAACTAACCACATAGTGCTTACCAACAGCACTTAATTCGATTTTAAGATTTTTTTTTAAAATCTAAAAACTTAAAAGATGACACAATGTCACCAAAAATCCACTCCACGGATGAGCGCACAGTGCTCATTGACTTGTTAAACTGCTCCATGGAAGCAGTGAGGGGAACTTCCTTGAATGGCGCTTGCAAGTGGATGCGCAGCGGATATGCTGGGTCACCATATAAACACATGGCCTCACCGGCCTGACTTATGGCATTTCTCTCCATATCTTCCAGCAAACCAGAATCCTTGAGCATTGCTGCATCATGCTTCTTCCCTTCTGTGACATTTCAAAACAAAAATTAGGTCAGTTAAAAATAACACAACTATACATTTAATACATGTATAAATGAAACACAATACTCTATCATCCCATCGATACATAATCCATAAATCAATCAATTAATCAATAACTATTAATTAAAAGTATAATGTAACACTTTGTTGCGAATAACCGTACCTACAGGCCCGTACAGGTGAGCAACCAGTCCATTTGGCAATGTTACTGACTGAAATTTCAGGGCGTGCACACGTTTGTGACCGTTGTAAACACATTTTTGGTTTTCTCCTGGCCTACAAATAGGGCGCACCGTACCATCAACAAATCCAAAGCAGTTGGACAGTGCTGCCCCTTTGCCAGCTACAGCATCAGCATACACCTGGAGCTTGTCTCTGCTGAGGAGTCGATCATTCCACGCTGTGATCTTAGAGTGATGGTTGGTGTAAATCCAGTTTTCAAAACAGGTCGTTATCATGCTGATTTCTGGCACCGCACGTCCAAATCTGAAGATCATATCGCTCAATCGACACGGGTATGCGAGCCTTCTTAAGACCATGCATAATCCCTCGATGCGGTCGGCTTTCGTTCTTTGATGACAGCAGAGACTCTCTGGCAATCCTAGTGCATCAGCGAGTCGAGGAATGTCCATTTTTCTTACTCGAAATTCATGAAAACACTCGGTTTCGTCCATAGCATCTAGATCAAAACGATCGTAGTCGCCGTGCGGGAATGGTGGATTGTTGGAGAAACTGGCGTCGTACAACAACAAAAATTCCTCTTCGGAAATAAAGTTGTGGCTAAACGCTATCAAAAGCATTTCTCGAGCTTGCTTTAGGCTACACATCATCGAAAACGCTTACGAAACAGGAAAAAATCTTTCTTGTTTACATATTTTTGTTGCCAACGTCCGCGATTATTTTGCTTAACGCGAAAGTCATGATTGCGTGACGGACGTTGCGAAGTACCCGACCCAGGACTGCTCCGCTGAAACCGAACGTCCGTGACATCCAACGTTCTCTTTGCTTAAGGTCTCTAATGGATCGTACAAGACGTTTTAATATTTTCTTCGAATTGTCGCCGTCTTGAAAGTTAAACTGATTGCGTTACACAAAATATGTACCGCGGGCCAAATTACTACGGCTCGGAAGCTGCGAAATCGGTGTACAGTAAAGAATACGGAAAGGGAGGAAACTGATTTGGGCATATATTTTCAAATCCCGTAACTCAGACGAAATTCAATAAAAACGCCTCATTTTAAGTATGTGATCTGTAATTTCTTTATTCTAATGAAATATCGAAGAAATCCATCCAAAACAGTCGGTAAATCTACATTTGCGGCGACCGAAATTTACGGTTTGAAAGCATCGCTTTCGTTTGATGTGCACCGCAACATCTGGTGACGGAAATGACGCCATCAGGTATTGTGCGCATGATCGGAAGTTTTTTCAGTCGTTATCGCATCCACCGAAGGTTATGATTCGATTGCCCGTGTGCAGTTTCGCGGAATTTTAAGATGTAAATCTTGAGAAGTCTGCTGAAATTCTTCACAAATTCTACTGTTCTAGTGTAAAATGGGTATTCTACATTTAGCCGTTTGTTAAGAAGTATTTTAGTGTAGACTGGGTTTTAAACCCTTTCAAAAGCCGCGTGCAACGGACCCGGCAACGGACTAGAGGTCAAGTCTGTCGGTTGTGGTTTCCCGTGGTGTTGCGCTTGTAGTTTTTGACCTCATTTTAGCCTCCCTTTTTGCCTGGCGGTTGGTGTGTTGTTTTCGCCACTAATATTGGCATGTAGATTTTTATGTAAGAAAGCCGTTTAAATTTCTTTAACTTTTCTCTCTGAAATACCGGACATGACAGGATCTGAAATGATCTGTTGGCGTGAATGTCTTTCCTGCTATTCGTAATGTCACGCTGGGCCCAGCTATTTTAGTTTTGTCTTTGCAGGATTTTAATTTTCAGGATCCAAGCTTTATAGCAGAGAGAGCTGTAGCTTAATAAGATATTCAACTTGTAGAGAGTTGAAGTTTGTCTCAGTCAAGGTTGTAATTTTAGCTTCCATTCGCTACGCTTTTTAGCTGTGTGCAGCTCGCTGTTTAAACCTCCGTTGGCAATTTCGACAGTCTAGCGACTGCTTCCGTTTTGAACACCAAAAGAAATCAAATACGCGTTAAATTTTCAATAACTCCTTTATACCATTTCGAAACGTAATCATGTTTTGTCCTGCCCGATAATTTGTTTTTTTTTTCTTAGGCGGATTTTCTTGCAGGAGCAGACCTTTTTTAAAGAAGAATTTTTCATGTTTTTGATTTTCCCTCCACAGCTGTTGTTTTGATTTTTGAATTTAATAGTAACGGCTCACCGCACTTCCGGTCATTGCCACTTCCGTCACCAGATGATGCGGTTCACATCGAACTCGTCACGTGGTACAAGTTTCCTCCCTTTCCTTTCTTTTCTCTCGGCACTTCGTGCCTCGCTGTCGGCACTTCGTGCCTTGTTCGGAAAGCTTCGCTTTCCAAAGATAATTGCGCCCTTAGTAATTTGGCCCGCGGTACATATTTTGTGTAACGCAATCAGTTAAACTTTCAAGACGGCGACGATTCGAAGAAAATATCGTCTTGTACGATCAAATAGAGCTCCTCTGGACCCTGTGGAAAAGTTCGGCGTCTGAATCAGTTAAGAACGGCTATTTGAATTTGGAACGGCTCAGCTGTTCTTCCCGCCTGGCTCAGCCGGGAATTTCGCCTTTGGAACGGCTTTGATTCAGACGCCGAACTATTCATGAGCCGAACCTAATGGGACGACTCGTGCTTGTTTTTATGGTGGCCCATAGGGACAAAACACTATCCAGAATCCAGAACATTTCCCAGAATCCAAAAACACTTCCCAGAATCGGGAACACTTCCCAGAATCTAAAACACTTCTCAGAATCGGGAACACTTTCCAGAATCCAGAACACTTCCCAGAATCCAAAACACTTCCCAGAATCCAGATCCAGGTTTTCGCACAATACAAAGTCGGATCGAAAGTACAACAATCCTATTGGCTCAATTGCAAGAGCCAATGAGAAAACAAAATATTCGATCCTCCCCAGGAAATTACTAAAGCGACAGACATTTCATTTTAACTGAATGGTTTCATATCATTCTACGTACGAGACCTTTACATGGTAGCAACTGACGAAGTTCGCCAAAGAACCGAAACTCGAGTCTTGCTTAATACATTAAATTGTGTTCATTCCTTGCTTAAGGAAAGGACTCAAGAATTTACTAGCATCCGTGACATCTACAAAACAGCAACTATGCTGCAGATTATCTGTTGGATGCCAAATCAAACGCTATTACAAGGCAACGGAGGTTTATCCTAGCTCCACTGAGACACACTACTCAACTACAGAACTAACTTAGGAGCTAAAAATTATTGCAAGAATTCATGATTTCACTGCAGTGGAATTATAGACTACGGCTTTTTGAGAGTTGGATCTAAGACGCCTACAGTGTATATCCGTGATGCCGGAAACACTTTCTCTCAAGTCTTGCAAGCCGCAGACTTTAGACATTAAATCACGACCTGAGAAATTTAACGATCCTGGCACTTTCAAAGCGATAACAAACTTTACCCGATAAGTATTTATCTTGCAACAAAAGTGAGCGAAAGAAACCACAATGTATGCCAATTGAGCTAGCAACGAATAGCGGCATAAAGAAATAAAATAATTCTAACGGCTCTGGACAGCATGAATCCTTCTATCAATCTGAGAGATAATCCGCCGAGATCAAAAGGTTCATATCATCGAAGAGAACAAATTCTTAACTGTGATCTAAAGGCACAATCCTCGCTGAAGTCTTACTGGGAAAGCTTTATACTTTAGGCTTTTAAGGTGGCTCGAAATAGTATTTTGGTTTCCCTGTATAGTATATTTGGAGGCAAAACAATTAGAGTTATACTTTGCGGATCGTCATCACATTTTACCCCGAAATCAAGATAATATTACAGTATTAATTTGCCGTACATGTATCGAAGTTGGCGTTGCCATGGCAACACCATTGGGCTTTTAAGTAGGGCCTCAAAATAGACATATCTTCAATTATCTTTAAAATTCCACGGTGAATTCTGTTTAAATTTTGCATACGGCCTTCGACCCCTGTGTTTTACCTGAGTACCAACATTAAAAAAAATCTGTCAGAAATTTAAAGGAAAAAACGCGTTTTTTAGAATTCGTTGGTAATTTTTTTCTCTGTTGACAGAATTTTTTCAAAATCGCGTAAAACGCACTTTGGATAGAACGAAGTCAACATGCAAAAGATGAAAAAAAATTGCCGAGCGGAAGCGGAAGTGTGGACTTCGAAAGTTTCAAATTTCTGAAAATTTCGACACGACAAGAACAGCAATTACGCATGCCCGGCAATTGTCACGCCACTCCGCCACGCGGATTTTGTGGTCGATTTGCGGATGTTATTCTTGTTTATTCATTTATAGACAAATCTCTTTCGCGCTGTGCAGCTTTTTGTGAGATAGAAACTGTTATCTTTTGGATGAATCGTGTCTAGTAATGGCTGGTACATTACTTGCCTTCGAAATGATTAACAATTCTTTTCGAAATGATTAACAATTAATTGACAATTAACAATTCGAAATGATTAATGATTAATTCGAAATTCGAACAATTCGAAATGATTAATGATGAACAATTCTTTTCGAAATGATTAACAATTAATTAACAATTAACAATTCGAAATGATTAACAATTCGAAATGATTAACAATGTTAAACATTGTTTAACATTCTTCGAAATGTTAAACAATGATTAACAATTCTAAAATCGCTGGATGCTTTGTTCCTCGTGATGTGGATGGAATCGCTGCTATCGGCGGTCTGCTCAAAAATTGCGACCAAAGCTTCTCTAAAGATGCTGTAAGTCCTGGTAGGACAGGCCACTTTCCGTAATGTTTTGTAGGAGGCTTTGCTTTACCAGCCCATTACTGCTCTGAGAAAAGATGTTATCCCTGAAATTGCACACGCTGGAAGCATTCGTCTAAAAATACCATGTCTTCGAAAGCGAAGGAGGCGGGTTTTACATTGCCGTTGTTTACAACGACGGGGATTGAAATAATACGCGATGGAGAGCAAAGACATCTTCCAAAGCATCATGTGCTAAAAAGCTCTTCATTAAAAACAGATTTTAAAACCGATGGAAGATTGCTACAGGGCTTTCCTCCCGGATTGAGCGATTCGGGTGTTTTGACAAGGTGAAGACTGTCGGCGAATAGAATTTTTCATGGATGAAAGTGTTTCTTTGAACTCATACAGCGTAGCAATGTGGGAGTGTCAAAAACAAAAGAATTGTGGCCGATCAAAACATTGTGGCAATTTGCACTAGCATTACTGGATAGAAAAGTGGTGAAATCGCTCAGATGAACAGTCTGCACTGGAACGTTTTCTTTGAGCAAAGTTTTCTGGCCATTTATCGATTCCACTGACAGTTTGTTAAATCGAGAAGCGTAGTAGCTGATATTGCATTTTGGTAGCATGCACATAGTAATCGTAAGTGTTTACCTCTTTAGTTATAGCTGCTATATGGTGGCCCATCATTATCACTCCATTTTTCGCTATGAAAATTGAAATGTATGTGATATTTCGCATTCATAATGAATTTCATTTTAAGTTTCTTTTTTAATTTCAAGTTTAATTTAAAATGAAAACTGAATTTTCATTTCATTTGTTATTTCACCTGCATTTGCAAAGTCATATTAAATATTATTATTATTTTCAGAGCGAAATACAATCAGTTGCTGAAGAGAAAAAATAAAATTAAAAAATCGAACGGACCAGCGTTATCATTTCATAAAATTAAAAAATCGAACGGACCAGCGTTATCATTTCACGCGGTAAGGACTGGGGCTGGGTTGGCTTTTTCAAGATGGCGGCCGTGTTGTAATCGGCCGTGAATTCGTGGATATCGATATTTCTGTAGGTATGGCCTCGAAGAGTGAATGGAAAGAGGATAATCAGTTGGAACACGACTTAAGAAAGTACGTTAGCCAAAATTTAAAAAGATCAGAAATTCTTGACTTTGTGCAGAGAGATTTTTCT
This sequence comes from Dendrophyllia cribrosa, assembly GCA_024195265.1. Lineage (NCBI taxonomy): Eukaryota > Metazoa > Cnidaria > Anthozoa > Scleractinia > Dendrophylliidae > Dendrophyllia > Dendrophyllia cribrosa. The sequence goes on along the minus strand of JAJLRJ010000003.1, from coordinate 40,445,770 downwards.
GAATATACTTGGAGTACAGCAACCCTGGACCGACGTCTTCGCCACTTCGGTATATATTATATAAATTATGACATCCCAGTTGCAGCAGTGTCAGATGCTGTCCAGAAAGAGTTGGAGGGGCTGGGACAATTGTTAGGCTATAGAGCAATGAATCAGAAGCTGAGAACAGAGCACAGTGTACAAGTTCCACGCCATCTTGTTTACAACGTGATGGCTTAATTGGATCCCGAAGGACTCGAAGCCAGAAACCTTCAAAGAAAAAGGAAAAGGGAAGCTTCACATCTGAAGGACCGTTATGGGTGGTTTCCTTAGACGGTCATGACAAACTATGTGGTTATCAAAACTCCACATTTCCGTTGGGTGTATATGGCTGTATTGACACATTCTCTCGCAAAATGCTCTTTTTGTTTGTGTGCTACTCAAATTCTAACCCCTTAGTCATAGGCAAAATGTACCTTCGGTATCTTTTTGAATCAGAGATGCTGCCGAGGAATCTGAGAGTTGACAGAGGAACAGAAACTGGGAAAATGGCCACCATTCACGTGTTCCTTTTAAACCAGCACAAGATTATGAATGATCCCACTGACTCCATTATTTACGGTCCCTCAACAAGCAACAAAATAGAGCGATGGTGGCGTGAACTGCATGAAAGATTAGAGAAGTTCTTCAAAGAACAACTGACAGTGCTTTTAAGAGGAGAAGAATATGACCCACATGTTGCACTTGACAGACAACTGCTTGCTTATGTCTTCATACCAATTGTCCAGCGGGAGTGTGACATATTTGTTAAGTACTGGAATTGTCACAGAATTCGAGAACAAGATAAATTAGAAATTCCAGCTGGGGTACCAGATCACATGTTTTCTTTTCCAGAGCAATATGGGGGTGCCAATATGGGGATACCATTGAGCAAAGATGAATTAAGAGAGGTTGCTGAGGTATCCGGTGTCATGGATGGAGATGTGTTTGAATTTATTGACCCAAGGGTAAAGAGGGAATGTTTGCAATTCCTTTCAAATCCAGAAAAAGTGGAATCAAAGGATGCAGTTGAAGCATTTCGGTTTCTTAAGAGGAATTTTGCATGTACATCTCCTCAGGATATTGGATAAAATCAAAGTTTGTATTTTTATTACAACCAGAAGTGCCGGGTTCTTGTTGAATGTACATGTATATTTCCAGACAGTTGAACATGGACAAAATGATTAATTAATTAATTAATCGTTAAGCCTCTAATATCAAGATGCAGATTTTCATTCCCATTCCCTACCGATTTCTTTTTGATGGTACTGGTAAGGTTAATTTTTTGTAAACATCAGCATACATGTATTTTATTTTTGGTCAACATAACATTTCCTTTATTGTTCTCATGATTTGTAGTTTTGATCAAGTAGTGACAATATAGTTGGAATTTCATGCTGGTCACTTGCTGGACCATTTTAAATGAAAATAGGTAGCCCACTTTTCTTGGGCACCTGCCCACAAGGGTGACTTGATTATTTATCTTTAGTCATGTCAACTCTCCTGGTAAAGCAGGATTTCTATTTCCATGTACATAGTCATCACAGGACATCACATAGACATCACAGGACCTTGGCTGGCTGACAAGGCTATTTTCAGTTTTCTTTTTCTAATTATGAATAAAATTCTAAAAGAATACATTTCTTTTGAATAAAAGCTTTCATATTTCATCAAAAAAATATTTAACTGACAACTGGAAGACATTTTTTGGGAATAAAAGCATACTTCAGTTGGGTACATCCTATAACGGTTTTGGGTTGAGTACTTAAAAATAATGTTAGATTTCTCAGCTGATAGAATTTGGTACCTGCAAAATATTGTATGTTAAATTTCTATGAACTTAGGGAGTGTTCATTATTTATGGGGAGGGGGGGGGGCTGGTAAATGGGGAAACTTAACGTTTGGAACTTTTTGTACCCCCTCGGTGATCAAGGATAACTCATCCCCCCCCCCCCCCCACCCCCCCCCCCCCCCCCCCCCCCCCCCCCCCCCCCCCCCCCCCCACCCCCCCCCCCCCCCCCCCCCCCCCCCCCCCCCCCCCCCCCCCCCCCCCCCCCCCCCCCCCCCCCCCCCCCCCTCTTATTGTAATGATGCATTCTTTATAAAACCACACTCCCAATGAATGGGTTCTATTCGATGGAGTTGCGTAGCAAATATACTTTGTATTTTTAATAAGTCGGACATCCACACAGCTGTTACTTTCAGTCGATAAAAGATCCACTGTGACAAAGGCTTTCTATAGCATTCACGTTACCATGGTCAAAATTGTATGCCCAATCATCAGTAGCCTCGAGTATTAATGAAGTAACTGTAGAGTGAAGAGATTGAAAGCCCGACTGGTGGCTAGAGAGGAAATTATAATCCATGAGAAAGCCAAAGACCTGATCGTAAATAATTCTTTCGAAGACCTTTGTCACCACTGGGATAATAGAGATGGGGCGTTTAATAAGTCAGCGTGATCCCCTTGTTTGAATATCATCGGCATCACTTTCGAACACTTCCATTCTTAGGGGGAAAGTGCAATTTGTGAATTTAATTACACACAAGTTATGTTTTAACAAGTATATTTTGTACATAATCTTGACACAGAGATCAATAATATTATCTATTTTATCTTACTCTTTAAAATTTGTAGACTTTTAGGGTAGCATCGTTGTATATTATGGTTTGATTCTTAATACTGTGTTGCACGAAGGATATAAACCATCAAACTTTTTTGCCCCCCACCCACCCCCCCCCTCTTCCCCAGAGTAAAACCTTTCTGGCCCCCCTATATAGGGGGGTTAAACTTCGTTTGCCCCCCCCCTCCCCCCCTCCCTCCCCATAAATAATGAACACTCCCTTAGAGGTCCCTAGACACTGAACTTTTCCCTTGGCCGTGGTTGGATGCAACACTTAACAGGCCTTTTACAGCAGTTAGTTGCATGACTTATTATTATACTTACAGCTGGAGCTACATAAATTCCAGAAATACAAAGAACATAACTCCAGTTTTCAGATGAATTGCTGTAAGGTTGAGATTTAACGACCCATTGAACGGCCCTTGATTTGTAGAAAGAAGTGCATGGTGACCTGGCCATGCATCTTTTCGTTAAAATCATAAAATTCAAACAAAGAAATTGTAAAGTAAACACAAAATCGTGCATTTCAAGAAATGGTACTACTAGTTCTAGGTTTCATAGTCAGATTTTCGAGAAACAAAGATTTCATACAATGATGCAAACAACAACAATTAAAAAACAACAATAGTCTTTCGGCGTCTAACACAGATCTCCACGGCAAGGAGGTGAAATATCAAAATGGATGTTTTTACATTTAAGGGAAGTACAGCATAGAATCCACATGATTTTTTAGTATTCATTTTCAATAGCCATCATGTCACAATACTTGTTACATTGATGCTGTTTTCTAAACTCGTCGATAGTAATTTGGGATAGGTTCCCCGCACAGAAGTAGTATTCATCCGGGTTTTCTGTTGTTAATTCAGAGGTTGCAATTTCGGGATCTTACAATTTAAACATGGAACCTTGAAGATCAACCAGCATCATCTTCCGCTCTGTAAAGACATAGCTATAGTGTACGAGGCATTGCGCTTTGGCATAGACCTCGTCGCAAGCTTCCTCGGGTGACGTTAAACAAGCTCCGTTGTTTAAGACATATTTTCGGAATTCGCCAGGTACAAACTCTTCCACTGTTACTGGAAGGTCATCCAAAACCGAGTAAAATACTTTCCCATACTGGAATGAATCCCCGAAATTTGCAGGTACTTTAGATAAGAATCTCTGGGTTATGTTCCTAGCTACTGCGTGCATCTGGACCTGTTTGCGAGTATGATCTTCCACGGTCGATTTCAAGAGTCCCTTGATTGTTTCAATCGACGTCGGCGTGTATTTCTTGACAACCCAGTCGCCCGAATGGAGATGGTCGCTGCAGGTGGCTTTAAAAGCATCCCTGAATGCCCCGCTCGAGAATGATTCGTCTTCTATCATGAAATCAAGTGTAGAACCCTTAATCCATTTACACTTTTCAACATCAAAACGTTCCAGCTGTAAAGCAGTAGTTTTGAGCGGTTTTACTAACTTTCCAGCTCTCAAGAGGTGGGCGATTGATACTGATTTCGGAAAGACTGTAGTTGACATATTTCCACGCTTGGTTGGCGAAAGTGGGGCTGATCTCGCGCGGTCTGGAGGCTGCTCAAATCTTTCAACTTCTTGGCTACAAAAGATGCGTTCGACATTCTCGTTAGGTGGAAGAAATCGGATGAAGTACACTTTGCGACCTTTAATCTGCTCGAGTTTCGTGCACGAAGGGCCTCTATCTGACGCAAGGATATCGCACGATCCAGGCGGGGCGTTGTAGAACTTTTCACATGCTTCTTTGATGTTCTCCACGGACAGTTCTTCATAATCTTCGAAGGAAACGAAATCTCTCGTATCCAGTGGTTCGTACTTTTTCAATCTGCCTGAAGCAGTGGAAGACATCCTCTGCACAAGAATGTCGTTTGGAACTTTACCTACTGCTTTCTTACTCTCCCTTCCTGCGTTCCGCTTCATCCCTACTCGTTTCTCGAAATCTTCCCACGATTCCTTTTCTGAGGGTTTTCTCCTTTTCATGGTTTAAAAACAAAAGCAAAGACTCGACAAACACATGCACAAGAGACTTTGCAGTATTATAGTGCGACACGCCTTACCGTGAGAACCCAACAAACTTTTTCACAAGTTAGCCAATCAGAGAGCGTGAATATGACGTGCACGCCTCGGCAAAGTTGAGCACGATGGAATGTGAATCTTGTCGCTTCATGTTCGACCACAAGAGTGTAAAATACAAAATTATAATACAAAATACGAAGATTTTCTTCACTTTACTGCTTCACACATATCCGCAGTTACGAAAATGATTATAAGAATTAGCTAGTGATATCGTGGAAACTTGAAAAAAAATCAAGTTTGTCGGCCGTCGGATGCTCACGGTATATATAAAGGCGCGTTGCACTGTAAAGCTGACAGATGCAATCTAGCCCCAGTCCGTACCGCGTGAAATGATAACGCTGGTCCGTTCGATTTTTTAATTTTATGAAATGATAACGCTGGTCCGTTCGATTTTTTAATTTTATTTTTTCCCTTCAGCAACTGATGGTTATATCTTTTTTTTTTCATCAACACTTTTAACATTAACCTTTAAAAAAATAATATTATATATTTCATGATTGTATTTCGCTCTGAAAATAATAATAATATTTAATATGACTTTGCAAATGCAGGTGAAATAACAAATGAAATGAAAATTCAGTTTTCATTTTAAATTAAACTTGAAATTAAAAAAGAAACTTGAAATGAAATTCATTATGAATGCGAAATATCACATACATTTCAATTTTCATAGCGAAAAATGGAGTGATAATGATGGGCCACCATACTGCTATTTTATCTAAAGAAGTTGTCTCCGTGTCAAAAACTACAAATTGATAATCACTGTAGTCGTGTTGTTGTGTCTTTTCTTGAACGCCAGATCGAAGATTTCCTAATTTTCTCCTTTGAGTATTTCTGATTTGCTGCCTCATTAAAAGCCATACAATGTCAGCTTCCTTTTTTCTTTTTTTTCCTCTGGTGGTTCGTAGCTGGATAACCCTTTTTTGTGCATTTTGTTATCTAATTGATGACGAGAATCGACCGCAAATGTCATGCAGTGGGTGGGAACTTCGTCGCGCACACGCTCTGTTGCTGTTTGTTCTTATTAGAAGATGAACTGTCTTTCCCAACACATTTTGCATTACTCTTAGAGGCTGGATTAAGACAATACACTGCCCCTAAAAACAGCCCAAAATAAACTCTCTCGTATTCAGAGGAAAATTGCGTCGATGCGGGGTTGAGTTGTCGATCGCGAAACCATTCTTCACTGCATTCTTGTCAGGGAACGTTAACGCCCTGTTTTCTTTTTCTCGGTAAAGCACATTACCACCAAAGAAAGAAGAATGTAAACCTAGCTTCCATACACGCGAAAAACACAGTCTACCAGGCCGGCGCAAAAATAAAATTGCGAAAGGAGTGCTGCGGCCATGTTTGTTTATCTTTTTCCTTGCATGACTCAAATTTTTAAAAGTCCCGCGGGTAAATTAAAACCCAATCTGCGCGCGCCAAAAAAACTATATCGAGCCACCTTAAAATACTTTTTCGCGACGAGTGGAAGTCGTGTTTAGCCTGTCCTTTTTAACACTACATTCCTCGACTGTATTGAATGTTTCCACGCAAATACAGTGTGGTAATCCTACACTATAAACTATAATTTGAAGCAGTAATTTTATCACAGCAGAGAACTTCATAGTAATCATCACTCTCAAATATTGATGTTCGACAAGTATGGTCGACATGGTTAGGTAACCAGGCCTCCCTTACACGTCTGGAAATTGTTTTGGATTCTGGGAAGTGTTTTGGATTCTGGGAAGTGTTCTGGATTCTGGGAAGTGTTCCCGATTCTGGGAAGTCTTTTTGGATTCTGGGAAATGTTCTGTATTCTGGGAAGTGTTTTGGATTCTGGGAAGTGTTTTTGGATTCTGGGAAGTGTTTTTGGATTCTGGGAAGTGCTTTGGATTCTGGGAAGTGTTTTGGATTCTGGGAAGTGTTTTGTCCCTATGGGCCACCGTATGTTCTCGCCATGTTTACACTTTGCCTGAAAATCGCTGACCTTTCGATTTGTTTCTCTTCAAACTGAATTAAGTTTCGGCTAATTAAGGTCGGCGTCTGAATCAACAGGCGTGCTTTTGTTAATTTGGGTCGGTCCAAATTCGAATTAAGTTCGGCTCATGAAAAGTTCGGCGTCTGAACCGGGCCTTAAAAAACTACATGCACATTTGTATAAACGTACATGGCACAGGTTTATACTTTGAGGCATTAAAATAGCCCTTCCGTGACAACCTTATTTATAGCTACATCTCTGCTGATATAATAATAGTAATAATAATAATAATAATAATAATAATAATAATATAACAATCTTTATACAGGGAGCTCACTTCACTATTATAGTGGTATTCTGTGAGGCCCTGTGTAAATAAACAATAAAAAAATTAATGGTTAAAAACTAAGTTAAAAAGATTAAAAACTACAAAATTACACTAAGAATTATATATAATACACTAAAAGCTATAAAAACATGTAAGTTGTAAAAATCTTAGTAAAAAGGTAATGCTTAGGGCTAACTAGATTTTAAAAAAAAATAGTTTTTAGCTTTTTGCTTAAAAAGTAGAATGGAGTTAGTTTTTTTAAAAGATAAGTCTAAATCGTTCCATTCTTTAACACCTTTGTATAAAAAAGTCTGTCTTCCTTAGTTTCTTTTCACAGAAGGAAGACGAAAGTCGTTTTTTCGTCTTGTGTTATAAGCGTGAGCGTCAGAGTTTTTTAAGATGTAAAAATTAAAATCCACGATGCCATGAATATACTTAGTAAGGTTGGCTAGTCGAGTGTTTTAAGAACATCTGTGGACGAAGCGTAGTTTGGCAAATCGAGAATAACGTTTGCAGCCTTGTTTTGAAGGATCTGCAAATCGTCCATCAGTACAATGTTATCTCTGTCTCCCCAGATGGTGTCAGCATAATCGAAAAGAGGGATTATCAGAGAGTTGTATAAAGTGACTCGCGCTTCCAGAGGCAGAAGATGTTTAACCCGTTTCAATAAGCCGATCCTTTGATTTAGTTTGGCAGTTAGTGATTCGATGTGTTCATTCCATTTCATGCTCTTGTTAATGATCACACCAAGATCGTCCGTATGATATCCTGGGTACGGACGCCCCTTCCCCTCAAGAAAAATCGGATTTCTTGAGGGGAGAGGGCGGCTGTATACAAGCTACCAGATGAGTGTATTCTTAAAAAGAATACTGTTAGAAACTAACCTTTGGACAACCTGAGCGCCACTCTGAAATTATCAGAAGATAATGCATTATGTCATGTTGTATTGCCAGTCTATGATTGTTGACTGGCTTCATCCAATAATACTGTTTAAGTAATATTGCCTAGCACTGTACTCCGAGCTGTCGTCAAATAAACATAATTATTTGTTTTCAGATTTGTCATAGTTTTTTAGACCAAAATTATTTTCCTACCTACAAGTGGATATTGAGGACCAAAGGTCCTGCTGTAAAGTTCATGAGGCTTCTTAATTTAATTTTATATCGTTTTTATTTTGGCTTTTGCGTATTCACATAACTTTTGTTTTTTAGGTGGTCTTTTGGAGTTCTGCTCTGGGAACTTTGCACAATGGGTAAGAAAAACAAGAAAAGTATATTTGACTTATCTTGTTAGCAGACTTTTCCAGCATTTACGTATTTTCCTGTATGATGCATGAAACGATTAGCATGAACAAGGTTTTGTGGTAATTCTATTTTGCGAATATAATTGACAATTTCTTGGGAAATCTTTTTGTTGGCATCCACTGATTTTATTGGCAGTTCGTGCATTCTTAAGACACTCTTTAGAAAAGTTTGATTGGAATCGGTTTACAGATGGATTGGAATCAGTTTATAGATGGATTGAAATCGGTTTATAGATGGATTGGAATCGGTTTGTAAATAGATAAAAATCTGTTTATCGGTTGATTGGAATCGGATTACACTGTAGGTGGGTAGAAATTGGTTTATTGGTGGATTTAAATAGGTTGATAGATGGATTGAAATCGGTTAATAGATAGAAATCGGTTCATCTATTAATTGCTTGGAATTCATTTATAGGTGGATTGAAATCCGTTTCAAGATAAATTGGAATCGCTTTGTAGATCGATAAAAATCGGTTTATACAGGAGCCCATAATCCCGGAGCGTGCAACTTCCATACTGCGCCTGTGAAACGGCGTTTTTACAAGTAGGTTTATTTTTAGATAAGCCATTCCAGTGAATTGGTTTCGGAAAACCAATCACAAGCAATTGCATAATTAATAACATTCACATATTCACATAGCGACTGGAAATCAAACATTCGCTACACAGGAATGTGAACATGTGAATAGTTATTAATTATGTAATTGCTTGTGATTGGCTTTCCGAAACCAATTCGCGGGAAAGGCTTATCTAGATATTAACCTACTTGTAAAAACGTCGTTGCACGAATTTATGGTAGTTGCACGCTCCGGGTAATGGGCTCCTGGTTTATACATGGAATGAGGTCAAGTTAGTTGGAACGTTTTCTTTTTTTCAGTGAATGTGTATACAATAAGCATAAAATTGATAATTTCAACCAAATGTTATATTTCTTGAATGTAAAACATAAAATTTTGGCGCTTGCTACGTAAAAAGGCAAATTCTTAAAGAGCACGAAAATTTGTTATATCCAATGAGTTGATAAGGTAAATCGACAACCGAGATTCAAAAGCTAACGAGTCAAACGTTAGACGAAGGTTCGCTCTGGCGAAGAGCTTAAGGACGTTCGCGCTAATTGTTTATGCGCATCCTTACTGCGCACGCAATTCATGTCGCAACGCCATGGTACGTCATGCACGAGCGCGCGCGCAAGAGAAGAAAATCTATAAGCACATAAAGGACTGGTAGCCGTTGCGTTAACTTTGTTTAGATTTAACTCGCTTGGATGGTCAGTGACCCCCAAACCTTTTTGATATATAATTTTCTTTGCCACTTCTCGACAGATTGTGAAAAAATGAACAAAAAATCAATGTAGGAAGTTTATTTTTATCCCAATTTGCTACCCGCGCGACATCGAATCCTGCCAATTTTCGGCTGTCAAAGTTTGCAAATGCTGTTGTTTAAAGATTAAACTTACTTTAAAAACGTCACCAGTTGAATGAATGAATGAATGAATGAATGAATGAATGAATGAATGAATGAATGAATGAATGAATGAATGAATGAACAGACCTACTCGCGTAAAATTTGGGAAAGAAAGTTGCATTTTAGAGATTTATTTGAAATATATTAGACCAACAGACATTGGGGTCACATCCCGTACGGAAGACCAATTTTTCAAAATTAGGGTCGCCTTTCAGATATCTTATTTTGGAAACGAAGTCGGTGACCCCCTCATTTTTTTGCATTTCTGACACGAACAACTCATAACCTAGCTGTAGCAAACGTTTTATTAAAAAATCAATGTTAGAAGATTTTCGCGCGAACGTTCTTAAGGACGCGATAATTGTTTACGCGCATCTTTACTGCGCTCGCAATTCATGTCGCAACGCCATGCTACGTCATGCACGAGCGCGCGTCCAAGAGAAGAAATCTAAGCACATAAAGGGCTGGTAGCCTTTGTGTTACTTTGCTCAGACTCTACTCGCTTGAATGGTCGGTGACCCCATATTTTGTTGATAGATAATTTTCGTTTCCAATTCTCGATAATGTAGGAAGTTTAAAATTTTTCTATTTTTCTACCCGCGTGACATCGAATCCTGCAAACTTGCGGCTGTCAGAGTTTGCAAATGCTGTCGTTTAAGGATTAGATTTTCTTTCAGGGACGTCACCAGTTAAATGAATTTTCTTAACAGACCTACTCGTATAAAATGTGGCATAGAAAGTTGCATTTTATAGATTCATTTGCAATATATTTTGAGAGTAACAGACATTGGGGCCGTATCCAATAAGGAAGAACAATTTTTTTTTAAATAAGATAGGGAGTAGCCTTTCAGACATCTTGTCTCGGAAACGAAGTTGGTGAGCCCCTAATTTTTGCATTTCTTACACGAGTAACTCATTGCCTAGCTGTAATAAAATCAATGTTGAAGCTTTTTGCGTGAACGTCCTTAAGCACTGAAAACGTCTGATTTTGGATCATGGTGTCTAATTTATCTTATTGAAGAGCAGATGGTAAATTACCAAAACGCCGCCATCTTGAATGACGTCACAGAACCCAATCCTTGTGAAGGACATAATGGCTATCTTTAAAATGCTGAAAACTCAAGGGACCCTTCAAACCCCATCACCAACAGATCCCCCCCCCCCCCCCCCCAACACAAACACACACACATTATATCATAATTTAAGAAACATAATTATATACTATACATTCATATTTGTGTACCTACAATATTCTAATTATAGTGTAATATATTGTAAAAAATGCAGGCGGAAATCCGTATCCTGGCATAAACAACAAAGAGCTCTACATGCTTCTTAAAACAGGATATCGCATGGAAAAACCAGACACGTGTTCTGACGAGCTGTAAGTAAGCGTGTTATTATTCAACACGGTTTGCCTTTCAATGAAAATTATAAATGTAGGCGTATTTTAGTCAGAGATCGTTGTAAATCACAGCGGAGGGCGAGAGGGGACGACATAGTACTCCACAAATCTCACCATAGCTTCACCCGTTATGCGGGTTGGGGTCATTTGAGTTCTGGCCACATTACCGTAGCAATTCATGTTGTAAGGACTGAAATTGATATTAAAGGTCAGACAATGAAGAAGGGATTTCATTGATTGGAAAAAAATAATCGTATATATCTCATTTCTGAGATTAGAGAATCCATAAGTTAAACTCTACGCCTATGCACACATGAATCCCCCCTAACATGCATGGCCATTGGCGTATACTGTTCCCTTTTTGTTAGATTTCAGCTGGTGTTGGAATGCTGGAAGGAGGACCCCAGTGAGCGACCGACATTTGACCAGGCTACAAAAACATTGGCGAAGATGATGATGGTTGGAACTCCTTATATGGATTTTGATTTGCTGGATGAGTCAAGGGCGTATTACAACGAAAATATTTGTGAAGAGGAAGCTATGGAGAACGTGGCATAGGACGGTCGAAAATCCAAGTTTAATGGCATACTAAAACCATTTAGAACTTATAGTTAGAGCATGAGCTATACTGGAAACATGGAGTTGGAGTACTCGACGAAAGTTCAGTTTCAAGCAAACAGCTAAAAATAATGTGGACACTTACCGTCAGTTCTGTTATCCAGTCTCTTTCATTTCCACAAGTAGTAAGAAAAGTATGAACTTAACCTTGTTACTGCCTAGCAAGTGCCTAGCAAGTACCTAGTCAATGACGTCACAATATGCCTTCCTGTGTACTAACAAAAAGGATTCCCTTTTTATGACGTCAATACCTATTCTATTTGTCTTGTTCTATACTAATTTGGATTTCCTGCATACTCATTTGAATAAATCACCACAGGTGTAGAAGTGAGTAAGTAGGGGATATTCAAAATGGCGGCTGTTTAAAAAGTATTTGAAACATTCAAAAATCGGACAGAAACAGGGATATACATGTACAAACAAGAACATGTGGAAATCAAAGACAGGACATAGAACAACTTTTGTCGAGTACTCGAACTTCATGTTTCCTTTAGCTCATGGTTAGAGTTAGTAGTAGCAAGACATTTAATTGTGCATTCAAAAAAGAAAAGAAAAAGAAAAAAATTAAAGTTGGTCGCTAACTAAAGAATTTTTAATGGCGACGCTATATTTAGTCTCAAGAACAAACAATCAGTCATAATCAATTGTTAAGGTTTTCTTAGCCCTTTATACCCCAAATATCAAAATATAAATTCTCCTCACAACATATTTGGTGTTTATCTCCATTTATCCTAACCTGTATGTTTGATCGAGTATCAAAATTCAGCTGAAAATTGCAATGGGAAATAAGATACCAATATCTTTGGAGAATTAAAGGGTCAAAGAAACTGGTTTTTAGCCTTTATAAAGTTATAGCGGAGCTCTGCAGGCCGAAGCCCCGCGCGGAGCCCCATACTCATAGAACCCATGCCCGTAATTTTCATGGTCATGACCAGCGGAGTGTTTCGCGGGCGTCGTCGGTGCAAGTGTGTCCGTACGTTGGGCAGGGCCAATTCGCGGGCGCGTATGACGTCGCAAAACATGCGCGTCTGACGTCGCGTAACATCCGGGATCTTAGCAATTTTGAAAGAAAAGTTTTTCGCGCGGCTACACAGCTGTTAGCTCGGTGAACACTTTAGTCTCTTTACTATCCATGGTTGGATCTTCCGCTGTGTTTAGCGGGGAATTAAAGTCGTTATTTCGCGGTTTGCTACTCAAGACAGGGATACTAATTAAGGGATACTCAGAAGCCGCTTTAGTGGAAAAAGAAGAGCTTTCAGGTATAAAATCTTGCTTCGAGGAACTTCATAAGTTTAATGAGGGGAGATGTTTGTTTTACGGATTTCAGAATCAAAGATTCCGAGATTTAAAGAATTTCCAAGCAGTGGAGGGACTTAAAGGTAAAACAGATCACATTTTTTGATGGGAATTTATGTTGATATCAATCTGTGATTGACTTTTTCTTTGTCAGTCTTGTTAGTTTTGGAGAATTTTTTATAGAACCTGCTTAAATTCAGTTGTATATTGATTTCTTGAATTTCAGCGAAGACAGATTGGCGCTATAAATGGTACGCGTTTTGCTTTTAAACATAAACTTATGGAGATTTGAATAAAATTTTTCGTGTTGTCCATTTTTATGTCTTTGTTCATTCATTACATAGGTTGAAAAGCGATTTTATGTAAACAAAACAAGACTTCATAAGCAACAGGTGTATTTTATTCGGAAAGTAGTCGTACTAGTTATTCCAGACGAAGAAAAAGTTGTTTTTGTGAACTTTTGTACGGTCTAAATGTACTGTGCAGACGGTCGCGTAATACTGTTTTTGAGAATTGCTAAAATTGAAAAATAGCCCGGTCGTCAATCTTAATTCTTGTGCTTCCGACCTTTCACCTCAGTTAAGTTTATCATCGGCTTTCTGTTCAGAGAGCGACGCTGTTAGGCTCAGCCTATTTATATATATATTAAAAAATCCGCTCATTATTAAATATAGAAAGCATTTTAAGCTTAGGTGTCGAAGTGTTTTTAGTAGGTAAGAAGTACGTACAATAAAGCGTAAAAATTCATATGATTTTTATCGTTTAATACTGGTTTAATGCTGGTTATACTCCCCCCCCCCCCCCCCCCCCCCCCCCCCCCCCCCCCCCCCCCCCCCCCCCCCCCCCCCCCCCCCCCCCACCCCCCCCCCCCCCCCCCCCCCCCCCCCCCCCCCCCCCCCCCCCCCCCCCCCCCCCCCCCCCCCCCCCCCCCCCCCCCCCCCCCCCCCCCCCCCCCCCCCCCCCCCCCCCCCCCCCCCCCCCCCCCCCCCCCCCCCCCCCCCCCCCCCCCCCCCCCCCCCCCCCCCCCCCCCCCCCCCCCCCCCCCCCCCCCCCCCCCCTCCCCGTCCATCCACCTGCAAACAAAAATAATATTCCGGTTATAAGTCCCCCCGGGATATTAGCCCTCCCCTTCTTTTCTTTATTTCCATGATATAACATTTTAACAGAACACTATACCATTTCAATTAAAATGTTAGGAACGTATACGATATGTATAGTTAGGCTTAGACACAAATTGCTCGGCAACGTTTTGGCAACTTTTGCCATTTCGGGCAACTTTTTTTGTTTTACAGCCAAAAGTATTTTAATAAATATATGATTATGATATAAGAGCTTACTTATCATAAATATGACTCAAATATGACATAAAGAGTGCGTGAGCTCCTCTCAGCAGTACTAGTACCTGACCCTTTCTTTTTTTTTTTTTTATTTTATTTTTATTTTTTTTTTTATTTTTGACACCACGTGACCTACACATACATTTTACAACATTATACAAAATAATAATATAACAGTTAAACTAAGGCAATTAAGTACTATGCTTAACTTTACAAAAGAGCTTAACTTTACAAAAGAGCTTAATTACACGCTAAAAAGGCTTATTGATATAATAAACTAGCTCAAGGGTCAAATTTCGGAGTCTAAATAATGATTAAATAAGTTTACTAATTACGCCTAAGCCTAGTTTTTTTACGCTGAAAGTGGTGTAAAAGCTAACGCATTGCTTATGCAGAGAGTGGTCCACTTCGCTTCATACTTTTTGTTGTTTGAGTTTTTAATAGCAATTTGTCTTTCGCATTTGATTTTACTTTCCAATAAGGCAAGAAAGACCTTCATGCTAGGGGTCTCCGATTGGTTTCTTGCGAGATATAGATGATATTTAGCTATAAGAAGATAGTGATTAAATGCGTGAAACTTGGTATTTTCAGGTTAGTATCCATAAAGGATTTCGCAAGAGTTAGGCTTTAAGTTGTCCGAGCGCCTTATATTCCACCATTTTATAACGTCTTCCCAAAAAGACTTAACTTTGGGGCACTCACAAAACCTATGAAGGAGTGTTTCGTTTTGGCCATTGCAGTGGTCGCAAAATGGTGACTCTTTTTTTTCATTCTATGGAGTGATAGATTGGTAGGTATGATGTTGTGTATAAGTTTATATTGGAAGCTCCTCATTTTACTTTCAATGGTGACTTTAAATGGAAGTTCATAGACATCTTTTACGTTTGGCACTAGATTACTTAGAGTGATTTCGACTGTTGGCGGAGAAAAGGACTTTTCCGCTAGCATCAAGCGGGCTTGTTTCGCGGTGACGGTGTCATGATCAGCGTTGGAGGGTTCACTAACATCCCTGGCAATACTGCTCGTGATTTCGTTTTTCCACGCTTTAGGGATTGCCGCTATGACGCCACCATAGTCGAGGAAGGTGCATCGAACGTTGAATTTGCGTTTAAAATTTTCAAAAGAAAGGAATTGGTCGTGATTGTCCAAGAGATCACTTATTTTTAAAACGCCTTTATTGACCCACGCTTTGTTGTACATCGTTTTACCGTTTGTCTTTATAAACCGGTTGTTCCATATAATTTCTTGCTTAAATTCGTTTACCTTGAGCGGCTTTTTGCGATTCAGTTCTTGCCACGTCTCGAGGATATTTTTATAGAAAGAAGGAAGATTATTTAGGTTCAGCATTTTCAGGTCGTAGTTACATTGGAATAGAAAAGCTCCTCCGACTTTAGCTAACAAGGAATCGAGACGAGCGCACCAATGACTGCCAGTGGATTCGCAGTAGCGTTTTACCCAGGTGATCTTAAGCGATTTTGCAACATCCACAAAGTTTACCATGTTTAGGCCGCCTTTGCAGGCTGGGCCAATTAACGTCTTTCTTTTTATTTTATCAGGCTTAAAGTTCCAGGCAAAAGAGAATATGTTGCTGTTGACCTCTTTTACAAAATCGGCAGGAATGTTTAAGACCGAGGAGCAAAAAACGAGTTTGGAGATTGCCAAATTCTTGACAATTGCTATTCTGCCTAAGATGGTAAGATGTCTCATACGCCAGATGTTTAGAACTTTTTTAAGTTTAGCGAGCTTCTCATCAAAGTTCAATTTGATTCCTACATTAGCAGTGTATGGAAAGGCAATTCCAAGTGCGGTGACGTAATTTTTTGGCCATGAGATGCCAAAAGGCTCATCTTTTCCTAATCTATTTTTCCAACGACCTAGCCATAGACCCTCAGTTTTTGATTTATTAATTTTGAGACCTGAGCAAGTGCTAAATTGATCAAGGAGCGCGAATAGAGACGCTGCTGAAGAGTCGTCTCGGACAAAAGCAGTGGTGTCGTCTGCATACAAACTAAGTTTAGTGATCTTATTCCCGTTTTCGAGGCCTTTAATGGAATTCGTGGTTCTAATCTGGTGTGCAAGTGGTTCGACCGCGAGAACAAAGAGCAAACCTGAGAGAGGGCACCCTTGTCTGACTCCTCTTTGTAAAGCAAAAAACTCGGACGAGTGTCCATTATTGATGACGCAACTAGAGATATTGCTGTAGAATGTTCGAACCCAATTGAGGAAGCTTGGGCCAAAGTTCATAATATTGAGCACCTTAAAAAGGTAGTCCCACTCTAAGGAGTCGAAGGCCTTTTCAAAATCTAGGAAAAGTATCATACCTTCTTTATTTTCGTGTTGTTCAATTATGTCTGTAATTAGACGGATATTTTCAACGATAAATCTGCCTTTAATGTAACCCGTTTGGTCCCTTTCTATTAGCAGAGGGAGTACCTTCTCTAATCGCCTTGCAATACATTTGGTAGCTATTTTATAGTCAGTGTTTAAAAGAGAGACTGGGCGCCAGTTTTTGAGCAATAAAGGATCTTTGTTCTTTTTTGGAATTAAAGAAATGATTCCTTGTCTCTGCGAAATAGAAAGCTCCCCCAATAAGGCACCATGGTTGAGGCACTCAATCAAAGGATTAGATAGCTCATTCCAGAAACGTAGGTAGAATTCAGCAGATAAACCGTCCGTGCCCGGAGATTTATTATGTTGAAAAGTTTTTAGAGCGGCAAGGCATTCTTCTGCGGTTATTAAACCTTCGCAAATGTTTTGTTTTTCATCATCCAGTCTAGGTAGAGATTCACAATCGCAGAAGGATAGTGGGTCAGTAGCATCTTGTTGTTTTTGAGAGGTGTAAAGCTCATTGTAAAAGCTTTTCATAGCATTTAAAATGGGTGTTGGGTCTTTAACGGTAATACCCTTTCTTTTTGGCTACTTAAATGGGTTGCCTGTGGTTTTTGAGGTCACTCCGGTCAGCAGTATCACCAATAAGAACAAAAACAATGAACTGCAAGGCTGATCTGACCACGTAAAAAAGTAAAATTTGCGAGACATTATCACGATAGAAACCGATAAAGTAGGATCGTAACCGTGGACAATTATTTCGTTGTAATTGCAACTCATCAGCACGGTGTAACAGCATTATCGTTTGCGGTCTTCTGCAGTTTACTTTTATTTCCATATATTTTGGGACCGTAGGTCTTTTCAGATCCGATATGCTGTGTTTTCTTTCAGCATGGTTTTGCCCATGCGTTTAAATGTTCAGATCGGCTTTGTCCATCTACATTTCAATTTGCGAGACATCTTTGCGATACACTGTGGGCTCCTTGTTCCCCAAAACACGTGATGTGGCACGCGTGTTTCGGGTGACAAGTGAGTACATAGTACGGAAACTGATATTGTGAACGGGTCATTGTGCAGTCTATTTGCGCTGGCTTCTTGCTGGCGACATTTAGATCGTTACACCGTGCTGATGAGTTGCAATAACAACGAAACAATTGTCCACGGTTACGATCCTACTTTATCGGTTTCTATCGTGATGATGTCTCGCAAATTTTACTTTTTTACGTGGTCAGATCAGCCTTGCAGTTCATTGTTTTTGTTCATTCATTTTTTGGCTGGTTAGGTCTCTCGTAGATCCTACGAGAGTATCATTAGCAGCATTATCGTTTGCGGTCTTCTGCAGTTTACTTTTATCACCAATAAGAGCAAGTTTTTCATCATGGCTGCTCTTGTTGAAAGTTCAGAGGAGGACATTTCTTCGAATGAAGGTGAATCAAATGATCCTATCGAGAAAGCCAAAAGGCTCGGAGCAAACCTGAGTGTTCCAATTAAGGGCGCTATTTCAAGAAAGCGGAAAATCCAGACGAATCATTATTGATTCATTGGAGGTAATGCTTTGCTACAATGGCAACCAGAGGAAAAAGCTCTTGGTCCCATAAATGATGACTGTCTACTAGTATTACTGCAATGGCCTTAACTAGTATCACTGCTAAAGGATTCTGTGTACATGATACAACTGGCTATTGGGGCAGTAATCTGGTCAGTTTTCGTTTGTAATCTAGTTTTGTTAAAAGAAAGAAATATGATTTTTATTAAGAAAAGTATCTATATCTAAAGAAATGAATCACAAATAAAAGCAATTCCACATTATTTTTTCCGCGCCAGTAACTTTGTGGTGAAAAAAAGAGGGCAAAATTGTGGCAACTTTTCGGCAACTTTTTGGAAAATTGGAAACTTTTGAGCAACTTTTTTTATAAATTTGGGGCAACTTTTAAGGAATTTTCGAGCAACTTGTGTCTAATACCCCATTCACACCAACGCTTAAACATGTTTAAATGTTGTTTAGTTTAAAACAGGTTTAGAAAAATACCTCCTAACCTCGCGTAATATTTGGAGTGAAATCTTTACTAAAAGAAGCTTTATTGACTTTATTACCATTCCAGGTAGTTTGAGTCATATACATTTCAAAACGTCCAAGATAGAGGCTAAAAACGTAAGTAGTAGGTTAAGTATGGATTTAAGCCCCGCGATGGCCTAGGTGCCTAGGTGCCTAGGTGCCTAGGTGCCTAGGTGCCTAGGTGATGACGTAGTTTGGTATAGGTAACTTATTAATATGTATTATCAACTGCCTATACCTTTTGTGTTAATAAATGACTAGGGATAGTGCCTAGGTAAATCATTGATATGTACATAATTACCTTCCGCACCCATTTCAAAACAATAGACCGGCTCAAACTTGCCCGCTCTATACCAACCCTGATTGGATCTTAAGATTTGTATTGTCTGTTTGAATAAAAAGCGTGAATTTTAACGAGTGCGTCATTCCTGAGGTTCACTCGATTTTCTTGGAAAACGTTTCGTGCTCGTGCTTAGAAAACTTTGTTCAGTTAATTCGAAACGTTATTACGATGGCTTTTTTTTCCATCCTATTCCTTTTGTGTTATTCTGAAACAATAGAAACAATAGACCGGCCCAAACTTGCCCGCATTATTCCAAGCCTGATTGGATCTTAAGATTTGTATTGTTTGTTTGAATAAAAAGCGCAGATTTCAACAAGAGCGTCATTCTTACCAAACTCTCGTTTTAGGATATTTTATCACTCTCAGTCGTAATCGTTATTACAAGATGGTTCCAAATATTCAGATCGAATCGAGCTCTAAACCTTTTTTGACAGTCGATGAAGTTGAAAAAGTCCAAAGTCAAAAGATAGCTAGCCTTATCGCCCATGTGTTCCAGCTTACGTACGCTGCGATGCTTGATTCTCTCATCCAAGAAGCAAAAGTGAATCGCTGTTATGGTTGCGCTATTGATCATCCAAGCCAAAGACAACACCCGTGCCTGATGATGGATAGGGAAGATGCATGGATGTATTATCACGATGATGTGGTGAAAAACATCGATCTCAACATCGTTCTGAAAACCACCAAAAGCGTGTGCAGTGCTCTTGGTTTCAAGTTAGCCAAGTCGTGGGAAGCGTTCGTGACCGAATTACCAAAGCTGCCTTGGACTAGCATTTATCTCACTTCCTTGGAACTCGAAGATTGCGGAGAAGATCTTAAAAGTCGTATCCTGTATGCTATTTACTACGGGCCTTGTGGACTGAAGTGCAAAGATCCCAGTGCTATGGAAATTGACAGCCAAGTTGAAGTTCAATGCCCTGAGACTGTTGTTAGAAAAGAAGAACAACCAATGGACCTTGACGTTGTAATTAATGCTATTCAAAACAAATTGTGTCTATAAAAGTAATAAAGCATGTTTATATGAGTCAGTGTGTGTTCGTCTCTTTCTCTGTTAACATGGGTATAAGACCTTCTTCGTTTCGATTTCGTTTTGACCTATACCGCCTTGTAGCACAAAGTATAAGTTTTACTACACCTGAAATTTTGTTATCGAAGGAGGGATTTTGCGATTTGCCGCGGTCGAAACTAAGCAAGTTAAAACAACTCCATTCTGAAGTATTCACGCAAGTTAATTGGGGAAGATTACCAGTATTTTTAAATTTTGCCGAACAATTAGGATTGACCGAGGAGGACTGGAACCGATTATTCGATTTTCTCGTTCCCACTCTCACCCAGATATAGACATATAAGTGAGAACTGTGGAAAGAATAGTCATTTGAGTTCTGATCGTCAGAGAAGTCACTAGTGATGGGTTGCTGTCCACCTTCACCCTCCCTTGCACTAGAGAGAATTTTTAATCGCATTCGTTGCGTATTTGCTTGTTGTGGTGGCAAAGTCATTGTACAAAACTCTGAGTTTTGCGATGGAGAAAACTCTCGCCAGCATTTACCTCGATCCGAGTCATCCCGCAAGTTTCGGTGGTTTGGATGCTGTGTACAGGGCGGTCAAAGAGACAGGAAAGAGCAAGATTTCTCGTAAACAAGTTGAAGATTGGTTGAGTCAGCAAGACGTTTATACGCTTCATAAGCCCGCGCGTAGACATTACAAGAGAAGTAGAGTCATTGTTCCCGGCATAAATGCTCAATTCCAAGCTGATTTGGTGGATGTTCAAAGTCTAAGTCGATATAACAAGGGTTACAAATATCTCCTCACTTGTCTAGATGTCTTTAGCAAGTATGCTTGGGCCTGCCTTTAAAGACAAAACAGGGTCAAGGGCTAGTCAAGGCCTTTCGAACGATTCTATCTTCTGGTCGCAAACCGCTTAAACGGAGGCACGGAGTTTCTTAATCGTGTGTTCCAGAAGTTTCTTCGTGACAATAACATTGATTTTTTTACAACTAACTTGGGATTAAAGGCGTCGGTGGTTGAAAGATTCAACCGTTCTTTTAAGGGAAAAATGAACAAATTTTTTACTGCTAAAAACACACTTACGTATATCGATGTGCTACCTCAGTTAGTATCATCTTACAATCATACCTACCATCGCAGTATTAAAATGAAACCAAACCAGGTTACCAAGGCCAACGAAACAAAAGTATGGGAAACGTTGTATGGTGATGATGTACACAAGCTTGTTCGTTTCAAATTTGCAGTGGGGGATCATATAAGGATCAGCAAAGCAAAGCGACTCTTTGAAAAGTCTTACCTTCCCAACTTTACCGAAGAAATTTATACTGTGTACAAACGAAGCTCGCGTCAAGTACCAGTCTATAAACTGAAAGATGATGCAGGGGAGATCTTAGATGGAACATTATACGAATCTGAACTACAGAAAATTATCAAGAATGACGATGTTTATCGTGTGGAAAAGATCTTACGCAAGAGAAAGCGTAAAGGCTTAGTTGAATATTTTGTAAAATGGAAAGGTTACCCAGATAAGTTTAATAGTTGGGTACCGGAAAGTAATATTTCAAAGTTGTAAAAGGCATTGTGTGAATAAAGGTATGGCTTTATATGAAATAGTTGTAGCGTGGTAAATTATAAAATAAACCCTCCCCTAGTGTCAATATCATTTGACTTCTAGTCATCATGGAGGTAACACAGTTTTATCTACATGTCCCCAGTAATAGTAGTCTCGACAAATTTCCAAATAACACATTAACAGAGTATCGGGTTGGATTATCACAGACCATTAATCTGACAGGCGAATGGGAAGTGGCGTTAACCGAAATCCACTATCCACATAGCTGGAATAATGTTCAAGACTTTAGACTTTTCGTTCGGAATGAAAAACTCCACGGTATGTGGGATTCCCTGATAATTTCACCAGGTCACTATCCTACCATTCAAGAGATCCTTGCAAAAATGAAAGAGTCGATCGATAACGAACATCGTTACAACAATGATGTGTCGTTTTCCTATGACACTCTCAGTAGAAAGGTAACCGTTCATGTGCAAAATAACTCCGAAGTGTATTTTGACAACTTCGGATATATGCTGGGATTTTCACCGGATAAAGTTATTTCAAAGACAACCAAGGGTGATAGAGAAGCGGATTTGGAACACGGTTTTCACGATCTTTACATTTATTGCGATATTATTCAACCGCAATTTGTCGGAGACCCACTAGTCCCCTTGCTTCGAATTATTCCCGTGGAAGGGAAAGATGGGGAACGGATCAGCAGATCATTCGTGCGCCCGCAATACGTACCTGTCAGCAGAAAGCAGTTCGAGATGATCGAAGTCAATATAAAGCGGGACACTGGAGAGTCTGTACCATTTGAGTTTGGGAGAGTGTTGCTAACACTTCATTTTCGTCAGAGTCAACCTCCGTACTTTTAAAGAGTGACATGAAGAAAATTCATACGCCAAATCACAAGTTGTGCGACCAGTATTATTTAGATCAAGCCAAACAAAAAGGTGGAAATTTACCAGCCTTTCATGGAGCTCGGTTTCAGCGGGGATATGGCTTAGGTTCCATATTTAGAGGTCTTTTCCGATGGGCGGTGCCCCACCTGAAACAAGGCGCTAAAATACTTGGTAAAAAAGCGTTGCTTGAAACCGGTGTCAATATAGCTTAAGATGTGATGGATGGAAAACAATTACCACTGATTTCACTGTTACGCGACCCTTCGAATCAAAACTACTTTGAGCAATTTCAATTTACTCTGCCGTCAACCATACCTAGTAGGAGGAGTTTGTATACTCCTGATTTGCATCGGGCATATTAAATTAGTGAGCTCCTCTGGCGTTGGACGTTTTATCGGCTTCAAAAGTTTGCATCGAAAAAAATTCGACGACTAGAGATGAGGAAAACCTCCTTCAACTTCCATAGAATATTTCATTTAGATACGGGCAAAATCGACTCCGCTGGTATTTTCCGTCGTTACTACATTCGTTTTCCACATACATACTGTCAGTTTACATTTGCACATTATTACCGTTGATGCATGACCGGTCGACCGTAACTGATAACAACAGGAAAAGCTCAAACTTCTCGGCTCGCCAGCGGAGTCGATTTTGCCAGTATCTAAATGAAATATTCCATGGAAGTTTGAGGAGGTTTTCCCCATCTCTAGTCGTCGAATGTTTTTCGATGCAAACTTTTGAAGCCGATAAAACGTGCAACGCCAGAGGAGCTCACTAATTTAATATGCCCGATGCAAATCAGGAGTATACAAACTCCTCCTACTAGGTATGATTGACGGCAGAGTAAATTGAAATTGCTCAAAGTAGTTTTGATTCGAAGGGTCGCGTAACAGTGAAATCAATGGTAAAAACGGTTGTTGGCAAACGAGCTAAACAAGCTATCAGTGAACTCGCTTCCCAGAATTCCTCGCAAGCGCAGTCAGATGCGGGTCAAAAAGCTACAAAAAGGAAAGCACAGCCTAGAAAAAACAGTTGACCGCCAGGCAAGAAATGGAAAACATCTCCGCAGCAGAAGAAGCCCGGACAAAATTTGGAATATTTTTTTTCAAAGTAAATCAAAGTAAGCATGGCTTTTGTTCATCACGAATCTCAAGAGTGTACGAAATCGGAACTCGATCTCTTCACGATTCCGGCTACACAAACATCTATCACTAAGGAACAATGGATTGAATATCATCCCCTTAGTAACATTACTGACAGTGGTCCGATCGAATTTAATGTCTCGGGAACTGGGGAAGAATATCTAGATTTAGCACGAACCCAGTTGTTTGTTAAAGCCAAGATCACTAAAGCAAACGGTACCGCTTTAGACCTAAACACAGAAGTAGGGCCCGTGAACCTTTTTCTCCATTCCTTGTTTTCACAAGTGGACGTGTCTTTGAACGAGCGACTTATTTCTCCATCAACCAATACCTACCCTTATCGCGCCATGATTGAAACATTGCTGAACTACGGGGAAGAGGCCAAAACAAGTCAACTGTCCATGGCTATGTTTTACAAAGATACCCCTGGAAAGATGGATGCAGTTAATCCAGTAGCTGAAGATGCCGATGCAAACATGGGTTTAAAGGCTCGCTATGAATTCACAAAACAGAGTAACACGGTGGACATGATGGGATCGATACATAGCGATATTTTCTTTCAAGACCGGTTAATACTGAACGGAGTCAATCTAAGAATCAAGCTCAACAGAGCCAAGAATTCGTTCTGCTTGCTGTCATCAGCTGGCGGTGCCAACTTCATGGTGGTTATCACAGAAGCAATCCTGTACATTCGCAAAGTTAAAGTAGCCTCTTCCATTAGTTTGGGACATGTCGCTGCGCTAAAGCAAACGACTGCCAAATATCCGATTCGCCGAGTCGACTGCAAAGTTCTTTCCATACCACAAGCATTCAGTAATTTCACCCCAGATAATCTTTTCCTGGGTCACATTCCGAAGCGCCTAGTACTAGTATTGGTGGACACAGAAACCTTTAACGGTACTTACACTTCCAATCCCTTTAACTTCAAACACCACAACTTAACTCAAGTGGGTGTGTACGTGGATGGGGAACAAATTCCTCGAAAACCCTTGTTTCTCAAATTTGACGAGGCCGGTGGTCAGAATTTTATAGCTGGATATCAAAGCCTTTTTTCCGGAAGTGGAAAACTAGCCCAGGATACGGGCAACCAGATAAATAGAAGCGATTATGGTTCTGGTTACACCGCTTTCTGTTTTGACTTGTCCCCAGATCACTGCTCGGGTGAACATTTTGAGCTTATAAAACAAGGCAACCTTCGAGTCGAGTTTCATTTTAGTCAGCCACTTGCCAACACAGTGAACCTCATCGTCTACGCCGAGTTTCAAAACGTGATAGAGATTGACGCTAATCGAAACGTTTTGTACGACTTCACAAACTAGAATGGATACTATTCAGCTGACGCTTATTTTGAGAAAGGATAAATATACCCGAGGCGTGTTTCAAGGAGTGTATCCTTCAGATAAACTACCAAACAGTGTTTTATCCTACCCAGCCCTGTTCATTGCCAATGTGGATACAAGTGACAAGCCCGGATCGCACTGGGTTGCGTTTTATTTCACCAAGGATCGCGAGGGAGAATTTTTCGATTCTTACGGATTACCACCAAGCAATTATACAGGAACATTTACTAATTTCTTGAAAAGTAATTCTACCCAGTGGACATTTAACTCTGTGACATTACAAAGCATGACCTCAAAAGTGTGTGGGCATTTTAGCTTGTACTATGCCTTATTTCGCTGTCGCCATGTTAGCATGAACACCATTGTACATAGGTTTTCTAGCAATAAACACCGAAATGATTTTCTTGTAAAACGCTTTATCGAAAAACACTTCCCTTTAAGTCTAAAAAAGTATCATACCCATGTAACCAAACAAGGATCAAAAGCACAACACAAAGTTCAGTAAACACACCATGTAATTTCCTTTCAATGTATTTTATTGAGTGATTAAAATAAAGAAGTGATTACAATGAAAAAAAAATGTCTCTTGTTATAGTCGTAACCAGCGAACGGCTTGAGGGCGTGGACTTGCGAGCCTTCGCTTTTGCTTTTTCACGGGTGACGAGGAAGGCGGTGGGGAAGGAAGCCAACGAGAGGGACTATTCGGTGTCTCATCTCTCACTCTTGCTTTAAACTCCCGGATGGTGCTCTGCCTCTGGGGATTGCGCACTAAGTTTTCGGGGACGTTCATTCGCGCCAGACCTCTCGCAAACACTGACCATCCAACAGGCTCAAATCCTTTGCGGTAGCCTGCAGAACAGGCGTTATTTTTTTAAGCGTTTCAGGCGAGCGCGGCAGGCGAGCGCGGAGCGCGAGGGGAGAAAAAAATAACGCCTGTCCGCACACCATTGTTTGTGCCCTTCCGCCCCCATACACACCCCCAAATCACCAACCAATCATAACGCAAAACGGCCTATTTTGGCCCCATATGGTGCGAGAGCCAAACCGACCACCGGCGAAGGTACAATGAATGTCCTGATGGTTCTGCGCCGAACATACGCCAGCTACTCAAAAAAAAGCATTTGCAGAAGACTTGCAGATTCTGGTGTCCGAAACTGTGAAGCGTTCCAGTTCTGTGACAAGTTTTCGGCAACCCATTAGGGAAGACCGTAAAGGAGCCAAGATCTGTGAAATTTTATCCCAGCTTGGACTTCATGTCGAAGAGTCACACGCGTAAAATGGCAAGCACGCACGACTTTACATGTAACCTAATGCTTTTAAATGCCATTTGCTCCTTCTATTTGTTTTGAACGAGTGTACATTTAGCTTGTTTGGAGGATTTTGGTGCTGACCGATTGAACTTTTGTAAAAAATGCCGCGTGCATGCAATGGACGGAAGGTCAAATCTGTCTATTGTGATTTCCTGTAGTTTTGTTCTCGATAAATTATGAGCATTCTTTTTTTCATTGCGGTTAGAGTGTTGCTTTCGGCATGTTAGTTATATATACGAAAGATTTTCACTTCATCTTCTCTGAA
Organism: Dendrophyllia cribrosa; assembly: GCA_024195265.1. Lineage (NCBI taxonomy): Eukaryota > Metazoa > Cnidaria > Anthozoa > Scleractinia > Dendrophylliidae > Dendrophyllia > Dendrophyllia cribrosa. The sequence continues at coordinate 40,419,077 of JAJLRJ010000003.1, read as the reverse complement.
ATGACAGGATCTGAAATGAGATGTCGCCCTTGCATGTCTATCTTCTATCTTGCCATGTTTTTGTCTCGCTGGGCCCAGCTATTTTAGTTTTCGTAGGAATTGTCACGAAAATCGATCTGTAGGTTCAAGCTTAGCAGAGAGAGATGTAGCTTTAAAAGTTAGCCATTTATTTTGTAGAGAATTGAAGTTTACGTGAGGTTTGTGAATTGAAGTTTACGTGAGCTGTGATTTTATTATCGGTTCCGCTTCGCTGGTCTAGTGTCTGTTTTGTTTACGCCGTTATTATGTGTCATACCATTATGATCACATGATATCGAGCAGCCAATTGGATAGCCGCGTTCATATATGAACGCCGGAACGGCACGAACAATGGTGTGCGGACAGGCGTTATTTTTTTCTCCCCTCGCGCTCCGCGCTCGCCTCGCGCTTCGCGTTCGCCTGCCGCGCTCACCTGAAACGCTTAAAAAAATAACGCCTGTTCTGCAGGCTACCTTTGCGGTGACGTACTATATCGTTGACTAAATCCACTACGTGAGACCCCGGTATCGGTTTGTTTTCGCACAGTAACTCCCCTTTTTCATTCCACTTTAACACATCTCGGTTTTCTTTTATTTTATCCAAGAGTTGTCTAGCCCCAGCTTTGTACATCTTAGGTACACTTTTCATGACTTCTTCTTCTACAGCCTTGGGTATAGATTCCACCTCGGTGGCTGTTTCTTCACTCTCTTCTGGTTTAGGAGTTTCCACGGGTTTGGGGGCTGTTAGTTTGACTTGAAGTGGTTGCCCTTTTCTCTGATCGTAATAAGTCAGATAGCGCTGTAACACCTGATTGTACAGTCTCGCTTTTTCGTCATCATCTAGCTCTTTACTGGATAAAATCTGTCCCATTTCACTGTCTAAGTTTTTTAAAGTTTGAGTCACAGGTGGGGTTAATATCTGCTGGCGTTGTTGCAATCGTTCCAGGGTGTTCTCGGGAACGAGAACCATGCGCTTGGTATGATTCATTTAGGTAAGAATGGAGTTTAATACACGAAGAACGGGTGGTAACAAAACACTTAAAAAGTTTCCTCCGTGTTGGACCAAGATTTTCTTTTTCTTAGCAAGGGGCGTACTTTTTTCAGCTAGAGCAATCAAGGATTTCTTGTGGGTTAAAAGTTTCCTCTTGGCGGGTTTACTGACAGACACAGTTTCTTTCAACTCGTTGAGAACGCACTCACAAATGGTTCTTACTAAAGCGTCGTCGGCTACTTTCAAAATCGCTTAACGCTGAGCTGGAGTACACTTGGTAAGGAGTTTAAGAAAGTCGTGGTTCTTTCTCAGTCGCTGGGCCATACTCAACTGACTTATATCGCTGTGATGCAGCCTTTTTATACCTTTTGGATGTAAGCGAACTGGGTGTCCCCAGGGAAGATGTTAGTTCGCAACCGGAAGTCGGCAGGCGTTTCCGGTTTAAGATCGCATAATAAGTACCCATAGGGCCTCTTGGTTGCATCTTGGAAGGCTTCTTGCATATATTTTGTATGAGCGGGAAACATCTGTTTTGCTAAATGAGTCACTTGACTGCTATCGCGTGGAGATTTAAACAGTACTAGATAGTGACAGTTTAAGCTCATATCTCTTAATTCTTTTCCCCGGTGAAAGATGTTTTGCAAAATAAAGATGACACTCAAATTGCGATGATGGCAACCCTTGGTAAACAAACTAGTAATTCGCTGATCATTACTAAGTTCTTGCATCAGATCATCAATAACCACAAGGTTTCGAATCGATGGATTTATCATAGATTCCAAGTCACTCGGGACCCCGTCCACAAAAGTGATGTTAGGAATACTCCTTTGCATTTCATCGTACGCTGGTTGTTAAATCCCGTAACACCATATAATATTTTCAGGCGCCCCATCGATCACGTCTTCTCCAGATTCTAATAAACGTTTAACAAATTGACTTTTTCCGCAACAGGTAGGGCCTGCCACGAGCGCGGGGGAAGGGATGTTTCCACCTCGGATCCATGATCACAACTGACTGATTAAACTGCAAACACTTTGATTTATAGAAAAATCGTTTTAGGTTCAGCCTCTTTCCCATACACACGAACCATGTTGGTATTCTGTAATTTAGCGAATTGGAGCCAATATTTTTGTTCGAGTTCAGTTAAGTCATGCACTTGAGCTAAATGATTTGCTAATTTCACTAAAAATTTCGCATGACAATCAGGAATGGGGCAATGTTTACATTTCCTTCGTACCATGTTCACTCGAGGAAAGTTGGTTATGAATGAACAAATGGTCTGAAACACTTAGTTTTATACTCATTTGTGGGGACAATAGGGACAAAAGGGACAAAAGGGACACTTTAACGTTGTATTTTTCCCTGGGATCGCGCGCCTCTAGGACAGTCAACAAGCCATGATTAAAATTCTGCCAACTTTGTTTATTTACAAACTATTTTCCTATATACAAAACAACTATAAAAAGCTACGCAAAAATACTATTTACAACTAGAAGCGATCTTATATACAATCTTTCGGAAAACTATTTTTGAGAGTAAAAAATCTATGTACAAACTTGAAAACTTAAATATCTAAGGGAAGCGTGCTAACTCCATCTGCGAGAACTTTACGCTCGGGGTAAAAATAAGAAAATGCATCCCTGACTTGCTCATAAGTGTACATCGTGTTGTTCACCACACGAAAACCGCGATTCACCCCGGAACTATTTTGTTTTGTGAGCAACACTTGTAAATACTTGTCTTTGTTGATGTCATTACATTTCTTATTTACACCTTTACAGCTAAACTTATCCTTAGCCCCAAAACAGTAATAGGTTTTACTACACAATCCAATAATACCTTGACCCTCCCACTCTACTTTGAAAAGACCTGGGGTTCTCTTATCGTACGCCTTGAGTTCGGGCGTATCGGTACGCGGAAACCAGTTGCATTTGTCGGATTCGAACTCTGCTTTCAATTCTGGCCTTACTAAAGACTCTACACTATCCCCTGAAATGGCGATATACGCGCTGTCTGTGTCCATCTCGCACATTTGATAATCGCTGCGGTCAAGATACTGATCTAAAAAATCATAATAAAACTGTAACATGCGAAGTTTCGCATACTGGTACACAAAAAATCCGATTTGATTGGGTAAGTTTAACTTGATGGATTTTTTACAAGATTCTACTTCATAAGTGTCTTCGGTTATGTTGTCCAATTTCCGGAACAGTGACGTATTGACTTTACGACTGGCTTCAGCGTCACTGCAATACTCCACGTTCTTATGCTTTAGGAGGTTTGTTATACAGCGGCCGTAAGATGAATTTCCAACCTAAAAAGACAAGATTTATATAAGTTTTCTACATGCTAAAGTATTTCTCCTCCCCCTATGATCCCTGAAAAGAATCAAAAACTTACCAACTTCATTGTATCCGCAATGATGGCTTTGTTAGGGTCTGCATCGCCTGCACGTCTCGCGTCGGAAACAGCGTCTCCAAACGTTTTAAAGCAGGACTTGGGAGTAAACTCGATGACTTGGTACACTTTGGTCACCTCCAGTCCATGTTCCAAGTACCACTTGAGGAGGGGTGTCGCCAATAAGATCTTGTCTCCTTTCATACTCCCAATCAAACTGCGTCGTCGTTGTGCCATGATGTTGTTTTCCTCCGCGTACGCTTTCATGTACTCCCCAATATCCTCTCGACTGATGTTGGTGTTTTTAAAGATCGGGCACATCTCACTGAACTTCTCTTTCAAATGCTCTGGTACGCGAATATCCACTTCCACGCACCTAAACAAACGCTCATTTCGCACCTCGCTCAAAATTCGCTCCGGGCTCATAATCTTGATCGTATCCAAGGTTCTTCGAACTTCCGTGACAATCTATCGCTGTAGTTCTCGGTTGGTTCTCTTCATCTGACGCCACTCGCACTCCCACATCTCCACGATACGGTAGCCTTTGCTACGAATATACTCGGTGTTGGCTCTGGTTTCTTCGAGTAACTCGACCATGGGTTTCTTGCGTTTTTCATTCATTCATTTTTCATTCTCGCGTTCAGAGCTCTTAAGAAACAAGCTTTAGCAACTGAAGAAGGATACCTCCTTAGGAATCCGAAACCGGTCTTGTGACAATAAGCTCAAAACAGTTCTTTTCAGAACTCTGACCAAAATGGCGCTCACACCATCTGATGACGAAGTCATCAAAGCTCTTGCTGAAATGGCAGACAACCAGACGCCACCGATCTCACCGATCAAGTCACCGCGCAAACGATCCTGTGACACAGACGGCGGAAACGAGGACGAGATTCCCACTTCCGAACCAGCCCCTAAGAGGTCCAGACCTAATGAGGCTTTACACAAGAACTTACGGAATCGCCTAGCCACCCTCCAGACCAAACGAGCCAAATGCAAGCGGTCCATTGCAGTCCTCAGAGAACACGCGAACAAGAACACGTGTCCCGTCGGACTTCAATACAGACCAAAGCCGCACCTCAGGTTCGACCAACAATTCCAGACCGCCCTAAACCGGATCTGCCGTAAAGCACAATCAGACCTTGTCAACCTCATGATTCAACAGCAGGAAAAGAACCTAGTTGCAGATAACCAGGCCATTGTAGCCGTCCAACAGCAACTGGAATCCTCGCCTCCTGAATCCAAACAGACAAGCGTAGCAGTCCCTAAGGTTTACAGGCCTAAAGCCAGAGCCAGACCAAACCAGCATAGCACGAACTCTAAACCTGACTTTGTAAACATGCAAAATCAAATCCACGAGCTTCAAAAAATGTTATGTAAATTTCAAAATGAAGCTATAAATAAAAACAGAGTTGAACCTTATTCGTGTGTGTCTCTCTCTGACTCAAAGGGTCGCAAGGGGAATCCTAAAGTGAATAACCGAAAACGCTCTCTAAGACGAAAAAACCTCAATAAATACTTAACCTACAATAACAGAACAAAAAACGAAAGATTTATAAAAAATCTTTCCAGTCAAACTCTTTCTAACAACGAGGTTAACATCCTTTCCCGAGGTTTAAAGTACATACCAACTCCACCCACAGCATGAAAATTCAAATTTACGGAAAATTAAAGTTTGCTTAAATCCGCGTAAAGTTGGTAAACAAACTTTACACCAACTTTACGTGCCCGTAAAGGTGTATAAAGGTAGATTTACGTAATCTGAACGTAAAGCCTGTTTAAAGGTAGCGTAAAGTTGGTTACTCAGCTTTACGCTAATTTACGTAGGTTGTAAATGTAACACAGGAAATCCACACTCTTTTAGGTATTCCTGGTGTATTTAAGTACGGTTTCTTCACAGAGTAAACTTTTACATCTCACAACGCGAGGTACTTTTCTCTCTCTCCGCGACTAGAGCACATGGTTTTTTGCTGACGTGACATTTAGTCACCTGAGGCCCAGTCCCTTTTGGAGGGCGCGCGCGTACGGTTTCTATACAATTTCTATACCTAACACTCTCCCCTAACTTGAAAAGAAATGTCATCCGTGACATTTGACTTGCAATACAGAAAATTACTTTACTTAAGTGGCATTTAGTTTAGGATTCATTGTTTCTTAAATCCTGGAGTGGGGTGATCAGGCCCAGCTCCTTACAGACCACTTAACATCTCTCAGTCCATCTGTCCATACCAATGTTCGTAGTACAACGACTATCCTTAAGACAGTTCTTACAGCATTCGCGTAACGAATGTTTAAATACACCTAGGAAACTCGATTTTTTTTTAAAAAAACAACAACAATGTAATAGGCAAAAGAGGAAAAGTTCATCTACACTGGAATGACTGGTGTAGTTTATCTGCACTGAAATGGCTGGTAAGGCACTCTCCATTGTGGCAGCTGCGGTACTACTGGATAGGGCATCATATAAGGCATCATCATGTTCGCGTTCCAGAACATCATCGGTGGTACTGGTGGAGCCATATAGTTCAAGACTGGCAGCGGCATACCGTACTGGTTTACAGGGGGTTCAGCTACGTATGGCATTGGCGGTGTCGGTATTCCGCACTGCTGTATTCCATCAGAGGGGTTGACTTTAACTTGACGCACGTAAGTTGGTTCCCCAGGACTGTCATAAGTAAGCCGTTTAGGTGCCTGCCTCAGGCGTTGAGGTCGGCCTTCGTTGCTCGTGTCCTCTTGCTCATCCCTCTCTCCCCCAACTTCTTGATGGTCCTCTATCTGCCGTGCCTCCTCTGGAGCAACAGTAATGTTGGCTTCTGTCTCTGCTTCACTCGACGCGTCACCAGAATGAATATCCGCAACGTGTGGCTCTGGTTCTACTCGTGTAGACTCTACCTGTATCCGTGTTAGGCCATTTCTATCATGTTCTGGCGAGCGATTGCAGAATGAAATGTCTGGAAGGTCATCTTCGCTGTCACTTCCGTTCTCTTCTTGTACTGGTGGTTGGGTGTCAACACAATGGTTGGGTGCTACCGTTCTTGTCTTCTTTACAGGAGGGAGGTCTTCCCAGGGCTTCCCTGGTAGATAGTTACACGGGAGTAACAGGTTTCGATGCAAAGTACCGATCGGTCCTGGACTTGATTCTGGTCTTATGTCGTACACCGGGCTCCCCTCCCCCTTTCTTGCAACAACTAGGTGAATCTGGTCTTCCCAAAAGGCACGAAGTTTCCCAGGTCCACCCCGAGGAGTAAGGTTGCGCACCAGGACACGATCTCCCACTTGTAATGCTGATGACCTCACACGTCTGTCGTAGTTCTTTTTTCCTCTCAGGGCATTCTTCATCGCAGATTTTGATGCGAGTGAGTAAGCTTCTTGCATTGCAGATTTCCACTTGGTAACATATTCAGCATGTGTTCTGGCTCCTGTTTCTGTCTCGAGGTCAAAGATGACATCAATTGGTAACCGTGGACTGCGACCAAATAACAGGACGAAAGGAGAATAACCTGTTGACTCATGAACAGTGCAATTGTATGCATGAATGAGTTTGTTCACATGGTCCTTCCAGCTGGATTTGTGAGTTTCTGGTAGAGTTCGCAGCATACTGAGTAGTGTACGGTTCATTCTTTCAACTATACCATTTCCTTGTGGGTGATATGGAGTAGTTCTAGAGTGCATTACTCCAGAAAGTTCTTCAAGTCTCTTGAACAAACGATTTTCAAACTCGCCTCCCATGTCATGATGGAGTTTTTCGGGAAATCCAAAGCGTGGGATGAAATCATTGAAGATCTTGTCTGCGGCAGTAACAGCGGTTTTATTCCTAGTTGGGTATGCTTGAGTGTACTTGGTAAAGTGATCGACCACAACTAGAATGTACTCATAACCCCCTGAACTCCGCTCAAGGTGCACAAAATCAATAGAAACCATTTGAAGAGGCGCTGTTGTGAGAATTGGTTGTAATGGTTCTCTTGTTTGTAGATTTGGGCGTCTCTGTTTTAAGCAGCGGCATGTGTGATGGATAAAGTTTTCAATGTCTCTCCTCATGTGTGGCCAATAAAATCTCTCTTGAGCCAGAGCTAACACTCTCTCAACACCAAGGTGGCCCATCTCTTCATGGAGTTCACGATAAACAGTGCGACGAAATTTCTGTGGCAGAACAACCTGCTGGTTACGATAAAGTAATCCACTCTTCCTGTTTCAGGAGCTTACGAACCAAAGGTGCTTCCTTGTGCTTTTCTGCAACTGTTGGCTTGTGGTTTGCTTTGATTAATTTAAGGACACGTCCAATGTGAGGGTCTTCGCTCTGTGCTTTTACTAAATCCACCACTTTCACTTGATTGCAGGATGCTTGTGACAGGGCGTCAACATAGTGGAGTTCCTCTTCTTCATCAGTCAAAGCTGTCAGCCAATTTGATTCTTTATTTGACAATGCCTGGATGGCAGATATTCAGGCATGCAAGCTTTCAGGAGTTACTTTCTCAGTACAAGTGTCCATGTAGGTCTTGAACTCACCGGGTAATCGGGAAAGACTATCCGCATCAACATTCAACCTGCCTGGTCGATATCGTATTTCAAAGTTAAAGTCAGCAAGCTCTCCAACCCACCTCAATCCTGTGGCATTTAACTTGGCAGTTGTTAACACATAAGTCAAGGGATTGTTGTCGGTGTATACAACAAATTCAGGAGCATAATAGAGATAGTCCCTAAACTGTTCTGTGACTGCCCATTTCAACGCTAAAAATTCAAGCTTGCCGGAATGCATGTGGTAGTTCTGTTCAGGCGGAGTCAGAGTCCTGGATGCATATGCAACTACCCGTGTAGTGCCATTCTGCTTCTGATACAAGACCGCCACCAAGCCATCCTGTGATGCATCTGTGTGTACAATAAATGGTGCATTGTAATCTGGGTATGCAAGCAGAGGGGGTGATGTCATCTTGTCCACCAGGGCATCCAATGCTGACTGGTGCCTAGGTTCCCACACCACTGGTGAAGAGGATGGTAACTGTCCACTACGCAGCTTTGGCTTCTGTCGGGTCGAGGTAGAACTCTTTTTCTCGGATAGGTCATGGTTGAGGAGATCATAAACAGGTTTTGCTGTCTGTGCAAAATTTTTGATATGACGACGGTACACACCAAGTAGACCCATGAGTCTTCTTACTTCGCCAACGGTCCGAGGTTTTAAGTTCTTCATTGCAGTCACTGCATCCGTAGCTTTAGGATCTATCCGGTACCCATCTTGAGAGATCACCCTTCCAAGGAAAGACACTTCTCGCTTGAACAATGCACACTTCCTAGGCTTAAGTTTAACACCGTAACTCTTCAACCGATGGAGAACTTTACGAAGGTGTTCAATTTGATCAGAAAATGTTTCTGAGAATACAATAACATCATCCAAGTACGGAATGCATACCTCATCACGCAGGTCTCCAAGACAATTCTCCATGAATCTTTGAAAATTCGCTGGTGCGTTCATAAGTCCGAATGGTATTCGTACCCATTCGTAAAGTCCCCAAGGGGTCACAAATGCAGTGAATGGTTGGCTGTTTTCTCCAATAAAGCCCTGATGGTACGCCTTCCCCTGATCCAAACCACTAAACCATGATTTGCCCCCTAAGCTGTCTAGAGCTTTCTGTATCCGAGGGATGGGATGTCGGTCTGGCACTGTTTTCTTATTAAGTTCTCTGTAGTCCACGCACAATCTCATTCCCCCATCTCTTTTGCGGACACACACTACGCTACTCGAGAACGGTGACTTTGACTTTCTAATGAAGCCCCGATTAAGCAAGTCCTCGATGTAACCTTTAACTTCTGGGTAGAGTGGACGAGGTATGGAAGTATAGTTCTTCTGTACTGGCTGGTCGCTGGTTAGTTTGATGTCCATTTCCAGCTCGGCAATGCAGCCAATGTCCTCATCACTTGATGCAAATGCATCTGCTTCCTCAACTAACAACTGTCTTGCCTGTAGCTTCTGTTCTTCCGTTAGTCCACTCAAATCGACCTTAGGTAGCCAAGACAAGTTATTTGCAGTGTGCTCAGCTGGCGTAAGTGGTTTAGAAGGCGGTTCTTCGCATGGGGTCGGTGTCTCTGGATCCTTAAATCTGACTTCCACTGGCGTCACCGACCGGACAAGATGAAGCCGCCCCAGGACAACTCTTCCAGGTACGATGATGTCATGGTTTGTGTTGTTGGTCACTGTGATTGGTAAGATGGTTGCATCGCCCTCCTTCACGGTGGTAAGGGATTCGTGTACTGCCAACCCCGAAGGCCAGGTAGCCAACTCATCCGGCTCAAAAATAACTGGGGTCTTTTGGTGGATTGGTCCAGTGTTAGCACGACAAGGTACACGAACAGTCTCCCCTGCTGGAACAATGTGTGGCTTCTTTGAAGATTTTACTAGACAGAGTTCAGAGTTCGTAGTACGTATTAGACTTATCAACGCTTGTACATCACCACATTCATTCATCCTGAAGCTCCTTGACATCCTTCCCAGCAATGCATCATCTTCTTTGTCTTCTGTGTTCCTGACCATTGACTCTATGACATTAAATCCAATAATGGGTTGCTCAATGTTCTCCTTTGTTAACAAGAATGGAACCTTTACTTCTGTCTCATTTTCATCTGTTAACCTTACTCCAATCTCTACCCATCCACAGTAAGGGATGTATGTTCCATTTGCTGCTTGCAAACTTATGGACCCGTCTGTTCCAAGTAACTCCTTAATATCCCTTCTTTGGACTGTTGGTAATTGGCTCTTTAGGAAATCTACCGAAACAATCGATACTTGGGCCCCTGTGTCCCATAACACTTCTGTTGGCTTATCATCCAAGTAACAATCTACCAGACACTTCCTCCCCACCAGCTTAACTATGCGTTCTTGTTGCCTGGGAGTGATGTGGCTAGCATACACACCACTGTCTTGGGCATCTCCTAACCCCTTTTCTTTAAACGATCCTCTGTCAGAGAGTTCCTTGATTGCTTTGCATAACACCTTATGTTTTGGCCAATGAGCCTTCTGGCAACGCACAGAACAATATCGGACGGACTGGCATGCTGAACACTGTAACAACTGTATATGGCAATCAAGCTTTAGGCAACAACTACACTGGTGGGACTTCTCTTTCTCTGGCACGGCTACTCCCTGTCCCGTGGGGGTAGCCTGGCTGCGTTTCCCGGATATCTTCTGAACTTGGTCTGGCAGTAGCGGGCAATATGGTTCGAGCCCCCACAGAGGTAGCAGTGTGGACACTGGTCACCTTCTTTCTTCCTTTTACACTCTTGGCAACCAGGTGGCCTGGGTCCAGCTCTCGTTCCACCCCCAGTGTAACCATGTACCGTGGCATCTGCTTTCTGGTGGCTTGCTTCTTCACGAAGGGTTTTGACTTCCGATTTCACTGTGGCCAGCTCTGCTTGTACAGCCTTCAATGTAGCTAGGACTTGAGAGTCCTTCTGTGACTCTTTCTTGGTGGTTGCTTCTGTTGCACCTTCAATGACCGACACCTTTGCCGACTTCCCTTTGCTGTTAAGATTAAACTTGTTACTTCGCTCGGCTTCTGCAGATATGACTAGGCTCATTGCTCCAATGAGGACTTCATCTGCAACTTTTGGGTTTTGAGTGAGAGGTCTTATTTTTGCACGAATGGTTTCATCAGCAAGACCAGTTTCCAAGGCATGCAGGAACAAACTTTGCACTGAGGAAGCATCGTACTTAAGCCCACTATCAGACTCTTTTGACGCACTGATAACCTTCTGCCTAATTGTAAGTGCTCTCATCAAAAAGGACTGTGGATCTTCATTGGGCTGCTGGGCAATGTTTGTTAGAAGTTGGTAAAGTTCTGTAGCATTTTTCTCATGAAAATGGAAGCGAATAATTTTACGCAGCCTGGGTAGGGTAAGGTCAGTCATGTTCTCTAGATAGCTTCTTAGTTGCAGGCCTGGCTGTACAGCACGAACTACAGCACTAACTACTTCTTTGTCTGAGTATCCCTTGGCAAGCCCTGACTCTACTTGGGATATTAGAGCTTGATAACCCAGCTTATCTTTTTGCCCAGGGTCTCCCACCACTCCTTGTATTATGCGGAATATGCTTTGCTCTACACCTTTCACAGGAAACTTGATCGTGTCTTCGTCCTTCACTGGGTGATCAGTAAGCTTTACTTTTTGCATCTTAGCCAATTTTCCCTCGACTGCTTGCTGCTTCGACTCTAGTTCACCCAGTTCTTTCTTGAGCAATTTTATGTCACCTTTGGTTTCTACTTTTTCTTCGCCGTATTGGTCCTCTAGTCCCTCGAGTGGCGGCGGGCCCAAGTGAGCGATCAACCCTTCGACATACTCAATTTGCTCGTCGTCAGACAAACCCTCGACTGAATCTTCAATTTTACGTCTGATGGCCCGAATAACACCTAATTTCCCCTTGCCCTCTACTGCCGTTTCCTCAACTTTAGCATGAGGAGCAAATTCTCGTAACGCATCCAAGTCCAACGACAACAATTTTCGATCCAGCTGAATAAGTTTATCGTCCGCCATTTTGATTCTACTTGTAAACAACACGATCAACCACCCGCATACACAAAGCCCGATAAATCAATATTCCTACCTTCCCTGGCCTCAAATCCACGCTCCACTACCTTGTAACACGCTGTCCACACCAAATGTCCCTTCAAATTGCAACCAGTTGCATCCTTTGCCAAAACTTGTCCATTGAAATCCAAAATAACACACGAAAGTCCTCGCACACAATGATCAATCGAGCGTTAAAACAGGTACATCCATCCAATTTCTCCAGAAAAATCCTCCCGGACAGGCCCCCAGAATGTAACACAGGAAATCCACACTCTTTTAGGTATTCCTGGTGTATTTAAGTACGGTTTCTTCACAGAGTAAACTTTTACATCTCACAACGCGAGGTACTTTTCTCTCTCTCCGCGACTAGAGCACATGGTTTTTTGCTGACGTGAAATTAGTCACCTGAGGCCCAGTCCCTTTTGGAGGGCGCGTGCGTACGGTTTCTATACAATTTCTATACCTAACATAAAGTTTGCGTAAAGTTGCGTTTTACTTAGTCAAACGTAAAGATATTGTAAAGCTAGCGTAAATGTGTTTAGTCACACTTACGATTGTTAACGTTTTACGTACATTAAAGTTGCTTTAACCGCTCTCTTCAGAAACGAACGTAAAGTGAAGTGTCGGAATAGTGTGTCGGGCGCTTTGGCCGCAGCTACACTCGCGATCGGTTTGCGATACGTGACCGTCACGTAAGATCTTTCTCCCTTCTGTTCTTCCGCTGACACCTAGCACACTACCAAACTGCTTAATTGAAAAGCTTGAACCAGTGCAGCGTGGCAAAGAAGGGGGAAGGAAAATCAGTGCTTTAGTTTGGCTGCTTTATATAGAAGGCAGTTTGTGCTCTGGTCATTGCGCGGTGTGCAATAAACTAAAGATTCATTTGGCAGCGGTGTAAAGTGTGCGTAAAGCTACCATAACAAATAGCCTAAAACTGCCTTTCATCACATCATACTTATGGTTGTGAAGGTTCACCCAGACCTGACTATCTGACTAATGTAGAAAAACCTTGATCAGTGTTCGAACCGGTCAAGGCCAAGGCAAAATTCAAGTTGAAGAAAAATCAGGGATATTTAGGGAAGAGTAGCCTAGAAGTACTCCTGATGTAAAACTGTAAAAATAATAAATGTTCTTACGTTTGAAAACGCTTCGAGTTTTACAGTTGTTGCTCGGCGAATATGAATATTATCGGAACTACTCTTAGTTTAATAGGGCCTGGAACGCCGGGGCGAACTGGCTCTGAGATAGTGGGGTAAATTCATTATAGTGCACGCAAAAATAAAACGCCAGTGTCCTCAGGTGTTCGCGTTCGCATTCACGTTTGATCTGAGAGTATGGAAGACCATGGAACAGGTTAACAGTTCAAGTGAACTGTTTGTTCAGGGCTCAATCGAGATACGAACTAAAGGCCCTGTATAGAGATCTGGTGACGATCAGTCACTGCATTGTGTCGAGCCAGCGGTTTCTCATTTGAGAGAGCGTGCCGCCATATTAGAATTTGAACGAATTTGAAAGATGCGATATTTTGTCCGTTGCTGGCCGTGATCTCTTTTGCTTTTATCCTTCGCTAAAGAAAGTAGTTGATAAGACCGAAACTTCCATTTCTTCGCCTTACTTTGCATCATGCATATTTGAGCGGATGACTTTGGTGCTTATGCGTCATCTCGATCGTGCTTCAGATGGAAACGTTCTGCCCTAGCTAGACTTCAGCTCTTGAAGCTGTTTTTAGATGCATAGAGTCAAGTAGTCGAAGAAACGTTAGAGGTAAGCTATAATCTTTGTTTACGGTGTAGGGTCTTAAGTTGTCTTCGTTATGTCAGGTTATTAGGTTCTAATAGTTAATAATGGTTTGTTGTATACCTTTTGAAAATTAAGCTTTCATGATCACAATTTTCAAATTTAACGTCAGTTCAAGGCAGAAGTTCTGTGGGAATTACAAGGGCTTTTAGTTCATCTTATAACATGATATAGGTTTCAAAATACTATGAAAACACATACTGGTATATACTAATTGAAAATTTATATTAGTATATACCGGAATACTGGGTGTGTAGTTTTTGGTAACGTTTAAAATAAATTATGCTAGTGGATGAGTGCAGCTGAATTCACACTGTAATCATGTGAGTGATTGAACAAAATTGCAGGAATCCAATTTGTTTAATCACAAGTATGATTACAGACAGCATTGGATGACACAAAGTCCTTATACCAATAATTTAATGTCTTTAACAAAATTTGAGAGTGAAAAAGCAAAAGATCTGGCCCCGGTTGTTTAAAAGATGGATAGCACTCTCCACAGGATAAATCACTATCCAGTGCATAACACAATTGGTTTTGTTTATGCTTATCCGCTGGATATTGATTTATTCGGTGATAGCGCTATCCATCTTTTGAACAACCAGGGCCAGACTTTCAGGTGAATAAAAGGGTTGTATACATTAATAATGTGGACCTGGGTCCATGGACTACCCTTGTGGACTTGGTCCATGGACCACCTGATGGACTACCCCTGATTTTCACCAATTTTAATTTAATTTTTTTTAACCAAATTTTTCTGTCAGTATAAAGAATGGACTGTGGACTGGAGACTGGAGACAGGGTATTTAAAAACACAGTCTTATGTTGAAATAAATATGGCATTCAACATCAATATTTGACTTCCTACTATCAATATAATTGCAATTTTACACTTTTGCCGACATTGCATTTTATACACAGTCTGATTCCAGGCTGGTACTGTTGGGACAGGAGCACGTCAAGTTTTAGTGCTCTTGTAACAGATTTCGCTTGACAAACTTAGAACAAGAAGGACCGGACCAGGTCCCAAGCTACTATTATTGTGGGATGCAAACAATCCCATGTGCTTTTCTTTTGGGTTCGCATACTGAGTCCATCCATCCAGTCCATTCTTTTCACTGACAGAAAAATTTGGAAAAATTAAATTAAAATTGATGAAAATTAAGGAGTGGTCCATCTGGTGGTCTGTGGAGCGGGTCCACATTATACTGAATTATGTCAAAGTACATTACTTTTGCTGTTAAAATGGCTTTGTTTGTATTTTGCTTGACTTAATGTATGCTCTAAATTTGCACCAGCGTTTTTGTTGCACTTTTTGGCATTCCTTTACTTTATACAGTAGCCTCAGCCCATATTTTGCCCCCTTGGATCCAATTCATGCTAGCAGATATACCGGTAGTCCCCTGGTTCAAATCTGCTAGCAGCTACATGTATATCCATGGAACTATCTCACAGATTTGGACCCCCAATAATATGCAGTTGAGCAAACGTTTAGTTTCATTTACTTGTGAACAGCAAGACATTTGACACATTTAACATCATTATTGTTTCCTGTTCGTACTTCTGGAAATGAAGAACATGAATGTCCATGTTGATATATTTACTAAGTACACTTGTTTGGTATGTTTTCAAAGCTAGAGGATAATTTTTTGTAATGTAATTTGTGCTGTTTTCATGGTGATGCAGCATGTTGAAATCAAATAATTCGTGGTTAGAAATACATTTGACAGGGGTCTGAATCTGCGAAAGGGAGTCCAAATCTGCTATTGGATTCAGACTACCAGACATCTTCATTCGCTATGGTATTTGGACTGGGAGGTTCACACTTTCAGGGGTCCAAATCAGCTAAAACACTTGAGATTCTCTGTAAGCTTGAAAAGCAGTTTTTTGGATGGTATTATTAACCCATTTTCCCCACTATTAAAACATAAATTCTCCTTCCTAATGTCATCATATATTATTTCATTGTAGCAGTAGTGGGGAGAAACTGTTCAAATATCAAGGTAACTGATCTTGGGTGATCATATCCTTAATTCTCATGACCTCTCTGATTAATTAAGCAGTCATATCACAAGAAGAAATGTGATGCTGATCAGTATAAGTGTGGAAAGTTGAAAATTGAAATCAATGTGTATTGCTAATTGCTATCAGTTGGCAATGGCACTTACATTTGTGGCCACTAAAACAAATACTTAGCTACAAAATAAATCTTGTTTGACAAGGTTAGCACTTTACTGTCACCCGTGGCCCAATGAGCTGTAGTAACTTTTTGCCAAATAGAACCATACATGTAAAAAGGTTTTAGTGTTGTCAGTTAAACCCATATGCCCTGTAACGCCTGTAAGGGTTTTCACTAGTGCATGTTAGTGTCAAGGCTGTGGAGTAAGTGTTGTAACTACATGTACCTGTACAGTGTATATAACTTTAGTAAGGTCTGTTGATGATATGTCCCCTTGTTTAGTTACATGTGTACATGCACCTGTGTGGAGAAATGGAACAGTTGTTGAAAAAGGTTTTTGGAATCATGTGTTTCCTCTAATGAATTTTAGCACTTCCTCAAATAATCCAACTTGAATTAAGGAAACCATTCTAAATTAGTGCCCCTAAAATCTACCTTTTCCTTGAATTATACAGTAGTCTCCATTCAGTTTGGGTAGTACATCTAACCTGTTGTAATTTTGTTCTAGGCATGTATTCAGGATGGTGATCTGATGAACTGATCAGGGAATTGAAAATTCTGGACTGCAAACCATTGGATCCAGAAAGATGAAAGTGGCAATAAAAGACTCTGGGTCTTCTATTTAAAGTGTAAACAAAGAACATTAATACATGTACATGTATTGTGCCTGAGCTACCCGAGTTTCTATCTTTGAAGCTTAAAACCATAAACAAAAAAATTACTGCATGTAGATTTCTTTCTTAGGGGACCGGTTTTCATGTTGACATAAGTAAGAGCAGACTACAGGTTCATGAACAATAAGTGTAAGACTTAAACTACACAACATGTACGTTGTAATAATCAACAAAATAAAGGATGTCAAGTACCATATGTATACATCTTGTCATAAACGAGAAAGAAAAAAGAAAGTAGATCTAGTCAAACTTTACATATAAGCGTAATGGTGGCGTAAATGTGGACTTAACAGCAGATTTACACTAACTTTACGCCGAGTTTAAAGATGCTTCTTTACTCCAGCTTTTCACAGACAGCGCAAAGATAGCCAAAAGGTTTTTTTACATCATGTAAATGATACGTAAAAATTGTGTAAAGTAAACTTTACGCCATCTTTATGCTATCAATACGTACATTTAAATCTTGACTTTACAGCACATTTACGCCAGCTTTACGACCAGCTTAAAGTTGTTCTTTTACTTAAGCTTTACGCCTTCGCGTAAAGATAGCGTAAAGGTCAACTTTACAAAATGTAAATGTAGCGTAAAGTTGTGTAAATTAGAACTTTACGCAAGCTTTAAGCTACCATTACGCCAACTTAAATTTGCCTTTTCATGCTGTGACCGGTTCCTAAATCTCACAAATCTCTTTTAAGGGATTTTAATCAGTTTGCTAGGACCATGCGTTTAAAATACATGTTCGCCAATGAAAAGAAAACCAAACCACATATCTTCTATGTTAAATCTAAGTGGCAACCACCGCCTCAACCATCAGTTTCATTAGAAACGTACTTAGAATTAACTAAGCTTGAATTAGCTTCACTGGTTTTCAACCCTCAACCTGATAACATCTCATCAGGCGAACGCGCAGCAATAAACGCATTAAAAAATAACGGCAAACTCAACCTCAAAAAAGCCGATAAAGGAACCACCACGGTCATACTTGACACATCACAAAAGGTAGAGGAAGGTTTACAACAATTATCAAACGATAAATTCTACAAACCTATCCCTTCGCCTATTGTGATAGAAACGGCCCGAAAAGTCAAAACGGTTGTTAACAACCTTCATCTTTCGGGACATATTGATAAAATGACCCACAAATGGTTAAACAATGCACAAAACGAACCAAGAATACCGGAATTCTACACGCTTACCAAAATCCACAAAAAGGTCCCGGTATGCAGACCTATTGTTTCCGGTAGCAACGGCCCAACTGAGCGTATTTCTAGCTTTATCGATTCACTATTACAACCCATTGCAACCAAACAGAAGTCATATTTGAAAGACACTACCGACTTCATAAATTTCATTGAAAACACACCTACGTCAAACAACACTTTACTAGCAACACTAGATGTTAGTTCTCTCTACACTAATATTCCTCACGAAGAAGGAATGAATGTAGTGTGCCTTCAGTACGAAAAGCACTATGGGTCAAACCTTCCAATTCCCGTTATTTACTTAAGGGAATTAATGCGACTCATACTGGAAGAAAATTCTTTCAAATTCACTGAAAAACATTTCGTACAAACACACGGCATCGCTATGGGAACAAAAATGGCTCTCGCTTTTTCTGTGATCTACATGGCAGATCTAGAAGAACGACTTCTAACGGCTAGTCCATTCAAACCGTTTGCCTGGAAGAGATTTATTGATGACATTTTTTCACTGTGGGATATACCAGCCTTAGAAGTCCGAAATTTCGTCGACTTTGCAAACGCTTTCCATCCTACAATAAAATTTACATTCGAACTGTCATCAACAAAAGCTGTTTTCCTTGATACCGAGGTATTTAAAGGACCCCGTTTTTCAACTCAACGAATCCTGGACATACGGACTCATTTCAAACCAAACGAGACCTTTCAGTATACACACTTCTCAACCTGTCACCCTCTTAATACTAAGAAGGGTTTTATCAAAGGAGAAGCACTCCGCCTCTTACGAACCAATTCTGACTCAGAGAACTTTGAGAAATACAAACGAGACTTCGAACTCAGACTCTATAACAGAGGCTACCCAGAAACACTCGTTAAAAGTATTCTCAAAGAAGTAAAATTCTCTAACAGAACAGAGGCACTTCGGTCTAAACCAAAACAGAGAAATGAGATTCTGCCGTTCGTCACAACTTACAATCCGGCTGTGCCAAATCTTAAAAATATCCTTATGAAACACTGGCATATCATTCAAAACCAAACAGGCCTCACCGAAATTTTCAATCAAGAACCGATTGTATCCTACCGGAAGGAAAATTCACTAAAGGATATTCTTGTCCGCGCGAAATTACCTTCAATCACACGACAATCTCAACTAAACAAGAAGCTGTCATAACTTTTATTATGCTCTCATGACATCAAACACTTAGAAGGACCCTTATACCGATCGCTAATAATTAACTCTTCTGAGTTAAGCGATCTTACGACCTTATTCCTTCATCCCGCCTCTTAAGTTGATCTCTTAAAGCGCGAGCGTAGAAGCTGAGGACTTGGGGACTTTATTAAACCTAGAGCGCAATCGTGACCGTGCCAGAAACAGCCGTGAAACTGATAGACCGTCTGTGTCTGGGCGTTAAATCCGTCGACGAGAAGTCTTCTGCCACCAATACGTTTCTCTGTATTGTTCAGCTGATGTCTGATATGTATTCTCTGTTGGTGCGCCACCCACTCTAACCATTCAATCGCCATCCGAATGGACCCCTTTGGTTTGAACTCATTCTCAGCAAGGCGTCGCGTGTAGCTGCCGGTGGGCATGTCTTGCATAATAGCCCAGAGGTACAAAGCATTCGCGTCATAACCCACTATTTTTTGACACAGCTTAGCCGCCTGGTCTTTTTCTGCTTCCCTCAGTTTGGTTTTGCCGGCCTCATGGTAGCGGTGAAAGATGATACTTGGCCCGCCCTTGTTGTTGTCTTTGATCAAATGGTAGAGATCGCTGTTTCCTTGGTCAAAGAGACTGAAGTACGTTTGTTCGTCAAGGAATGAAAACAGATATTTCATCGTCAAGCCGGGAACAGAAATACCATCTTTGAACATATCGATGTTTCGCTCTTGCCAGAACGTACTCATCTTTTCTACGGCTTCTAAGAAAGGCACCACATCCAAGTTATTGTACCAGGTGAGAAATTCTTTAACTGTGATCATCTGATTTTCTTCCCACACTTGCTGACAGTATCGGTACTCTTCTTCTGAGATGTTTTGGTTCTTCAGACTTGAATAGAACGCAGCGTGAGGGGGCAGCGATGTTTGTTCGAGCTTATCCAACCCGTCTATCAACTCATACGGAAAGAACCCTTTGGTCTGTTCGCATTCGTAGGCTTTCAGGAACTGGTCGTAGCTGAATCCAGGTGCTAGATAGTTGGTAATATCTAGGAACTTGAGGAACTTGGTCTTGTGAAGCATGTGATTGTTGTTTTTCTTCACAGAGAACTTGATCGGATGGTGTTTGATGAGGTACGGCAACAGAAATCGCTTGGCGATGTTGATATCATATTTTCCCGAGTTGAAACCCAGTACCGGTAGTTCATCGATGTAAGCATTGAGTTTTTCTTCTAAGGTCTTCAGCACTTTGTCATCACTGACGTCCTCTGAGCCACCTACAATATCTTGTAACTCTTCTAGCTGGTCCCGCGCCTGTCCCAGTTGCTGTCTTCTTTCTCTGTCCACTTCAACGTTTAATCTTCGGTTAAAGGAGGGGTCGTTTTCATCGCTCGGCTCATCGTCAATGAATGCACGATCTTCTTCACTCTCAGCCTCAATCTCTTCTTCATCTTCTTCGTCATCGCTTTCCATCAAATCAATCCCTCTGCTGTCATCTTCGCTCTCTTCTTCACTATTTTCATCTTCGCCAGACTCTACATTTCCTTCCTGGATGTCTACGAGTATTTGCGCGAGTTGATCATCTTCTGTACCCCCACGACTAGGAACAGCTTCCTGCTTAAGCGCTTCAAAGACTTCTGCGTACTGTTCGCGTAGCAGGGATGAACTTTTAGTGCTGATCGTGGTGAGGTACCGCACAAACTCTTCAAGCAGTTGATTTGAGTCACCTTCCGAGACAAAACACTTCGGTTCTTTATAACCAGGCACATTACTGCATACACTGACACTCAAAGGCACATGGGCGGATTGCCAGGTTAACTTGCCTGTGTTCTTTAATTCTTGAGATTTCTCTTTGTCAAAATAACACTCGAAATCGAAGGTCGCGCGGAACGGGAAGTACCGTGCTTCTTCTAGGACGATAATACCTTCTTCTTCGAGTTCCTGAAACGTTTTTGGGACGTGATACGCTCCGCCCGGGTATTTCAACTGTACTTTGCCGTCACAAGTCTTCTCGTGTCGATTTAAACTTAACCCTGTCTTCCAGTACTTTCCGCAGCGAGAACAACAGAATGATTTGCTGTAGCGGGCCAGATCTTTGATGTATGAAAAGTGATTTTCGCACAAGTTCAAGTATAGGGTGCTTGCGTACTGGCGGTGAGAACGCCGGCGGATAAGTGTGGCTGTTATCTCGGGTGTTCCTTCATTTTCGTCTTCTTCGCCGTGTGTCTGAGTCGGGGCAAGGCTGTATAGCTGAAGGTTCAACTCGTACAGCCTTTCTAGTTCGTCCAGTTCGGACAACTTCACCCCATGAAACTTCTTACCACAAATCCCAGCTTTTCGATACTTCTCATAATAGTACTGGGTGTCGCGTACTAAGTTCTTAGTATGGCAGCCGTTATGGAGGGCCAAACAGCGAAAGAAACAGAGGTTATCTTCGTACGGTTTTTTAGCCCTGATATCACGATCCAACGCTTCGATTCCACGGATGTCGACGATGTACCAGGGAAGATATTTCCCTCGACCGATCGGGTGATCGCGGATCTTTGTAATGAACCAAGTGATGTTGGTGGTAAGATCGACCACCCATTTACTGTTCGGCCTCTGCTGGCGAATCCACTCCAAGTAATCGATGTTGCTGATCTCTTGTATAGCGCGCTCTAAATCGTCTGGAGTGGTGATAAGGAACGGCTGTTCGAGGACCAAATTGTTGTTCGCAGAAGGGTGGTGGTACTGTAAGGCGCCTGTTTCAGTGTTACGCAAGATGAAACCAAACGAGAAGTTGTCTTTGAAGACGGTGGATTGATCAGCGAAGATACGGCTGAGTTGTTCGCGGAGGGAAGCTGGACTGATCGTGGAGAGGCGAAAATTGTACCAGTCTTGCAAGCGGTTACGGCGACTGAATCTTGTCCGGATCTGTGACCAGTGTTGACGGTACAAATCGGTAATATTTTCTTCGCTACTGGGAATGAAATTTGAAGGGATAAGGACTGGATCAGTTTGCCAGTTCGAGCTGACAGCGGCGTCTTCAGCGCTAGCTGCTGGGGCTTGTTCTGCGGTAGTGCTCGGGGTTTTCTTGGCTTTTTTAGTGGGTGGCGCTTCTACAGTCTTCGTGGCGGCACGCTTACGACTGGTGGTGGGTTGTTGCTGATGAGCGGTGTGAATATGAGCGTTGTATGGGGCGAGGTTGTGGAAAATTTCACCACAGGTTCTACAAGTAAAAGTGCGCTCGGCGGCTCGCTTCTCGTGGGCTTTCAGATGGCGGTTAAGAGTGGATTTGTCTGAGAACCGTTTGTCACAGCGCGAACATTCGTACGGGACTTCAGATTATCCAAACGGGAGAATGTTTTACCACACGTATCGCACTGATACTCTTTTCGAATTTTCTTTGCCGGGGGTGGACCGCCACTACCCTAAAATAATATTGACTAGTCTTAGTTATATATCCCCTACGATCGATAAATAAATTCTTATCTAAACGTAAATCGATGACAATCTGTCTTCATTTCACTAACAAATAGTCCATCTAATTATTTGGGGTATAAACAAAATGAAAACAAGTTGAAATGTTTTAAAAATTCGAGGGAAACCAGCGAATGTTTTGATTTCAAGGCTCCTTCCACCATTTTGTATTACCCAGTCTTCGCTCGGTCAAGCATAAAGAGAATATTGAACAACAATGAAAACGAGAATTGAGTGTTTGATCAGTCAACGATAAAGAAGGAATTGAGCTTTTGATCGAATTGAAAACACGTGCTTTTAGGACAAGACTATGAAAACTTAGTTTAGAAAAAAAAAACATTTGATCACACATTTTAGAACAAGACTATGAAAACAGTTCAGAAAAACGCGAAAGCGTAAAAACAACTCCGTTGATATAAATTCTTTAAAAAACTAAGATCCATAACATTGAAACGAGAATTGAGCTTTTGATCAGATCGCTTCTGATAACTTAATCGATTCTCTACGAAAAAAATGCGAGGAAAAAAGACTAGTACAAAAGAAACAAGTCACTTACGGTTTGTGGATTCCAAGTCGGCAGTTGATTCGCCTCTCCCATCCACTGCAAATAATAACAGAACATAAGTATTTGAACAAAACGCATCACATCATGGTTGAAATTGTGAAGGAAATCAGTTAAAGGAAATGAAAACTTACCTCGTCACATAAATCACTTTCCACCTCCGATGGTAAATACGAATCGTGTTTATCCCACAAGAAAACACAACAAAATTAATTTAGAATACAGGAAGGCCAAAGGAAAGTAAACGATTTAAACATGATAATTTAGTTGTAAACAATTCACTTTAGTTAATACAACAATCAAATTACTTACATTACTTAGCGAAATCTTTTCCACATCCCCGATTTCTTGCAGTTCGGCCGTCGTCATCTGTAACGCAAAGAATATTTCGAGATTAATTCAAGTTTAGATAAATCCTGTGGGTATTAAGCTTAGCTGAAATCTCATTGTGTCTTAACTCGCTGAACAAAGAGGTGCTAATTTCTCATGTAAATTTAGTTCAGTGTAAGTTCGCATAATTAAACTTACTTAACGGCGCGTGAAACACGAGCGACAAGGCTTTTATCGTACTACAAAATATGTTTAACGAACTCAAAATAAACTCACCGAATCGAGAAGTCAAACTCATCGAACGCCTCTGTAGTCGGGACTTCATTGCTTGACGCCTGTGATAAGAGAACAAAATGCGGTCAAATGGGAAAATTGAAAGCAATGTTTAAATAATCTAATCTATCTACGCCCTAAAATTAAGTAATGCCTAGAAAGTTTAGAAATAAACTAGTAAACTTAAAAAGTGTTTTGCTAATGCGTTTGTCTTTGCAACAAGAAGACAGTTTAAGTTTAGAAAATCAAGAGAGATCGAGTGAAATATTTCAACTTACCTCAAATTCTTGGACAGTCAATTCAGCCAATCTCGCATAAGCCATCGGCACAAAATTCTCTGGGATTTGGATCACTCCAGTTAAAATTTCCCAATCGCGGACGGACAAACAACTGTTCAAAGCATCTTGGAAAGCATCGGCATTGGAAAAAAGCCATCGTAATAACGTTTCGAATAAACTGAACAAAGTTTTCTAAGCACGAGCACGAAACGTTTTCCAAGCAAATCGAGTGAACCTCAGGAATGACACTCTCGTTAAAATTCACGCTTTTTATTCAAACAGACAATACAAATCTTAAGATCCAATCAGGGTTGGTATAGAGCGGGCAAGTTTGGGCAGGACTATTGTTTCTATTGTGTGGGTATAAAACGGAAGGTAGATAATTGATTTACCTATCCACTAATGCATATTAATATAATTACCTAGGCACCTAGGCACCTATCCACTAATGCATATTAATGATTTACCTAGGCACTATCCCTAGTCATTTATTAACACAAAAGGTATAGGCAGTTGATAATACATATTAATAAGTTACCTATCCCAAACTACGTCATCACCTAGGCACCTAGGCCATCGCGGGGCTTAAATCCATACTTAACCTACTACTAACGTAGTTAAACTAAACAACATTTAAACATGTTTAACCATTGGTGTGAATGGGGCATAAGCCTATGTATAGTGCAGAGCAATATTGAAATGAAGTGAAAAAACGTATTTTAATAAGTCTGATAATGCTGTGTGTTAGTCTCAGCTTATTTCATATTATCTCATTCTGAAACGTTTTTTTATGCCGCATATAAGCCCCCCCCCCCCCCCCCCCCGGATATAATACACCCTCCCCCCTTGAAAGCTAACTGAAAACCCGGTATAACCGGTATGCTGTCAGAAAGTACGCATCTAGCATGGCAATGGTAGCGACGGACAGGGGATCCACGAGAAAAATGACAAGTTTGTAGTATCGAATCAGTTCTTTCAGTTTCGGCCTTTATTTTCGTTTGATTCAGGGGATGTGGGAGTCAAATACAATTAAGCCTTCCCAAGGCCCGCATCATTGGCTTTTTTCGTTTAACCCATTGACAACTGAACCGCCCGTAACCGCCCGTACAAGGCTCCACTGCTTTAAAAAATTGTAACTTTCTCAATCGTGCGAACATTGCCTTAACTAGCAGTTGTGAGCATTGACTAGAAAGTCTTTCAAATTGAGATACCCAATAAACACAAAAAAGTCAGCGATTTTTGCAGAATATCAGCGTTTGAATTTGGACAATAACAAAAATTACCGTTTTTAACGTCATAGAAAAGCAACAAAAATCACGTTTTTGCCTTTAGTTTTTTTATTCAAATCATCGTGGCAAACCCAAAAGTCAACATTTACAGCAAAAGTCAGTCCTAGTCCTAACTTAGCAGTGAATTTTTTTGCTCTTATTCGTTGCTCGGGCCGAGCTACAGCTTCTTATTCTAGTGCATACTCACCTTGCCTCGATTTTCAACATCACCTCCGCACTGCATGCTGGGAAATAAAGAGATTTTTCGACAGCGTTCATTCCGTCCTCCACACTTTTCATATATATACTAAGTCCACAGCCACTCTGACCCACCGCCGAAATTTCGCGCTTGTTGTGTTCTCCTGTGGTCGCAACTTCCAAAATATGCCGCGGTAGGTCGAGAAATTCATCCAGAGTCGAGTCCCAAAGCTACTTCGTTTCCAGGCGGCCATTTTTCCAGTTCAACGAGCAACGAGCCAAATTCGTAAACGAAGTACAACACCTAACTCGCTTCGTTGAGAAGTGGACTCTGAACTACCTACAAGCTTAATGATGCACATCAGGCAGCTACTAAAGATGATAAATGGCTGTGAACTTACCAAAAATCGTAGATAATTCATATTGGACCCTTTATTGCAAATCAACCAAGCAAAATGAGATCGTCACAATGACGTTTCCAGTAAACTCGAGCATTCAGTGTTTTAGAACAGCAGCACTTTCAATGGTAACTCCAAATATGAAGTCACGAAATCCTATGGGGCGTGTGTATGCAGAAAATCACTCAAAAACGTAAAAATCCTCAGGTGTCAATGGGTTAATAAATAATCTCTCCCCGGTCCACTGGGAGTGCATGTGAACGTGACCTGGTCACGCAACCAATTATTTTATGGCTTTTCACTGACCTCTTGTTATTTACGAGTGATGGTTTCTTTTGTATCGCTTAATACAACTAAATGGACGGCAAGATGTGACTATATTTTTCTGTCCTTAATGTTTTCTTGTACATTTATGTCTGCGACATTTGGATTGGAAGTCATCGGATATTTTTATGTGAGTACACTGTGTGTAAATAACGAAACGTCTGTAACAACATTTTGCGAATATCAAATGCTGTAATGCAAGCCATGGTTTTTGTTAGATATCTATGTAAGACTCCTTGTATTTCTGCTGCTTACAACAAGGAAAAGGCGAGACAAGCTAACTTAAACATTCCCTGAACTGTTCAAAGACTTAAGCCGTATTTTGATACGTCGGCAACAAAGTCGATCAATGATACATATGATTATAGCTTACATTTTAACTGAATGCGTCCTAGATAAAAAATCATATGAATATTATAGCTTAAAACATGTAAATGTTGTTTTCAAAGCTTTAAAGACCTGTTTAAGGGCCAATTTCGCTGTTTCGTTCTTAAGCTCGCCGTCATTCCAGCGCTTAAAATTCAATTAAATCGAATGCGAAGTTGGTGTCAAGCTAAAAATAGCCTTCACGGATAAATCTCCCAGTAGCGCTGTATTCACGGGCCACCAAAAATAATTTCAGAATAAATAAAAGACAGATTCAG
Organism: Dendrophyllia cribrosa; assembly: GCA_024195265.1. Lineage (NCBI taxonomy): Eukaryota > Metazoa > Cnidaria > Anthozoa > Scleractinia > Dendrophylliidae > Dendrophyllia > Dendrophyllia cribrosa. The sequence continues at coordinate 40,392,384 of JAJLRJ010000003.1, read as the reverse complement.
CTATAATGTAGTGTTGTTTTTTTTGCCTAAAACTCATGTACTAGACTACATTTCACGAATTCGAAGTTTCCTTAAATTTGCCTTCTTGTTTACATGGCGAAGATAGGTGTTTTGTACAAGACCAAAATGATTTTTAAAGTTAACATTTTCGACAAAATTTTATTGCAAAAGAAAGCTAATAATATGTTTTATTCACTGTGTAAAAGGCATTGTAGGACACCGAATGTTACGATAACAGGAGCGTTTTGAAAATGGTCCAAAATGGCCAAAATTCAATGGTCCATGAAAGCACCCGCGGACTCAGAAGGCTAATTTTCGGCTTATCGAAATTTTTAAAAAATTCAAATGATATCGAACCTTTTAAACCCATTTTAAAAAATAGGTCACTAAATAGGTTCTTTTGTTAAAATAAAAAGAAATTCGAAATTTTGCCTCTGTCGTCGGATTCTCGATATTTACAGACATCCGCTCTTAAAAACTTGAAACAAACACAAGAGAGATCATTTATGGTTGTTATTATATTGTTATATTCTCTTAATATAAAGATATTGAACTTTGCGAGATGTCTATAGTGGGTACAAATCTTAGTGCCGTTAATCATTTCAGGCAGCACACACAGCTATAGCTAGTGAAATCAAATTTGACTTCCATTCTTATTTTTGTGATCTGCTCTATTTTCCCAAATTACCTGTTTTGTTTTGTTTTAAACTTCGGGCTCTTTTTAATCAATCCATTGGCAATAATATATATAGATAGGCTGAGCCTAACAGCGTAGCTCTCTGAACAGAAAGCCGATGATAAACTTGATTAAGGTGAAAGGTCGGAAGCATAAGAATTAAGATTGACGACCGAGCTATTTTTATAATTTTAGCAATTCTCAAAAACAGCATTACGCGACCGTCTGCACAGTACATTTAGACCGCACAAAAGTTCACAAAAAACAACAACAAAATTCCGAAAAAATACACCTGTTGCGTATCAAAAATTGCCCGAGAAACTGATTTGGCAATCAAAATTGCATAAAATACACAAACATATCTGCATATTAATTAAAAGACGACGCGAGTGAAGTTAGAACTATAAAATTCAGGTCTTTGTTTGTTTACATAAAATCGCTTTTCAACCTATGTAATGAATGAACAAACACATAAAAATGGATAACACAATCTTCTTTCGAACAATTTTATTCAAATCTCCATAAGTATTTGTTCAAAAGCAAAACGCGAACCATTTATAGCGCATCGAGGCGGAGATAAAAGAAATCATGAAACGACTAAATTTGAGCACATTTTATAAACAATTCTCCAAAACTAACAAGAACACAAAGAAAAGGTCAATCACAGATTGATATCAACATAAATTCCCATCGAAAAATGTGATTTGTTTTACCTTTAAGGTGGCTCGACTGGGTTTTAATTTGAGCGACGATATCATTTAACTTTGAGAAACTTGTGTACCACCACTAACGATCCAACGGAAAATCGATTGCCACAGCTGTACTAGAGAAAGATTAAAGTTTCAGATGAGGTACGTTTTATGGAAATCGGAGTTGCCAAAGCAACGTTATGACATAACTCCCAGTTTTACATAATACCGAATTACCTGTCATCAAGAGATAATTTTGGAAAACGCTCTCTGGATCTTCGACCTGACGTACCTGTCCTAAGGTCTACAAAATGTTACAAATTTCTATGGAAGCGTTTTCGAGAAAATTTCGAGTGAAGTTTAAAGGTGTTAAAATACAACAAAAACAAAACAATTTTGAAATGTTATTAAAACTTATGTCTACAAGGCTTGATGAAATAATATTTTGATCTTAAATGAATTTTATACTATCCAAATACCTTGAGTGAAAATCTCCGCGAAATCGTCCATTTGAATTTTATAAACGTTGGCTTGAATATGAACTGGTCTGGAGTGTTATTTCGCGTTTTTATCAAAAATTGACCCTACACTTATTAAAATGGTCACGAATTTAAAAGCGATAGATGAATTTTGTTAAAACTTAGTCCTCATAAAGATTAATTAATGTTCAATACAACTGTTAAGTTTTAAATTCATTGAAACGTTCTAAGGCTGTCAATTTACAGCCTCAACGTAGGAAAATATTGAGCTGATTTTCACGAAAGTAGTTTGTTGCTCTCATTATGCGTCTCCATTGTCTCGAATCGCCATGCAATTGTAAATTTCAGTACATAATTAATTCATAGACACTTTATTGCTTTGTTTTAAATGTAACATGAATTCATGATGTACAAAAAGCTACAATTCCACGGCGATTTGATACAATGGAGATGCATAATGAAACAACAAGCCACAAGCGCGAAAAACAGCTCAATATTTCCTAAGTTGGCGCTAAAAATTGACAGCCTCAGAATATCCAATGTATTTGAAACTTGAAGATTGTATTAAACGTTAATTAATCTTCACGAGGACAAAGTTTTAAAAAATTCATCGATCGCTTTTTAATTCGTGACAATTATAATAAGTGTAGGGTCAATTTTTGATATAAAAGCGAAATAACACTCCAGGCCAGTTCATATTCAAGCCAATATTTCTGATATTCAAATGAAGCGATTTCCTTGAGATTTTCACCTAAGGTATTTGGATGGTATAAAATTCATTTAAGACCAAAATATTATTTCACCAAGCCTTGTAGACATAAGTTTTAATAACATTTCAAAATTGATCAGGAATCAATAAATTAAATATTCACGGCGAGTACTGAAAACGAGTCTTGACGCGTTCTTAAGTGTGTCACGCAAAATTCGTCGAGGGGGAAGGGGTGCGTGACCCATTTAAAATAAACCGTATATCTTTTTTGTGCAAGCGCATGAGTACAGGCTACCAGTGTAGCCTCTTGTTAGTTATTAGTATTCCTGTCTTGAGTAGCAAACCGTGAAAAAATGCAGGGAAATAACGACTGTAATTTGAAACGGTTTTCTCTGTGACACACACCTGCATGGCATAGTTACCAATCCCCCCTCCCCCACCTCATCAAATGCAAACACACACACACACACATATATATATATATACACATATTCAATGCCAAACTTACACAGTTTGACCTACATGATTTTCCTATCTGCAGTGTGCAATGCAGAGATTTTTCTTTTTTTCTTTCTTTCTTTTTCTTTTTTTTTTTTGTCTTCGGCAGGCTGTTTCGATTTCTTGTGGTCTTTGTGGCAGGCAATTGACAAACGCTTGCTTTTTCACGCCATTCGAGACTTCTTGGTGAAGTTGAGATAACAACAGCTCAAATTGAACTGACTACCCAAGAGAGTCAGAACAGTTATCGATTCAAAACGTTCTGCCTTCAGATAACAACAGCCAAGAATGGACTGACTACCCAAGAGAGACAGAACAGCTAGTAGAAGTTTTGGATTCAAAATGTTAATGTCCTGCCTTCAGATAACAACAGTCCACAATGGACTGACTACCCAAGAGAGACAGAACAGCTAGTAGAAGTTTTGGATTCAAAATGTTAATGTCCTGCCTTCGGATAACAACAGTCCAGAATGGACTGACTACCCAAGAGAGACAGAACAGCTAGTAGAAGTTTTGGATTCAAAATGTTAATGTCCTGCCTTCGGATAACAACAGTCCAGAATGGACTGACTACCCAAGAGAGACAGAACAGCTAGTAGAAGTTTTGGATTCAAAATGTTAATGTCCTGCCTTCAGATAACAACAGTCCAGAATGGACTGACTACCCAAGAGAGACAGAACAGCTAGTAGAAGTTTTGGATTCAAAATGTTAATGTCCTGCCTTCAGATAACAACAGTCCACAATGGACTGACTACCCAAGAGAGACAGAACAGCTAGTAGAAGTTTTAGATTCAAAAATTATGTTAATGTCCTGGTGCCTTCAGATAACAACAGTCTAGAAAGGACTGACTACCCAAGAGAGACAGAACAGCTAGTAGAAGTACGGATTCAAAAGGTTAATGCTCTGCCTTCAGATAAGACAGAACAGTTAGTATAAGTTTTGGATTTAAAAATTATGTTAATGTACTGCCTTCAGATAACAACAGTCCAGAATGGACTGACTACCCAAGAGAAACAGAACAGCAGTAGCAGTATTCGTTGACTAGTTAATTCCTCCATTTTAAAATCTGCAACATCAAATTATTTCTGTGCACATCCATCTCACCATATCGCCACTGAAGAAAATTTCCTATGAAGTCCAAACGACTAAATTCACTGATCAGAAACTGACAGCGGCCAACGGTTGCGTATTTCGCCTGTGAACTTTTGACTGATGTTGGTAAACAAACCAATCAACATTCGTTATTTTGAATGAGGCTATCGTTGGAAAATTCCAATAATCAATTTTAAACCTGAAATTTGATTTCAGTAATGCAATCCATTCCGATTAATGACAAGCGGAACGTGCTGAGTATTTTGACTGTAATGTTTTTTTCTCTTTTATTTTATTTTATTTATTTTTTTAACAACTTTATTTTAAACAATACATTATTTACATCACTACATTACAATATGATACCACACGAACTACGCAGATGTACAATTACATTTACAAATTTACTAATACTAATTATAGAAGAACTATCCACTTTCGGCGAAAAGCAGGCAAGCATTTCTTTGCAATTGCAGTTTCTTTAATTATTTCAATTTTTTCTTGGATTCGCAGCAGGAAGTTACAGAAGTATAGTTCACCTTGGCGCCTGTTTGACGTGCAGAATATATAGTATTTTGCTATTAGAATTGAGTAGTTTAATGCCTGCCAGTATTTTGTATTGTCAAAGTAGCCGGATAATATGCTTTCATGTTTTAAAGAAAGTCTTTCACGTGCTTTTTTAAACCACCACTCTTTAAACGTATTCCAGAAGGAGAGTGATTTACTGCATTGGATTAACATATGGTTTAAAGTTTGCTTCTCACATCCACATAACGGACAAAAATCACTTTCAGAGATACCGTCACGGTAAAGGCTCATTTGAGTAGGGAGTATGCTGTGTATAATTTTGTATTGAAACATTATGAGTTTAACTTTTTTTGTAACTATGAAAGGCATTTGGTAAACTTTATGAACATTATTTTCTAAAAAGCCGTGTCGTAAAATTTTGGTTTGAGAGGTTGGTGGTACGAACGTGTTTTCTAAGATTGCAGAATAAATAGAACTTGTGATTAGAGGTGTGGTAGAAGTATCGTTAAGGTTGTTTTGACCATGCGGTTTTAAAGCATTTTTTCACGCGCGAGGAATGGCATTGATAAGACCATAAAACTTTGTAAAGGGTATATCTAAATTAAACTTTGTTTTGAATTCTAAAAAGTTACACAAGTTGCCCTGTTCATTCAGTAAATCTTGCACATGAATGACATTCTTTGCGAACCATTTTCTATAAAAAACTTGCTTCTTATCAATTAAAATATTACAGTTGTTCCATATAATTTCATTTTTTATATTGGTAGTAATACGATCAGGTAAGTTTTTGAAGTCGCGCCAATAATCGAGAATCATGCGATAAAAAATAGGGAGGCTCTCTAGCTTAAGTACATGTAATTCGGTTTTATAGTTACATTTTGTCAGGAAAGAGAGATTTCCGAGATGATTTACACACTGGTTAGGAATAATTCTCCAAGAAGCAGAAGATTGACTTTGAATTCTACTAATCCAGGCAATTTTCAACGCTTTTTCCATAATTTCAAAATCGCACATTTTGAGGCCACCTTTTTTTTTTTCTGCGATAACAGTACTTTTTTTTTAATTTTTGCGGGTTTGCCGTCCCAAATGAAACTGAAAATAGTTTTATTTATTTGTTGCATATAATGTTTGGGCACATTTAAAACGGAAGCGTTAAAAGTCAGTTTAGAGAGCCCTAATGTTTTTGCGATATTGATTTTTCCGTACAACGCAAGTTTTTTTTTTTTGCCAGGTATTTAAAGTTTTCTCTAAATCTCGAAATTTGGTTCCAAAGTTGAGTTCTTCCGCACTGTTTGATTTTGTGAGAAAAATATTCCGAGAGATAGTATCCGCTCTTTTGGCCATTTGAAACCAAAAGGGGTGTCTTGATTGTTTTTCCATTGTCCTAGCCACATTGCTTCAGTTTTAGCAGTGTTTATTTCCAGCCCAGAGAAAGAGTTAAAATCAGTAGAAGGGATATCACGGTCTCCAATGCATCCTCGGACCCCGTTAATTTTAACGTAAAACACTTCTGCTTACTTATTGACATTAATAAATTATATGACTCGATTAATCCTTTATGTTAAAACCACCAGAACTCAATGAAAATATTTCAGAAACTCATTTGTCATTTTCTCCTAAAATTTAACAGCATCTCCAAATGCTAACTTTCTGTCTAAATTTACCAGAGACATATTTTCATTGATTGTAAAAGTGCCACTTCATATTCCTGTTAAATCATTACATATTTTTACTAATTTGATTAAGCTCATAAAAGACATAAAACTTTTGAAATAAGGGGGTCCTTCGGATCCATTGGAGACCGTGATATCCCTTCTACTGTCTCAAAAAATATCTGGAGAACAATTCTATCTGCATTTTTGATCTGTTTTTTTCTCCAGTTTTTGGAGAGAAAAAAGTTTTCTCCAGAAGAAAAACTTTTCAAAAAACTGGGTGAAAAGATCAGATTAAAATTCTATCTGCAGATAGATTTCAGTTGACAAAAATTCTATCTGCAGATAGATTTCAGTTGACAAAAATTCTATCTGCAGATAGATTTTTGATCTGTTTTTTTTCTCCAGTTTTTGGAGAGAAAAAAGTTTTCTCCAGAAGAAAAACTTTTCAAAAAACTGGGTGAAAAGATCAGATTAAAATTCTATCTGCAGATAGATTTCAGTTGACAAAAATTCTATCTGCAGATAGATTTTTGAAAAGTTTTTTTCTCCAGATTCTGGAGAGATTTTTAAAATTTTCTCCAGGAGAAAAACTTTTCAAAAACCAAAAAAATCTGGTTGACAAAATATTTTCTCCAGAAAAAGTTTCTCCGGAAAATAAAATGTCTGATTCCGAAGATGAAGATGAGGAAATAGATGACACTCCTGAAATTATTCAAGAAACATATACACAAATCTCAGACTTGAACATTTTAAAGATGTCATCCGTAAAAATCAGGGGAAAAATCAAATTCCACTCAAAGATCTTGAATTTTATCAAAAAGAAATTCTCTCCCAAATTCCTCTCCACGAAATCACCAGAAAAAAAGTCAGGGAGTTTGTTAAAGTTTCCAAATGGAAAAAAGTCAATGGCAACGATCATGAAATTTTCAATCACATAACAAATCACGATGGGAATGATTATGAGCATCTGGAAAAGTTCCTCATTGACGATTTTAAATATTTTTCACTGGCATATGATGATCTTCATCTCAAGCGAAAAAAGTTTCTTAATTTCAACCAAGTTCTTTTCACCCTGTTGAAAAAGAATGGTTTCAACCCAAATGAAGATGATTTCAAACTGCTTATTCTTCCATCAAGAAGGGCAGAACAGGAAAAAATAATCCAAACAATCTTCAAAAAAAACAAATGGAAAGAAAATGGAAGCCAGTGACCATGAAGATTGCCTCACTTGCTCAGAGGAGGAAGAAAGGAGTGAAAATGAAACCCCTACAACATCTGACGAGGAATTTATTGTCTCTGATTCGGAGATGGAAGAAGCAGAGCAAAATGAAGAAGAGGAAGACACAATAGAACTCCTCTTTGAATCATTCATCAATCTCCAAGAGGAACACAAGATTCTCAAAAATGAACTCCAAAAACAAAGTTGTCTTCTCTGGGAAATCCACCGGGAATTGAAAGAAAGCAAAGCAAAGTGAAGGCGCAGCCCGCGTGAAGCGGTGTTTTGGAATGAAATATGAATGTGAAACATTCATATTCTATCTCAGAGATTTTCCACATCACTCAGTGGAATCCAGGAATTGAATTTATCGGGATATCCTTTCCATTTAACCAAGGCTTTCTTTTTCTTCTGGTCGCGGCGAATAACCTTTTCAATGCGAAACACGCTTTGGTTTGTCCTTTGGAGTTCCGCCTCGTAAAATGATCCAGTTATTTTTTCTCCCAACAGATCGACTAACCTATACGTTACAGGATTTGTGTTTAAGACCTCGTCGACGACAAATATCTCCTCTGTCCAGTTCGGGGTGAAACCTTTGTCGAATATCTTTCGTTTGTATTTTGAAATTCGGACTTTGTCGTCGACTTTGAATTTTGCTGGGTTGTGTTTAGCATAAATCATGTCTCCGAAAAGATTAGCAAAAACCTTTGTTTCATTTTTCTGTTTGCTCGCCTCTGCGGGTGACATCTTAATGCTTGAATGATAAGTGTTATTATATTGATCCACTAACCTGTCCAGTTTGTCAAAGAAAATTGTATTATTGTTAGCAGAAAACATCCGGAAGAGTTTCTCCTTCATCGTCTTGTTCCAGCGTTCAACCACAGATGACTTTTCTTCGTTCTCTGTGGTATACAATTTTATCCCATTCTTATCCAGGAGATCCTTCATAGTTCCATTGAAAAATTCACTTCCTTTGTCTGTCCAAAGCATCTTCGGTTTTCGTGCCTTCGCAAATATGGATCGGAAAGCATCAGCAACTGTTTGTCCTCGCTTGTCTTTCAAGGGGCGAATGAAACCGAACTTTGAGAAAACATCGATCACCATCAGGAGATATCTTATTTCCTTGTTCCACTTTGAAAATTTCCCCATCTCAACCAGATCAGCCGCCCAGATGTTGTCAACGCCATATGCAATAACTCTTCTCTTTGGAAATCTTCTCCTTATCGGCTGGTGAAGTTCATTTGCCAGATTTTGAGTCCAGCCTTCACTCAAAATCTTTTCCCGTTTTTTGGGGCGCCCAAACCGAATTTTTGTTTTGCGTTGATTGTGTTTCTTGCAAAAGCATGTCCCCACTGTCTTTCTGCCCAGGGAATAGCATCCAATGCGGCAACCATCTTTCTGTCTGCTTTGTTTTTACATTTGCGTGGATCTGCTTGTTTTGCGCAGATTGAATAATCCACATCGTGTTGCATAGCCACTGCATCTGTTTTTCCAGTTGGTTGCTGATAAATTTCCAGAATTTCCCCAGTATCATCAAATCTGACTTGCTTTTCCAATGGGTTGAAAGGACCTGTGAAGTTATGTCCGGGGAGAGTGAATCCTCCTTTCGGTCTGGGAAGTTTTCCTATCAAAGCATGAGCATCGATCCCACGGCCGGATAAGGGATCTAATTTCTTTGAAATGTCACTTGTAAATGCGTCCAATGCTTGATCAAGATATTTATTCACCGCACCTTTAATCTTTTGTTTGGCAAAATCTGATTTAACCGCTTTGGATAATCCAATACGGCCAAGATTAGTCAATCCTTTCACGCCGCTTTTTAAGGCAATTTCACCGAGTGAATGACTGTCGGCTATATCGAAAAAGCCCCCACCTTGTGAGGGCAGACTTAGTTTCCCGAGTTCCCTTGTTTCACGAATTTCGTTTTTTTAATTTCGCATGAAGCGCAATGGCAGAAAAACATCTTTCTCCCATTTTTTGCAGTCATATATCCGGATGGTTCAACGCAACCAGTGACTCTTTTTTCTTTGACGCAATATGATTCCATTTTCAGTTGAAATATTGTTTTATGAATTTCTCATTTTGCATTGTGTCAGTCAAACTGAAAGGTTGGAGAATATCATAGAAATCTTTCCCCTGCGACCATTGATGCAGGAAGAAGAGGCAATAATACCCGCAAAGAACACTGTTGATGTTTTGATACTGACTGCTGTTCCAAATTACAGGTTTGGAACTTTTAAATTCAAGAGGATAGCCCATGCCGAAACTATCAAAATACCACAAGAACTTTTTATCATGCGATGGGACGCAACAAACCCAATGAGTTCCTGCATTTTTGAGCGAATCAAGATTGATGATGCATGGGCTGTGTTTTTTGGGCATAGCTTCATCTCTTGCAAATATTCCTTTGAAATTGGGAATCCCCAGATATTCAATCCAATTCAACAGATCAATATTTGACAGCGGTTTAATTACAAATTTAGGTCTTATAGAAGTGTTCCGAGAATTGGGATGCTGTTGAATGGACTTTTCGATCCCAGCAGAAGTCCCTCTCCTTTTTTTGATTTTTTTTTTCCCATTCCAACAGAGTTTCCCCAACTTCCAATGAATGGAGGAGGTCTTGCCCAAGGAGTTCCCAGTCTAGGGGCACCTTTTCCAGAGGTCGCTCCGCTCCCTTTTGGTCGTCCAACTCTGGGGGCACCTTTTCCAGAGGTCGCTCCGCTCCCTTTTGGTCTGCCAACTCTGGGGGCACCTTTTCCAAACAGGTTTTTCACCATATCAAGCGCAAGTGGAATTCCAATGGATGCCAGCATTGTTCCCAACAATCCACCAGATTGTGTTTTGGTTGGTTTCACAACAACCTGTCCTCCTGATTGCAGGGCAGTTAAAATATCCTGTTTCTGTTTATTTGTCAACAAATGTTTATTGTCAATCAGTTTCTGAATTTTATTTTGGGGGATGAGAAATCCACCCACTTGGCCAGCTCCCTGTTGCGCTCCTTTTCCGCTGATTGATTTCACAACTTGACTCGCTCCTTCACTCGCCAAACCAGCCAATGCTGACATCCCAAGTGTTTTACCCAGGGTGGGTAACGGGGAACGAGCAAGAGGAATAATAGCAGAAAACAGACTTCCACCTTGTTTCATCACTTTTCTGATTTGCGTTTTCGATATCTTTATCTCAACTCCTTTTCCCAGAGATTTTGCTTTTGTGATTCTTTTTATTTGATTGGCTGTCAGCATCAGCTCATCATTTCCACTTGTTTGATTGCTTTTCAATCTCAGGGTGATAGGCATGTTTGTTCTGAATGCTCTTCCAAGCTTTTGTTTTTGCCCTTCAGATAAATTTACTTTATATGGGTGATATGTTGTCATTTTTAATGATAACATATGTTTTAGGCAATGACCAGCTCATTTCCAACTTTATCAATCTTAGCTGTTTCCTCATAGAGAACTACCGCATGCACATGGAAGGCTGCAGCTGCATTGGCATTTAGTGTATATCGAAATATCAACTGTTTGGGATCTCGTGTTGGTTTTTCAGCTTGGTAAGACAAGTCGAAATAAATGAGGCTATAAAGTGATTGAAAGTTAGCCAAATTTAACTGAGTTCCAGTGTTGAAGTCATTTTTCGTCATTGCATAAGCCATGACATCATTGAAGATTCTGACTTTTGATTCTGTGTCATAGTCAGTTTCAGGATAAAACACTCCATTTCCATACTCCAATCTGCAAGTTGACAAGGATGAGTTTGCATCTGCTGCATTCAGCTTGAAAGTGTCAAAGAGATATGGGTTATCTTCTGCAGGGTCATCATTGGGTGGAGCTGCTCTTTTCAGCCAGACAAAAATATGTCTTACATTATCAATGCTCGCTGAAATCTGGAAGAATCCTGATGATTGTGTAGGAGGTGATTGATCATATATCTCCCTCAGATATTTCCATTGTGATTCTTTCAGGAATGAACTGATAAATTTGTCATAAAGAGAATCTTTTGGTGTCAATCTCGGCACCCAAAGCAAAAATCGATTCACCACAACTCTTCCAGGATCCGTGCCATTTGCCATATGAATCAATTCATCATCCTGTTGAAGATTAATTTCGAATTGCAGCTGCATTGGGACCAACATCCTGTCTTCCAGTTCCTCGAAAAAGGAGAAACGATTCAGGGGGATAATGCAATTAACATCTTTTGCCCCTCCAGTCCCATTGTCTCGAACTGCCTGAGTTTGTATTCTTCTCGCTTCAAATCCTGTGTTATTCGCAGCTGTTGTCGCATTCACATCCAAATACCAGAAACTGTTTTTTGCGACTGATCTGCTGAAGTCATCTGAGTATTCCAATAGATTTTTAACAAAAGTAACTTTATGCAGATTGTCAGGTTCATAAACAATCTTCCCTGCAGATCTGATTGTCATGTGTTTTATCAGGGAATGTGAACCATTCAACACTGTTATCCTATCAGCAGCAGCATATCCAGCACCATCTGCTAATTTCTGGAGTTGAAATTGCACTTCAAAATAAGCGTTATGCCAGTCATAAAACGCCGATCTGTCATTGATGGTGAATTTATAACCATTTTTTGCTTGATGTTGCCCATTTGCTGGGGCTCTGATAACATCATCCAACTGGAATCTTACTAATTCATTTCTTTGGAGATATTCATTCGATCGAAAAGCCATTTTGATAGATTATTTTAAATTCCTTGGCCACTGATCAGTCTATTCAGGATGTCAGTTGCACTTTCTCCAGAAGTTGAAGCAGGGAGTGATTGTGGTTTTCTTCCTCGTTTCGCAGATGGTTTTCCAATCTTCATGTTTCCCAGTTTTTTCATGATCAAATCACCTGATTTTTCAGCTGCTGCTTTACCAAGTTTTTCTCCAGCGTGAGAAATTCCGGCATCCAAAGCTTTTTTCGCAAATGGTTTTGCGACTTTTTTCAGAATTCCTTTCATGGCTGGTCCTGCCATCTTTTTCAGTGGCTTGAAGATGGAATAAAAAATGATGCCTGTTCCTTTATGCTTATAAACAAACTTCCCCAGTTTGGGGTGATAATAACGAGAAAATTCATATGCTTTCATTTTATAGTCTTTTTTTTTAATATCAACGAGAATGTTGTGTCTGCCCCATTCAAGTTGACAATTCTTCTTTTCCCATCCGTGATATAGATCCGAATTGAGCTGATCGTGTTTTTATTCACAGGGCAGAATGCTATTTTTATGGGTTCACGCTCAAAACTATATGATGCCTGCAGAACAGATGTGGAAAAGGAATAGATGATGTCAGTCTCTTCCCCATCCACAAGTGAATTATTTGTCAAATCACAATGAATGTTCAACATATCAGTATCTTGACTGAGGTTTGGAACTCTGGGACCAAGATTAACTTTCTCCTTCAGAATCTTTTTATCAAACCCCACAAGCTCCCCGAAATTCGATTGGGTGAAATCCAGTTGATAATTTTCAGCCAATGAAACCGTCACTCTGAAAGTTTCATTGCTGAAGGCCAGATTGATTGGAAAAACATCTTTTTTTCCAGATTCTTTCACCACTGTTGCTCCCCGAATGAAATCATTCATCCCAGAATACCCCCAAACTCCAGCAGGAAACGCAATATCGGAAAATGTGTTCCCACCATCAGAGGAAAACCTGATCAGTTGATTTTCATATTGAGGATTGATGTTATACCACGTAAAACTCATATTGATAATTCGTTTCAGCCCAACAACATATTGTTCATTCTGATCAAGAATAATTGGCTGATTGAATTTTGTTGTGAAATCTGCAGGTTTGTTTTGTCTGTTCTTAACGGCGTAAGATGACAGGACGATTTCTCTTTCCATTTTATGGTTTGAAATAGTTTTTGAACAGCTTTTCATGCTGGGATTTGTTGATAACTGACTCTTTCAGGAGAAGATCAAGAATGCCCACTCCAGTGTTTCTGATTGCCAGATTTGTGTTTCCAGCAAGAATGGAGCCAATGATTACCTCAAGTTTCTTGAGAAGTTCTTTGGGATTGGAGAACAAGCGGATGGCTCCACCTTTTTTTCTTCTTTTCAACCCAGAACCCTGAAATGTTTTTGTTTTCTTTGTGTAATGTTTTAGGTAATCATTCAGAACTTTGAAGGAAAAGTCTATTTTGCTATGTTCCCTTCTCATTGTCTGTTCAGCTATTTCTTTGTTTTTGAATTTTTTCGTCCAAGCAGCTTTATACCCTTTCAGCTGGTTTCTTCTATGTTTTGCATCAGCAAGAATGTTTTGCTCAAGATAATTTTGTTTCTGTTTTGCTGTGATATCTGGGTCTGCAAGCATCCAATCCACTGTGTTATAAGTATCAATCTCCAATTCAGCCAAATATTCATCAGCAATCTCTTTGCGTTCTTTCTTTTCCTTTGTTTTTTTGTCTGCTTCCTTTTTCTTTTCCTGTTCTTCATCCTCAGGCTCCAGAGAGTAATCAGGAATTTCATCTTCATATGGAGGTGGATCATCTCCAAACTCTTCCCTCAATTCTCCCAAAAAAGTTTGTTTTTCAGCTTGCGGTGCAACAACCTCATCATCCAACAAACTGCCAACATCCATCTCTTCAAATGGATCAACTTCTGGATAATAATCTATGCCTGGATCGACTTTTGAGGTTGTTGGCTTTCTCCTCCGAATTGGTAAAGCTGGCTGCCTCAAATTCGACGCAACAACCTCATCTAGTTTTGCTGTTATGGGACGGAACATTTTTGCCAGTCCAGTTTGACTTGTTTCTTCACCCAACTTTTTCTGGGTGATGACATCGTGAACAAAGTTGATTTTTTTTCCCAAAGCAGATTTGCTTTTAGCCATTTCATTCCATTTCAATAAACTCATTTTAAGTCCACAAACATGAATTTGGATGAAGAACATGGTGTTGAACAAGATGTTCATCTGAATTTGTCTTCTGGGAAATAAAATGAAGATTCCAAATTATGATTGCAATGACCCAATCACAAACTTTAGACAGTTGCAGCCTTTTATGCCGGATCGAACTTTCAGAATGTTGATCTGCGGTCCTTCAGGATCTGGAAAAACAAACGTTCTCCTGGATATGATTTTGAGATTGCTTTTCTACGATAAAATCTTCCTCTATGCGAAAAATCTGGATCAAGCCAAATATCAACATCTGCTGAAAACATTTCGCCCAATCAGCAAAGAAGCTGGATATAACATCGTGGAAGCATCCCAAGATGAAATCATCCCAGTTTCGGCATTACAAGGGGAGAATCAAAAACTGGTTGTTTTTGACGATTTTGTTTGCGAAAAGAATCAAAAGCCATTGATTGATTATTTCATCCAGGGCAGACACAAGAATTGTTCTGTGATTTATCTTTCACAAAGTTATTTCCAAACACCAAAAGATATCCGCCTGAATTGTTCTCATCTTTGCATTTTTGAATTTCCAAGCAACAAAGAACAGACTGCGATCTGCAGGGAAAACAACATCAAGAAAGAAGATTATCTGAAAGCCACGCGTGATCCGTTTTCTTTCCTCTATGTGGATAAACCAAGGAAATTCATGGCTAAAAACTTTGATGAAAGACTTTAAAATGAGCTACTCAAATGGATTGCTTTCTGAAACAACAAGCACTTCTCGAGGGGGTCGAGATGGAAGAGATGGATTGCCAGGAGTTGGTTTTAAACTGACATCCACAGGGGATTATGATATGTCAAACAGAAAACTAGTTAATGTCGCTGAAGGAACAGGAAATGGTGATGCAGTTACAAAACATCAAGTTGACTCGTTGAAAAGCAGTGTGGAAACCAAACTAATTCAACTGAGAGCAGATTCTTTGCAGGTTGATGGTTCTTCCCATATGACTGGAGATCTGGACCTCAGGGGAAAGAAACTGATTCTTCCCGGTGAAATTGACATGGATCGGAAACTGATCACAAATCTGGATACTGATGAATCAAATGATCTTTCTGCGGTGAACATGGTAACGCTGAAAAAATATCACCCAAATGCACCTGCTCACACGCATGAGGTAACAAAAGATATTGACTTGAAACATCGTTATAACGTGATCAACGCAAAGCAACAAACTTTTGATTATCTTGCCGTGCACTATAACAACTATATCTCCTATAATGATGCAAATAATATCTTTCTCAGTCGGAAAGAAACATTTCCAATGGAAACAAGCTTGGATATGGGAAATCATTTCATTTTTAACGTGAAAGATCCTGTTAACATTGACCAAGCAGTCAATAAAAAATATGTGGACACAGCAGTCTCCGGGCTGGTGGGGCAGATAACCAACACAACAGCTAATAAGCTTTCTTTGTCAGGTGGAACAATGACCGGGGAATTGGATATGGGAGGAGAAAAACTTGTTGGTCTTCCCGATCCAAAAACATCCAATGAAGCAACATCAAAACAATATGTTGACAGGCAGTTAAATAACAAGACAGTAGCTCTGGCAGAGGAACTGATCAAAACAGAAGCTGAACTCAAAAAATATGTCAATGAATCGCATATATCTTCAACCTCCCACTTGAAGGATGAATTCCGGTATTTGATGGAGGATGTGGGTGAATCCAGAGCTGGACATAATATAACAGTGACTGGTTTGTCTGATTTTACAAGTTCACCCCATCAGGTCAATAAAAAAGCGTATGATTTGAAAATAACAAAAGATGTTTTCAATGAATACTCTGGGCGACTTGGTTTCCATATGTTGAAGCTTCCAGAAGGGGAATATACGATTTGCATTGAATTCTTCCCCGATTCCATGACGGGTGTGAGCGTTGACGTGGTTTCGACCAGCCTGAATATCAATCAACAATCAACAAAAAAGTTTTCCAACTATTCTCGATCAATCATTCACATGCATAAATGGCAGATTACTCCACCGGAGTTCATTTATCTGGATCTGAAATGGCAAGGAACGCCGTCGTCAGCTTCTCAAGGCCCAGCAAATCTGATTATTTATGGCGTTAAAGGTTCTCAATCAGATGTGCCAAGTTCTGTTTATGATGCTCCTTTCGTTTTTGACTCGGGGAAGATGGTCATGGAAACTGATTTGGATTTGAATGACCATAAAATTCTCAATTCAAATCTTGGCAATAACTTTATGCTGATTGGAAGATATAGAAGATCATCAGGAGACGGTATAAATATACTTTTCGATAATTTTTTCACTGATATCGTCATCCCCATCCGATGCAAATTAATCACAGTGTTTGTTCAAATTTTATCAAAAACAGCTTCTTTTCCACAACTAACCCTTTATCTCCCAGATAAAAGATCGCAAAGTGGAAAAAGTTTTAGCAGTGATAATAGAATTCAAACATTCCCGTTTTCAACTGTTGTTTACAAAGCAGGAGAGTTATTTTCAGCAAGAATAGGTGATCGATCAACGAATATCGGGGCTGCCCAAATCACATTTCTTTTTGAAAAAGCCTAAAAAATGAAAGAAGACATTTTTAGTTTCAACCACATCTCCCCTGACATAACAGAAGAAAAACTGGAAGAGATCAAGCAATTCTTCCGATTCTATCATAAAAGATTTTGGTGTTTGAAAAGAGCTCACAAACATTTCAAAAAGATGAATTTGTTTGTGAATTTGACTTCAACAGCTCTTGTTGCGATTGGAGCGATTGCTGGAGGAGTGACAATGAATCCTGTGATTTTGGGAGTGATTTCAGGTGCAGGATTAGTCGTCAAAGCAGGGAATGAAATAAAGAATTATGCAAACAAAATTGAAATGACAAAGTTCGCGTTCACAACTTACGAGAAAACATTGACTGATCTGCGTTTTGCTTTGAGGAGTGGAATATTTGATCGAAATGAATTTCTTCCAGCAATGATAGCAGTTGATGGGATTGTGATTGATTTGGGATTAGATTTGGAGAAGTTTGAGAAAAAATATGATAAAATTTTTATGTGATTTTTCATTTCTGGGGAATGAAAAACTCATTTTTTCTTCCGATATACAGTTTGTGTCCACTTGTGAGTTTCTACATAATCTGCTGAACATGTTATTTCTGTATAAAAAATCCATTGTCCTTGTTTGAGATTATCCTCAAATTCTTTCTGGTTAGGATAATCACTATAACCAAACTGTTGAAATATTTGTTCAGCTTCCCAATGATTTGCTATATCAAACCAATAACCCTTAGATTGATTACATAACACTACCTTATCTCTTTTTCTCATTCGTATTTTTTCACATTGAAATACTGGAGTGTAATCTTTGAAAATTTCATTTACTTTTTTAACAACATATGATTCAAAAGAATCTTGATCATCTTTTGGTTGAATAATTTTTCCATATTCTGGGATGTCAGCTGATTCATCTGCATTTTCATCTGCATTTTCATCTGCATTTTCATCTGCATTTTCATCTGCATTTTCAACTTCAGTTTTTGTCTCCGGGATGTCAAGCGATTCAGCTTCTGTCTCCGGGATGTCAAGCGATTCAGCTTTTGTCTCCGGGATGTCAACTGATTCAGCTTTTGTTTCTCTTTCTGTGAAAAGAAATGGAGATGCTGGTGTTTTCAGAAACTCTTTTAGCTTCTCAATGACAACATCCCATTTTTCTTGAGACCAAGGATCCATCTTTCCTGGAAAATACTGTATATTCGTTAACTCCCTTGAAGAATATGTAAAAGTTATAATACTTATCCCAGTTTTTGACTCTGGCGTTGACTCTGGCGTTGACTCTGGCGTTGACTCTGGCGTTGACTCTGGCGTTGACTTTGGCTTTGGTTTTGGCTTTGGTTTTGGCTCTGGTTTTGGTTTTGGCTTGAATTTTGGTTTTGATTCAGGAGAAACATCATTTTTCACTACTTCCAGTTGCCGTCCATCTTTCAAGTTAAATTTTGTCTTTCCTTCTTTCAAAACTCGACATAAATATTGTCTGGTTAATTCCATATGAGGAGAGAGAGCAGAAATTGATTTCTCTGATGCCACTTTTTTACCAGTTTTCATGTCAATCAAATTCCACATTTTAACTGGGGAAAAAAAGTTGTCAAAAAAATAAATTTTGTAAACTAAATTTCTGCTCCAGATTTCTCTGGAAATGATTTTGTCAACTAGATTTCTGACAGATTTTCTCAACCAGATTTCTGGAGATGATTTCTGCTCCAGATTTCTGGAGATGATTTTGTAAACTAGATTTCTGCCAGAAATCTAGTTTTGTCAACTAAATTTCTGCCAGATTCCAGATTTCTGCCAGATTTCTGGAGATGATTTCCAGATTTCTGCTCCAAAAATGAATTTCTGTTGTTAGGACCGATATAGAAAGTTGTCATTTTGGTTGTTTACAGGAGATAAATTATAAAGTTCTGAGAATAAAAAAAGATTTTGAAAATAAAAAATAAAAAAAATATTTGAAGAGAGTTATTTTTATCTCCTGTAAACAACCAAAATGACAACTTTCTTCATTTTTATCTTCTGTAAACAACCAAAATGACAACTTTCTATATCGATCCTGAATAGATTTCTGCCAGATTCCAGATTCCAGCCAGATTTCTGGAGATGATTTCCAGATTTCTGCTCCAAAAATGAATTTCTGTTGTTAGGACCGATATAGAAAGTTGTCATTTTGGTTGTTTACAGGAGATAAATTATAAAGTTCTGAGAATAAAAAAAGATTTTGAAAATAAAAAATAAAAAAAATATTTGAAGAGAGTTATTTTTATCTCCTGTAAACAACCAAAATGACAACTTTCTTCATTTTTATCTTCTGTAAACAACCAAAATGACAACTTTCTATATCGATCCTGAATAGATTTCTGCCAGATTCCAGATTCCAGCCAGATTTCTGGAGATGATTTCCAGATTTTGTCAACCAGATTTAGTATCCAAGATATTAAATCAACCTAAATAAGTTTGGAACACCACCATATCCTCACATGCTGCCCTGTATTTTTTGATTGTGATAAGATTCTCACATGTTTTTTTTATTTCTTCCAAATAAGATTCCGCAGGAGATCTTTTGAGAAGTGAGTTGAGAAGATCTGTAATTTTCTTCTCGATTTCTTTCACATTTTTATATTTTTCAGCAAGTTTATCTTCTTCTCCACGACCTCGAAAATCATCCAATGCCCAGTTGAGATCTAATGTTCTCAAAAGGTAAAGTTCATCGCTATTAAATCGGTCTCTGACATTCATTTTAAAGAAGGAAAATCTTCATCTTCATCCTCATTTTTATCTTCATAATCATCAAAAGCTGAGGCAGTTTGAACCATTTCCTCCACAAGAACTTCATCCACAATTGCTGTGATAGATTTAACATTTCCGCAGAAAAGATGTTTGATGGAAAAGACAACTTGTCCAAAAAGTGGCATGGAGATGAGTTCTTTCTGTCTCAGAATGGGCTTCTTTTTCCCGTTTGTCAGCTCCCAAAAACGACAAGAGAAATCTGTTTTGGGGATTTTGGAGGGATAAATCTTTGCAAAGATCTTTTCCTGTTCAGATTTATCTGTTTTCAAGAGAGAGAAATCTTCCGCGTGAAACTTAGCAAAAGATGGAGAAAGTTTTTTCACTTCTGGTTGTTTTTTCATTGCAGCTGAGCGAAGATGAGCTTCCAGTTTGTGGAAAAAGGGGATATTTTCTTCAGGGAGATTGATCCCCAGTGAAAAAGAATCTCCTTCATGAGCAAAGATTTTAAACTTTGTTTTGAGTTTCAGTTGAAGTTTTTTGTCATCAAGAGAACATGGGAGAAGACAATATGATATCTTTCCAGAGGTTCGTTTTTGTGGCTCTTCAAGAATGATCTTGGAAACGGAAACTTTTTCGGGATTCATTTTCTTGGTGGAAATAAAAAATCATTTATTTCCAAAATCCATTTCTCCATAAACTGCCTGTCTTTTTCATTTTTAACTGAAAGAAAACCAGTGGCCATATCAACGGCTTTCTGAAAGTTGGTTTCCATTTCAACCCCTTTCATCCATGCGATTTCTTCCTCCGTCAACCCACATGCTTTGTGAAAGCTGGGATGAATCCAAGTTGCATGATTTTTTATTTCAGCCAGTAGAATTTTGACGTCCTCCACAGAAAAGAAATCTTGCCCCTCGATTGTGAAAAGTTTTTCTTTGTTCATTTTTTATCCAATGAATAAAAAATTTAAAAGAGGGCTTGACAAGTTTGGTCAACGAATTTGTTTATCGCAGACTTTTTATCTGAGTCCATTTTTGGTATTCCTTTTCTTGAGCGAAAATGAAGAACTTTTTCAACCATAGCTTTCTCTTTCATGAAATCGAGAAACTTTTCCAATCTGGGAGATTTCCAAGTAACTTCATGAGATTTTTCATTTGAATCCAGAAAATGTGTTCTTTTCTTGCTGAGTTGATTGAAAAAAACTGTGCGGGATAATCCAAATCTTTCCTGAATTTCCTCTGCGGTGAAAAAATCTTCTCCATCAATCTGGATAAATGGTGACTCTTCTTCCTCCTGAATCCAAAAGGTTTTTTTGTCAGCTCTTCTGAAATATTTTGTGTTGCCTGATTTGAGAACTCTCAAGATCGTTTTTGAGGGAAGACCAGTTTGTTCCTGAGCTTCTTTGAATGTGAAAAAAGTTTGCTTTTCTTCTCCTTCCTATTGGATTGAAAACTTCATTTTAAATGGAGAAAAAATCTTTTTCCCTCATTTAAAATGTCAACTTTGGCTGCATGGAAATCTTTTGCACGATCATCCGGATTGCGAGGATGGTCTCGACTGAATAAAAATGATCTGGTGGAGTTTTTAATTGAAAATCTATGGACTGGAGGCGGAAAAACAACTCAAAAAAACTCCTTGAATTGGAGAAATAAAATCATTGATGCTCCAGTGTTGATTCCGGAAAGAAGAAGAGTTCCTCCCAGAAAAATTCCACCAATCATTCAAAAACAAACAGAAAATATTTCAGACTGGTTGACTTGGCTGGAAAATGTGGATGATGCAGAAATTAGGAGAAGAACAAATCCTGCAGTAAAAAGATTAAAAAAACAGATTGCTGCATTATGGAAACAAAAGTTGGTCGTGGAAGAAGGAAAATCTGCTCTGAAAGGATTTGCCAGACAGCTGATCATTCAAGGAGATGACTCCCCAACTCCACAAGATTTTCTCCGGAAAGTGAGGAGTGAAGTTATTGAGCTGATAAGACAAAATCGACAGACAAAAGTAAAGTGCATTCTGGTCTCTCTGCTGGTGAAACCCGACTTGAGTGACGACGGCGTGATTGAAGAAACACCTTTCTCCCACTCCCGAATGAAAAGAAATCTAGAAGGAAATGACGCAGGCGAGTTGTTTGATCAAATGAGCAGAGAAATGCTGATCAACCTAGAGAACTTCAATCAAAGAGGATCAAACTGGGTGTTTGAACGAGTGATCAGATTAGAGCTTCATCTCATTCGATGGAGACCACTGGGAGGATCTTCATGGATCCCTCTCCCAAAAGAAGTGGCAAACAAGAACGCTGTAGTGAACATGAAAAACCAGGATGAAATGTGTTTCAAATGGTGCATGACAAGAGCAATGAACTGGGTGGAGCAGAATCCTGAAAGAATTACGCCTCTCCTGAGAAAACAAGCTGAAAAACTCGATTGGAGTGGCATTTCATTTCCAACAACTCTAGAAGATATCGGAAAATTTGAGAAAAGGAATAACATTTCTGTAAATGTATTTGGATGGGACAGAACACTTTTTACCCTGAGAGCAACAGATGAAGAAAAAGAAAAACATGTGGATCTGCTGCTGCTCAAAAAGGAGTTTAAAAGTCACTTCTGCATTGTGAAAAACTTTTCTCGTTTGGCTGGATCACAAGTTTCCAAAACAAAACGAAAAAGATTCTTCTGTAAAAGATGTCTCAATTCATTCCCCAGTGAAGACAGTTTGAAAAAACACAAGATCAACTGCGTAGAATTTGAAGCAACAAATGTTGTTATGCCTGAAGGACAAACATGTTCATTCCGTAACTTCTCAAAGATGATTCATGTTCCAGTTGTCGGTTACGCTGATTTTGAGTCAATTTTGAAACCCATGAAAGATGCAGGGAAAATGAAACAAACGCAGAAAATACAAGAGCATCTTCCCTGTGGATTTGCTTTTCATTTGGTTTCTCCTTTTCTGAAAATAGAACCTGTCTTGCAAAGAGCAGGAAGTGAAAAAGAATCAGCTGAGCTCCCAAAAGAATTTGTGCGACGACTCATTGAGAAAGTAAAAACTGCTCAACTGAAACTGAAGCCAAAGCCCATGGATCCGCTCACTCCAGAAGAATGGCATGTGTTCAATCAAGCATCATGGTGCTGGCTGTGTCAAGGTGAATTTGAGAGAGAAGGAGAAAAGATGAAAGTACGAGATCACTGTCATTTTACTGGAAAATTCAGAGGAGCTGCACATCGCTCTTGTAACAGAATGTTTCAGAGACCAAAATTCACTCCAGTGTTCTTCCATAATCTGGCGAACTATGACTCACATCTTTTTGTGCGAGCCTTGGGCTTGCTGGATGAAATTCTGGAGATACAATGCATCCCCAATAATGAAGAAAAATATATCTCTTTCTCCCTGAAATTTGAGCTGAAAAGAGAAAAGATATCTGAGGGAAAAGAAATCATTGTCAAACATGAAATCAGATTTTTGGATTCTTTCAAATTCATGGCTTCTTCTCTGGGAAATCTGGCTGGTAATCTTCCCAAGACAGATCTGAAAGAAACTGCTAGGTTTTTCCAGGGAGAAAAGTTTGATTTGATAACGCGAAAAGGAGTTTATCCCTATGAATTCATGGATTCATTTGAAAAGTTTGCAGAGCCACTTCCAGAGAAAGAAGCGTTTTTCTCCAAACTGAATGACTCGGGGATCGGAGAAGAAGATTTTGAACACGCAAAACATGTCTGGCAGAAATGGCAGATGAAAAACATGGGAGAGTTCCACGATCTCTATCTGAAAACAGATGTTTTATTGCTGGCCGATGTTGTTGAAAACTTCAGAAAACTTTGTGAAGAAAACTATGGTCTGGATCCTGCACAGTTCTTCACAACCCCTGGAATGGCATGGAACGCAATGCTGAAAATGACTGGAGTTTCACTGCAGCTTCTGAACGACGTAGATATGCTGCTGATGGTTGAACGAGGGATGAGAGGTGGAAACTCAAATGCATTCAAAAGATACGCAAAGGCAAACAATCGATTCATGAAAGATTTCAATGAAAAACAGCCTTCTTCTTTTCTGGTTTATCTAGACGCAAATAACCTTTATGGATGGGCAATGTCAAAACCTCTTCCAGTTGGAAAGTTCGTCTGGATGGATGATCCGTCTAAATGGAAGGCATTTGTTGATGGAGAAGGTGTAGGATGCATCCTGAAAGTAGATCTGGAATATCCAGATGAACTGCACGATGACCAAAATGATTTTCCACTTGCTCCAGAAAGTTTGAAGCTAGATGGAGTGTGGAAGCTGACTCAAAATCTGAGAGATAAAGAAAGAATGGTTCTGCACGGAGAAAATCTGAAACTCTTTCTTTCCCTGGGAATGAAGTTGAAAAAGATTTGGAGAGGAATTTCATTTCAGGAAGCTGCCTTCATGAAATCATATATTGAGACAAACACAAAACTGAGAATGAACGCAAAAAATGCCTTTGAAAAAGATTTCTTCAAACTGATGAACAACTCAGTATTTGGGAAGACAATGGAGAACGTAAGGAAGCGCGTTTCCATTGAACTGGTTAAAGATGTCGAAAGAGCAGAAAAACTGATCAACAAGCCAAATTTTGCTGATCTGCAGATTTTTGATGAATTTTTAATCGGGATAAAGATGCGAAAGACACAAGTCCGCATGAATAAACCAGTTTATGTGGGCATGTCAATCCTGGATCTCTCTAAAACCCTGATGTATAACTTTCATTATGGCTATGCAAAAGAAAAGTGGAAAGATTTGAAAGTTCTTTATACAGACACAGATTCACTAGTCTATGAGATTGGAACAGAAGATTTCTATGCAGATATTGCAGATGATGTTCTTGAATGGTTTGACACAAATGACTTTTCCAGAGATCATCCTGCAGTGATGAATGGACTGCCTATTATCAAAGAAAACAAGAAAAAGATTGGGCTGATGAAAGATGAATGCGCTGGAAAAACCATAACAGAATTTGTTGCGCTGAGACCAAAACTTTATGCTTTCCTGTTGAATGAAGGAAAAGAAGAAAAAAAAGCTAAAGGCGTAAAAAAATGTGTGATTAAAAACCAGCTGCGATTTGACAACTTCATGAAATGTTTGAAAGGAGAAGAAAAAATATTCAGGAAGCAGAATGTAATTCGCAGCAGAGAACATCATCTTTTCACAGAAAGAATGGAGAAGATTGCGTTATCTTCCAACGATGACAAACGAGTGATTTTGAAAAATGGAATAGATACATTTGCAAGAGGACACTGGAGATTGAGATGATTTTGTCAACCAGTTTTTTTGAAAATGAAAATCTGATTTTCATTTTTAATCTGATCTTTTCACCCAGTTTTTTGAAAAGTTTTTCTTCTGGAGAAAACTTTTTTCTCTCCAAAAACTGGAGAAAAAAACAGATCAAAAATGCAGATAGAATTGTTCTCCAGATATTTTTTGAGACAGTAGAAGGGATATCACGGTCTCCAATGGATCCGAAGGACCCCCTTATTTCAAAAGTTTTATGTCTTTTATGAGCTTAATCAAATTAGTAAAAATATGTAATGATTTAACAGGAATATGAAGTGGCACTTTTACAATCAATGAAAATATGTCTCTGGTAAATTTAGACAGAAAGTTAGCATTTGGAGATGCTGTTAAATTTTAGGAGAAAATGACAAATGAGTTTCTGAAATATTTTCATTGAGTTCTGGTGGTTTTAACATAAAGGATTAATCGAGTCATATAATTTATTAATGTCAATAAGTAAGCAGAAGTGTTTTACGTTAAAATTAACGGGGTCCGAGGATGCATTGGAGACCGTGATATCCCTTCTACTAAAATCATTCCTCGCGAAGCGAGGTTAATAAATGTGTCGTCCCTCGAGAGCTGAGCCGCGTGAATTCGAGCGAAATATATATATATATATAGTTTTTAGCTTCAATTTTTAACTTTTCGGATTTGTGTAGTATTATTGTCAGTCTTTCGTTTAGTTTAGTTAGATTTTAATTAGCAGGACCGACCTGCGTTGATAGCAGTTTTTTTTCTAAACTGACGCAGTCATCCTGGATAAACATGTTCTTTTATTGTTATTATTATTATTATTATTATTATTATTACAAGTGAAACCGTAAATAATATATTATAATTAATTTAACATAATATTCCATAGACTATAGTCCAAAAAAGAACTTCAACAACGTTGAAGAAAAATCTGCGCCATTCAAGTAAATCCTGTAAATAAACGTATGTGTACACCACATGGCCTGCTTTTCAAAGGTGCTAATTGTGGTGTTGGGTTCATACTAAATATATAGAATTTGAGGGGGCAGAAAAAAAAAATGCGCTGACCCTTAATAGTAAATAGAGGTTATTCAGCATAAAGTTGTGTAATACGGCTGAGTATTTACTGACGAGTAAAAATGCCCAGCCGTATTACACAACTTTTCACTGAATAAATGTTTATTTTACGACAGAAATATTCTCCTAAAGGCTACGTTTTTGAAGCTGTTTTTCCTAGTGCACGGTCAGAAGAGTGTAATAACGTGTCATATTTGCACTCGTTTTGATGCATATTTGCACTCTAGAATGCTACAATGTATGTCGAATAATAATGTATCATACATTGTACATTTGCACTTGTTTTGGTGCATACAGTATTTGCAATGTCAAATGCTACATGTATGTTGCATAATAACACCATATACATTGATTTATAATACAGCAGTATTTGAAAAAATATATATTTATTTAAATTTCAATGATAATACATTAAAAAGACTTTCTGACACACATAAAAGGTAATTGATTCGACAAAATCTACTGGTCATTATTATTAAACTATTGTCATTTTCCATATCTTCCTTATATCAACCAGTGTACATTCACTTGGAAGATGACAAAGCTTTAGAAAAAAGTAAGAACATTGTCATGATGCTTAAACTCTCTATTCTGTATGATCTGGGGATGATCAAACCGTACATGTACATGTAATAAAACCAATTCACTAAGAAGAATGTCCTATCCATCAAGTGATCTAAATCACTTTGACAGCTCCTCAATTTTTTTGTTTATTACTTTAATTTGCTATTTGAAAGAAGAAAGAAAGAAAGTTTCAATGTACATGTACCTCAATACAACCTTAAATTTTTGCAATAATCACTGGGTGGCCATTTTCGCAGCACCCAAAAATGGCCACAAACAGAACCTCAGAAACCAATGTACCCTGGTTGAGAACAACCCTTTAATGATTTAAAGGGAAGGTCAGATAATTACACTACAACGCTTTTTACAAACAGACAGTATCATTATTAATTGTAAAAAATTCCCTTCACTGTTTCAGTCGTAGAAAATCCACCTTATGCTTATACTGAATATACCAAGGGATGCCTCTTCAACAGTCTGTTGATTAGAAATAGGAAACTTTTAATTTAAGCATGTTCGCACTTATTGTTCATGTGCATCCTTACTGCACATACAGTTTGTCACAATGCCATCCTACATCATGCAACTCAGCCTGTGCACAGAGGAAGAAAACTAACCACATGAACGGTTGGTAGCCATTGCATTAACTTTGCTAAATAAAAGTTGGTGTCACCTCCATTTTTTTGCATTCTTTTTTTTTTAACTCATTTATTTATCCGGGGACATTTGATTAGCATAAATACACACTGTGGCTAGTTTAAACACTACCCTGCCCCCCTCACATGAGTTAACCCTCCCCCCAAGGGCCATAAATACATGTATTCTAAATACAATTGTATTCAGTTTTCTCACTTTTCTTCATTAAGAACCATCTTCCTAAGAACTCATGGATCAAAACGTTTTGGCTGAATGAAATTGGCAATGCAATTACTGTTGATATGCAATGAAAGAGACAATTTTTTGCAAGTTATGTTCTGAGCATGTGTAGTCCATATAATAGGCAATGATAATATAATAGGGAAAAGATACTAATGTTGGTAGTAATTATTCAGGATTCTTAGTACAACAAATACTGCTGTTTTACAATATCTATGTATATGGAATCTTCTCCAACAAAATTAGCAACCAACAGTTTAGCAAGTAAGCCGTTATTTGAATGACACCAGCGCCCACGTGTAAATTGGTAGGAAAGCGAGTGGTTCAGAGATGCAAGCTGCTCATTTCTACTCATTCGCTGCCACTGAATAAAAATTGTTAGACATTTTATCCACCGTACCTGTCAACATTGATATAGCATTTTTCATGGATTATTTTTTTCCTCAGAACTTAAAAATACCAAAACTTCCGACAGTTGCCGGGAAGCCATGGTCACCACATCGAAGCCAGTGTGGCACATGCGCTGTATGCTAATCAGTCTACTTGTTTTTCTCGTATGCTAATATCCTCTTTGCACAAAAAGCACATTTGTTTGATCTCTGTAGGGACACGCTTTTGGCGGTTCGTGTTTGAAGCCGTTCAAAACACTCACAGCACGTGTTTTATCAAGTCTAAAAATTCTCGCGCTTTGCGCTCGAATTTTTAAACTTGATTAAACACTGCTGTTCGTGTTTTAAACATTACATAAACATGCATGTAATATAAACCCACAACCAATTATTCTTATTTACATGGAAACTAATATATTAACAATTTTAAATTAACATACCTTAGAAAGATCACATGTCCATAGCCCATGACAGTACATGTAGAGTATGTGATGTTTCCTGGGAGAAACAATTTGATTAATATAGGAAGTGAGCATCTTGAATTGATTGATGAATTTTTCAGACATAAAAAAGGATTAACTGCTGGTATACATCTACCTACTGTAGTTCAGGGCTGTCACTAAGGGCTGGGTGCCGGGGATTTCCCCTGGCTACTATGAGCATGACCCCATACTTTCATAGGAAAATAGAAGGAAAATAGAACCAAAAGAACTCCCCAGCTGTTCAGGGATTCTGACAGGGTGCGGTAAAAAAATGAAAATTGTGCGGGAGTTTTGGGGCAAATTGTGCGGGAAATAACTGCGATTGTGCGGGAAATTGTGCGGAAAGGCGCAATCCTGTGACCAACCAAGTATTCAATCACCAGTGTTTTAGCCAGGCCAGAAAAATATGTCAGGGAAGAAATTCTGCATAAATGAAAAAAATACAAATAGATGTTTTACTTTGGGGATTAAAATGTACCCAGTAATCGCCAATTTGCGGCTGTTTTTCTTTACCAAAGTTTATTTGTCTCAACAAAATCACATTGCGTGACACGATGAACTCGATCGGGTAAAACCGAAATACCACCTCAAAATAAAATATTTCCGATTTGAGCGAGTTCCTTTATGAAAAATCCGTTCATTTTATGTAGCGTAAATAATTTCCAGTAAAGGTTTACATAATTTCTTCGAAAGTTTGCCGCAAAAACACAACCCCGAGATGTATGCAAATTGTGTGCTAAATGTAATTTGATAGCATGTTTGTTTTGCATTTTCCTGAATGAAAACGTCTTTCACTTGATTGAAAAAAATGAAATCATTATTCTGATCAGAACTTAATAATTTTCTCCTATCAATCCGAAGTTCCAGCGCTTTAATATTTTGTTTCTCGATTCGCAAACTTGCTCAGTTCTTTGCGAAAATAATTCAGACAGAGTGACATTCATTTCGGCGCGACGGTACATTTCTTCACTGTTTCGTCTTCGGTACCCGACATATTAAACTGAAAGAGGAAGCGAAAGCGCTCAAAAAAAATATCAACAGGCTGCTAAGAAAAACGACATAATGTCTGGAAAACGACATATAAAAAGCTACGCAAAAAATTCGGTAGGAAGTCGGATAGAAGTAAACTGAGACTAGTTCCCAGGACGGTAAAGAGAACGCCTTGTTGTTTTTATATCGATTCGCTTGAGCTGTTCAAGGAAAGCGAGGGATTTCTCGATTGTTTGGAAGGAAAATGGGCTGAAAATAGCCTAAAACGTTTCTCGAAATCTTGGTAATCAATAGAAATACCTGATTTAATTAAAATTTTAAGCAAATATTTCAATATTGTGCGGGATTGTGCGGATTTTCAGGAATTGTGCGGGTTTAACCGAAGTTATAAATTTGACTTTGTGCCATTAGTGCATGCAAATTTATGCATGCATATTTTTGTCTCACTGATCTGATTAATTGACAATTATTGAGGCCTTGTGATCTCGTGGCCTCATGTGTGTTAACTTTAGAAGCAGAAAGAATACAATGTAACTAGCCTGCGGACAGGCTTCCAGTCGGACGGCGGGGTCATGCGAAGAAGGGAAGCCTGCACGCATCCTTCAAAATCGCAGCTGCCACCCACAAGAACCTGCGGATTGCTTTAGCTTGTCAACTGTCAAATTTTAACCAATCAGCACGCCCCGGAAGTCAAAATTCAAAATCAAGGTAAACAAATGATGATACACATGAAATCTAGGCGCCCGGTCGCTCGCGAGCGCCATGTCTCACAGATAAACTCCCAAAATTACCATACTTTCAGCCTCTGCAATTCAATACCTTAAAGCGGATATAATCATTATAAATAAGAGTACGTTGTTTTGTTACAGTTAGCCGAAAACCATCTCCGAGTTATTTATAGTTCTTGTCGCTTTGTTCGCCGTGTTTGTTTACACACACAATTTCAGCGGTCGGTCGTAGTTAAAAAAAAATCCTTCAAAAGGTGTAAAACAAATAAAACCGTCATTGGGGGGGGGGGGGGGGGGGGGGGGGAATGAGCGGGCTTGGAACTTTATCCGACTTGTTCCTTCTTTGAAATGTAAACCACAACATGTACATGTGACTGTAGTTTTTGAAAGTCTGATTACCTTAGGAGAACAAAATAAACAAAACTTCAAAATAGCAATACAACTGTACAGATCTTGTAGTTGATAACAAATTTAATTCTAGAGCATGATGCAAGATGCAAGATGTAAGATGCAGACCCTCAGGTTTTTGTTTTACTTCCACCTCTAATTTCTACTGTCAAAGATCTACTGTACATCTTTGTGCTTGAAATACAGTGAAACAGGTGAAATGAAAGGCAACGAAACATCTTTCTAACTACACGTCATATTTAAAACCTCTTATAAGTTCAAATGTGGACAAAACATGTCAAGAGCAAGCTTAAAACCTTACCGTATAGCATATGTATTAACTTTCAAAATTACCGCGAAAGCTACACTGTACATGTACTATCAAGCTGATATCAGGGTGTAACATGTCAATAATTTCAATAGTCTGTAAAAATCGATCGTTGTAGATTGAATTCAATACTAATCAATCGACAAATATCGAAATTTGATAAAAGTCAATCACACGATTTCTTGTGATTATCGATTTTTTTTACAGTTCGATTTTGATCGATTTCGATCAACAAGTATCGAAATATAAAAAATGAAGTTGGCAAACGCGGATAAACGAAGCAGGATCGGCTATGTCAAGACTTTATTTCACCGATTTTACACTGTAATTGGAAGCTCAAATAAACACAAGCTGAAATCAGAAACTACTCTTTTCTCCCAGTAAAAGTGATTCATTTTCATGTCATATTATTTTATGTCTTATCAGTGATTTATGCATCTCATTTTTATGCTATTTCTTGATCGCCGCCTTCTGTCATGCTGTCTCACGCTGCTTCTGTCCTGTTCTCATTAAACCTGATTAAACTCCAGCGCTTATCAATTTTAACAGAATTAAACGGCTTTTTGGGGTCCATCAAGCACTGAACGAACCACTGTTTATCTTGGTTTATCATTTCTCAAGGTAATTATTCGATTCTACATTGAATAACAAACCACTTGGTTGCTCAGTTTTTTTTTATGTAAGTTTATTGCCGTAAAGATTTACTTCAGAGCGGTTTATACTTCAACCTGAAAAGTCGTTCGAGCTATTAAGTCTTATTAGTTTGGTTAATTTCGTAGCCATGAAAATCTTGTGATTATCGACTTTTATCGACAAATTAAACCTGTCGATTGACAATTATCGACAAATATCGAATACTATCGACTTAAACTGTATCGACTACGTTTTCGATGATCGATTTTGATCGACATGTTACGCCCCTTACGCCCTGTGATATTTAATTTTTTTCAGCGCTCAGAGTCGCAGACTTTTGCCAATCTGTTTGTAAACAAAATCGCTTTAATAATAATTGTAAACTAGTCAGACGTGCACAATATCAAATAGAAACTAATAATCAATCGCCCCAAACGGTCTAAAATAACCCTGAACCCTGTCCAGTTGGACATTAGGTTGAAAGTTAAACTTACGTCTTACTACATGTACAGTAATTTAAAACTCAAGTCACCTACCTTTTTCAGCTTTTCTTGTCCTTTATCAATCCTCGCGACCGGCGCGAAATAAAGCTGACTTGTTTGCGCTATATCGTAAGTTAGCCACGAAAAGAACAGTTTGCAAAGCAATTTCGCCAGCCTTTTTTCACTAAACAGGACTCTGAATCGACGAAATAAAATAAATTTTCTGTGCTGACGCTACGAGCTGGAAACATGGCGGATGCTTGACGGTTGGTGTGAAAACTCGAACCAGTCCTCCCGCTGACCATGTCGTGCAAACCAGAGCAGGGGAGGGGAGGGAAGTGGACCGAAGGGGGAGGGGAGGGTGGGGGAATAAAAAAAAGCTAACCCCTGATCGGTACGAAAGAAAAATGCTACAGAAAAACTGACAACGCCATTGGTAAGAGGTTAGATAAAAACCACTTATGCAGATTTGTTTATAGTTTTAAACTGAAAAGTCGCTGAACAGGATCAGGAAAGGATGGATTTTCAACGTGTAAAACTTTTTTCGTCACCTTCATTTTTACACAATTTTACTGGAGGAGTAATAATGGCCTTTTTTATACACAAAAATAGCATAAATTTTAACTGGGTGGAAAAACGGGGATTTATTTAAGTTAATAAAACCAGAACTGCAACCGGAACCGAGCCAAAAATCAGTCAACTTCCGTGCGTTCTGGTCACGTGATCCAAGACGTCATACTAATGACGTTGATAAATAATTTATTTTTATTCTTATATCTACCAACATACCAAATTTTTTAACTCTGCATTTCACCCTTTCAAAGATACATGTATACAAAGATACTAGTCCCCAGACCCCCTGTTTGCTCATGTGTATAGCCCCCTTAATTTTGAAAATCCAGAACCATACCAGGCATGACGAAATGTTGTAAGCGAATGCCTTCCTTGCCACGTTGACTATATTTGCATTTATCAAACCATGTTTCTAAAAAACCTTTAAAGGCACTTGGGGGCATAGTCACGTGACTGATGACGTCATCGCACTCAGTCAATTTAAATAGGTATTTTATGGTAGGTGTAAATAGCATGTGGTGTAGTATCCTCATATACTCAAAATTGACAGAGTTATTTGGCATCGAAATTTTTTCTGGTGCAAAGGGTGATGGGAAGGTTCTTATTATAATTATAATATATTATTTTAATTATTATTATTACGAGTGAAACCGGAAATAATATATTATAATTATTTTAACGTATTCCATAGACTATAGTCCAGAAAAGAACTTCAACGACGTTGAAGAAAAATCTGCGCCGTTCAAGTAAATCCTGTAAATAAACATGTGTACAGCACATGGCCTGCTTTTTAAAGGTGCTAATTGTGGTGTTGGGAGGGTTCATACTAAATATATAGAGTTTGAGGGGGCAGCAAAAAAAATGCGGTGACCCTTAATAGTAAATAGAGGTTACTCAGCGTAAAGTTGTGTAATACGGCTGAGTATTTACTGACGAGTTAAAATGCCCAGCCGTATTACACAACTTTTCACTAAATAAATGTATGTTGCATAATAACACCATTTACACTGATTTATAACACAGCAGTATTTGAAAAAATATATATTTATTTAAATTTAAATAATAATACATTAAAAAGACTTTCTGACACACAGAAAAGGTAATTGATTTGACAAAATGTACTGGTCATTATTATTAAACTACTGTATTGTCACTTTCCATATCTTCCCTATATCAACCAGTGAACATTCACTTGGAAGATGACAAAGCTTTAGAAAAAAGTAAGAACATTGTCATAATGCTTAAACTCTCTATTCTGTATGATCTGGGGATGATCAAACTGTACTGCATGTACATGTACATGTATATAACCAATTCACTAAGAAGAATGTCTTATCCATTAAGTGATCTAAATCACTTTGACAGCTCTTCAATTTTTTTTGTTTATTAGTTTAATTTGCCATTTGTTTTCATGTTTTAAGAAAGAAAGAAATCCAGTTTGCCAATGTTTCAATGTACATGTACCTCAATACAACCTTAAATTTTTGCAATAATCACTGGGTGGCCATTTTCGCAGCACCCAAAAATGGCCACAAACAAAACCTCAGAAAGCAATGTACCCTGGTTGAGAATGACCTTTTAATGATTTAAAGGGAAGGTCAGATAAATACAGTACAATGCTTTTTACAAACAGACAGTATCATTAATTAAAAATATTTTAGTCATTGTAAAAAATTCCATTCACTGTTTCAGTCGTTGTAGAAAATCCACCTTATGTTTATACTGAATATACCAAGGGATGCCTCTTCAACAGTCTGTTGAGATAGAAATCTTTTAATTTAAGCATGTTTGCACTTTTTGTTTATGTGCATCCTTACTGCACATACAGTTTATGTCACAATGCCATGCTACATCATGCAACTCGGCCCGTGCACAGAGGAAGAAAACTAACCACATGAACGGCTGGTAGCCATTGCATTAATTTTGCTAAATAAAAGTCAAGGTGTCACCTCCATTTTTCGCATTCATTTTTTTTATTCAATTATTTATCCGGGGACATGTGATTAGCATAAATACACACCGTGGCTAGTTTAAACACTACCCTGGTCCTGACATGAGTTACTTATTACCAAGCTGACGTAGCAAAAGTATTACAAAAAAAAAAAATAATGTTAGAAAATTTTTGGCCAACCCCCCCCCCCCCTGTTCTGAGCATGTGTAGTCCATATAATAGGCATAGTATAACTAAACAATAGTAATTCTTAACACTGTGCTGGAGCAGTCGTACAGTATGCATGAAGAGTAGTGGTGTAACGATTAATCGAATTGTCTTAATCGCGATTATGACCATTCAGTTCGATTCACGATTCTTTGCTTCCACGTTTCGATTTTGGTTCGATTTTTGCATACCTTTTCCTGGGTGCCCTCAATGAGTTATAATTATATTGTGAAATTCGGAACTCTTTAAAATCTGCATTTATTTTTGATTGACAAACAAAGGCGTTTGCAGTTGCAGTTGCAGTTGCAGTTTTAGTTGCAGCAGTTGCAGGCATTTTGTGTTCCCTGGTAAAATTGCTGCCTTTCTACCACGTTAAGTTCTCAAACATGGCGACGAACGACCAAGCAATCGTATATGAAAATATACATGTAAATGTTCAGTATTTACGATGAAAGCATAATATAAACGTGCATGTAATATAAACCTGCAACTAATTATTCTTATTTACATGGAAACTAGTATATTAGCAATTTTAAATTAACATACAATGTACATGTACCTTATGTCCATAATCCATGACAGTACATGTAGAGTACATGTATATGATGTTTCCTGGGAGAAAAAATTTGATTAATATAGGAAGTGAGCATCTTGAATTGATTGATAAATTTTTCAGACATAGAAAAGGATTAACTACTGTTATACATGTACATGTACCTAGCATTAGCTGAATATTGTAATTATTATAGTAACATTAAATTATTCTTTCACTTTAAGCAAGGCACTGGGGCTTGTAAAACAGTTTGCAATTTGAGAATACTTAAGCACTTTACATTTTAAGCATTTCATTTCTTCCAAGGAGTGGAGTAAGCAAGTGCCTCACTGCAAAGCACAAGGGTGAGAAAAATAGAGCATCTTTACATGTAGATTCCTAATTGTACATGTAACTGACAATGACAGAAGAGCAAGGCTGATGAAACATGACTTGCAGAATTGAAACTGTGGTTCTCTTATTACCCAGTACCAGTTACAATTTTAGATCTTTCTTCATGTAGCATCCTTGTATTGGTTTCAATTAATTTTGAGTTATAAATTTGGCCTTGTGTCCCATTGGTGCAGGCAAATTTATGCATGCATGCATATTTTTGTCTCACTGGTGTGATTGGTTGACATGAGAAGCAGATCGAAAGAAGAATAACAGCATACAAGTTTTTAAGACAATGTCAGGCATTCATGGATGGATAGGGGTAAGGACAAAATATGGACCCCCCATTTGGACCGGGTCCATGGACCACCATTTTGGACTGGGTCCATGGACCCCCTATTTTTCTCACCCCCAAAATTTAAGGTAATAAAAATAAAAATTAAAGGTAATAAAAATATAATTCAAATTAGAAATATAATTCAATATATTTATCAAAATTTGCGATGTTTTAGTACAAATCGTTACAAAAGGTGACAGGTCTCGTTGCCAAAAGCATTTTATCCAAGCTTTACAATATACATGTAGGGTTACCCCAAGAACGTGCCTGAGAGATTTTTCCTTTATGATCAAAATTAAGATGTCTAACAGGCCAGTTGTTCTCAATATTTTCGATTCTTTTGATTTTGGGAAAATGTCTCTAGCCGTAATACTGACAGGAGGAATTTACACTTTCCAGAGCCATTTACATGTAGAATATTTAGCCGGTCACCATTTGTCTGCTAGCTCTGGGCATAAAAAAGTGTTTCAAGATCAGTTGTAGCCGCTTAACTGTGAATTGGTCGCTGCCTGAATATTAGGATCAGTTAATTTATCAGTCCGTGATTAATGTGAGTGCAAATCTGGGGTTAGCATAACTTGTGAGATAGTGTTTCTTTATCACGGCTAAAAGAGTCTCTCGGGAACTAGGCAGCACCTTGGCATCATTCATAGCATCCAGCCTAAAATATTTGAAACTCCAGCATGTTAGCTGTTTTGTAATTCTTACAGATGCAAGTGATTACTTTTGTACATTCTTTAAGCAAGACTCGAGTTTCGGTTCTTTGGTGAACCTCATCAGTTTCTCCCATGTAAATACATGTACATGTAGGTCTCGTAGAATGATTCAAAACCTTTCCGTTGGGTGGATGGATGGATAACTTTTCTTCTAACATTATAAAAATTTAAGCTAGAGCTTGTGGGGTCGTGTGTAAAATAAATAGTAAAATAATACAATATAATAATAAGTAATAGTAAAAAGCTATAAATGATGCTAGTCTAATACAGCTGTAATTAAACTTACTCATCCCATAATAAATCTAGTGTATATACAAATATTTCCATGCTAAAAAATGTAGCATAAAAAACGTTGTAGATTGTTAGCCACTTTTGAGCGTTTGGGGAGGATCAAATTCTCTATCTTCTCGTTCTTATCACAAGCTGACACGGCAAAGGTAGTTATTTATTTCTTTCTTTAATTTTTTTAAATTTTTTGAGGTACATGTAAGAAAAATATGGGGTCCAATAGTGGTCCATGGACTGGGTCCAAAAGGGGGGACCATGGACCCGGGGTCCATGTTTTGTCCTTACCTGATGGATAGGACTGTTTGATATTGTGTTCGCTGCTTATTGCTGTGGGATTTTTGTTCCAGCAAGTTTTGTGTTTTATATAACTTTGCATTTCAGTTATAAGCAATGGTGGTTTCGAGTGTCAGCTACTGAATTTAGTCTTACTTTTTAGACCTCTAATTTGGGAATCAAATACTGCAATGGGTTTAAGACGCCACAAGTTCAAGCTGTGTACAGCTTCTTGTTTAATTATACCATCCAAGTTTCATTGTCACAGTTTTAATACTATTGATATTACATGGGAGGACAGAGGGAATCCCCAAATGCACAGTTCAATGAAATGGCTCTAAGAGCAATGCATCTCATGAATACGAAACAACGTAAGGATAATTTTACAAATGTAGTTGTTCTTGATGTTTTGTAATTTAGCAGCGTCACTGTGGTAACTAACACATCTTAGGATGGCAGAAATATCCATTGTGTGAAACGAGACAACTGGATGAGCCGAGTAAGCAAGCAATGGCAGCAATACAGTGACATTTCCCCTGCATGTAAATGCTACAAATCCATTTGAAATCCACAGATCAGTTATAATTTGCCATACTAAGTTTGAAGTCCAAGAATTGAAGAGCAAACAGATTTTAAAATATTTTAAACATTTTTGCGTGATGTAAATATGCACCAAATCATATGAACTCACAATAACATAAGTTACATGTATATAACATCCACTCACATTTACACTCTGCTATATTTAACTCACGTGCAGCATGTGTTATACTCAAAGTCACACCACTTACACAAATGTATTCAATTTCAGCAATCATCTTTTACATTGTAACACATAATACACTGGCCAGGGAAAGTGAAAAGTTTACGACTGAGGGGCATCTGTACCCATATATTAAATCTCATATAGTAAAGCTTAATCCGGTACGCGTATATTGAACATTTCACGAACCCCGCAATGGGATCCATATTATTCAGCAAGACAAAAACATAACTATAACAAAAATTTAGACTACATTGTAAGTTAAGCTTGGTTTTGTTTAATTTATATAAGTTACATAATTGTCTAAACCATCTCGAAATACATTGTGTATGAAGTCAGCAATCACTGTCACCATCTTTATTTACCTTGTTCAACATTAATTTTTGGCCCATTCTCCAAGGGGTTCATGATGTTACAATATAACAAATTTCAGTCAGTGAAGACTCTTCAAGAGAGCATGATACATACTTTTTACTAGCAGCCTGTCAGAAGGGCTGAAGAACTGTCATTGGATCTTTACAAAAAATGCACTTCCTATAATGTATATTAGAGTACTGGCAAGTTAAAAAACTACAACAGACCGTGTGATATTTGATTATTGCATTTGCTAAAATGTGCTGTTCAATTATTGACAAACACTGTGTCCACTGACCAGGGTTCACAAGGGTAGTCCAGATTGGACTGGGGATCAGCTTTTTCGAGTCACATGTCCAAAAAGACAAAAAAAAGCAGACTTGATATGTACATGTACACTGTACCTTTAATATCCAATTTGATTTGTCCATGAAGTCTTTTCGTTGGACATAATTATGTGTGAGACAAAAGGAATAAAGCTCATTATTAGAAAATAATCCTCTGGAGTTTAAATAGTGCATCAAATTAAATTATAATGTATACAGTCGAACCTCCTGTAAGCGGACACCCTCAGGACCAAGGGTACAATGCAAGTGTCCGCTTACAGGAGGTGTCCGTTTACGGGCGGTTGAAAAAAAAAATAGTACACTAAAGGGCTTATCATGCACAAGTACATGTCTTTTGAAGCTTTTAAGACCATTTGAAATTTTGTTATCCATCACAGGGTTGTTGAATGTTGCTTTTTATATTATATAAATTTAACACTAATTTAAAAACTACAGTCCAAGTGTAAAAAGACTTGCAGCTAAATAAATGTACATATCTGAAAAGCTCTCGCGTTGCCGTCACACGAACTGATGTAAGCTATATATAAAAACAGTAACATACTCGATCCCCCATGTTTCAGGGGTGAGCAGAACAGAAAAAGTACATATTTTATGTGCATTGCATGTAGTTATTTTCTAAAACGCAATGTCCTTAGGTATGTAAAAATAAACTATCAATGAGTGTCTGCTTTCGCGTTTCCCTGATCGTAAGATCTCTTAAGATATCCGTAACCTTGGAATCGGTTACCTAGTACATGTACATGAAAACTGTACTGTTCAGACTCACACTTTGCTTTTGTTCAGGTCAAGTACAATTAAAAACAACAACCGATTTTGCTATAAATTTTCTTGAAATTGTTTACTGTCCGCTTACGGGAGGTTATTTTTGACCCTGCGGACCCCAAATAGGTGTCCGTGTCCGCTAACGGGAGGTTAAAAATGTAGTATTGGAGAGAATACAGTGTAAATTGCGGGGACCGCGGTTTGGTGACCGCTTAAAGGAGGTGTCCGCTTACGGGAGATGTCTGTTAGTGGAGGTTCGACTGTACTAATTTATCAGCTGGTTCCTATTATCAGGCAGTAATGTGACAACAATTAAAAACTTCAACTCCCTCTGCCCTCCAGGCAACCCCCTAGCATTTGAACTCTCGATGATTGAATCAAATTCCTGCCTGCCGCTCGAACTTTGAAGTTGTGTCGTTTTAAAACGGTTGATGCAATGACCACCAAATTTGGTTACTTTTCCTAAAATTTATCTGGAAACATTTTCACGTTAGCGTCCTTTGTCCACCGACATTGACGTTTCTATAGCAACCGCTTTTTGACACTTATGTTTTACAAAATTAGCATTTTTCGCTTTAATCAAGATTATTTCAAAGTTTTCTTATTGAATTAATATTTTCCACTTAATTTAGCGATAATTGATCAAATTATGTATATTTGTTTATTAATTAAGGTTAATTACTGGTAATTTTAGGAAAACGTGGAATATGAAATGTCAAAATCCAGGATGGTGGATTGAAGTTTTACTAAAGGTCGTTTTTCTCTATAATATTATTATTGGTTCATATTTTGGATTGTATAACATTTTCCCACAATAAACTAAGCTTTAGCATTCCATTTGCTTTATTTTTCGGTGTTTTTTTACCGAAATAAACACGTTTGGACTAATTCAAGATGGCGGATCCAAGATGGCGGACGATAAAATGGGAAATTTATTTCTAGTATATTACGTGTCTGTGTAATTCCATTATCTCTAAACATTTATTGTCAAAATATCATAAAAATGTTCTTTTCACTTGAGAAAGCTTTTTTTTAAATTCATTACGTACACGAAAAGTCATAATTTGCAAAGTTAACTGTTCCAGTTTTTAAGAAAATGTACACATCACTTATATGACGTCACATGCTGTTACCATAGCAACAAAGTGTACGAATTTATTAACTTTTACTCCTGCATCAATATGTGAAAGTTTGGTATGGATACTACCGTTTGTTTCAGAGATATGCCTTATAGAACGTTTCAGTTGGTTATTTCATTGTATATGACGTCATAATGACGTTACTGTTATTGTTAACAACACCAACAGTGTTAGTAAACATAAGACTTTTATTAAATAGGTAGCTGTTAAAGTCTTGTTGTTATATGTTCAAAATTGAGAAAATATTGATGAAAGACTGTTTTAGCCAATAAAATCGACTATATGACGTCATAATGACGTCACGTTACGTCATTATGACACCAAAGTATCTGTACTTACTAGAATTCATGACAACATTATCCTGTGTAAATTTGGTGGCCATAGCGTAAGCGGTTTCAAAGTTACATAGGGGGGGCTTCTGGAGCCCCCCCCCGGTCCCAGACGGTCAAAAAAAGCCCGGTCTGGATAGGGTTAAGAGAAGCTGTACAATATCTTGAAAATGTTTGTGGCCGAGAGTTAAGCCTGTTTCAGTGAGACGTTGTCTTACTCGCCGCGATTTTACTCGAAAAAAGGTGAGACATAAATAACAAAAAAATAATAATTTAAATCATTTAGTTTAGCTATGATGACATTAGCTATCTTGTTATTGACTACAGCTTAGACGCTTTGCTATTAGTGTTAGACCAGCACTTATTGAAGAATTC
Source organism: Dendrophyllia cribrosa (assembly GCA_024195265.1). Taxonomy (NCBI): domain Eukaryota; kingdom Metazoa; phylum Cnidaria; class Anthozoa; order Scleractinia; family Dendrophylliidae; genus Dendrophyllia; species Dendrophyllia cribrosa. Next base: position 40,351,182 of record JAJLRJ010000003.1, on the reverse strand, counting down.
ATGGAAAACATCTCTATCTTCACTTCAGAGGAAATGATCTTTATTGACGAAGCTGGCTTTGTAAGTACATTCACGAAAAAACACTTAAACATGATCGTTAACTTCGATTAGTATCACCCAACTAGTGGACTAATGCAAATCCTGCATATACATTGGGTACGTTACTAGAGGACTATTAGTAATAGTCCTCGAGTAGCGAAATTCGCCGGTTTTGAAAACCTACCAAAACAATGGCGGCCCATTCGCGTTTTGTGAAAAATTCAAAGGAGTTTTTAGATAATTTACCGGATAATTCCATCCCAGAAAAAAACAAAAGGGTAACAAAGTACGGAATGAATTTAAGTAAATTTTTTTTTTGTTACTAAACAAAACTACGAACTTTTTTTATAAATTCGAAACAAATCAAGCGTTACTTTTTTCGATAAGTCTTTTCTTCGCCCTCAATGGCCACGGGTCTAATTGTATACCATGCGCGATTTAGGGGTAACACTTATTCTTTTGTTAAAACAATAGAATATTAGAGCACAAAAGAACGACAATACAATAGAATACAATACCATAGAATATATTAGAATACATAATTTTACCTAATACAATGAATGTGTACAATGTACAATAGAGCTAACACCCTAAATCGGGCATCATATGTCTAATTGTTAATTAACACACTGTTACATTGGGTATTTACAGACAATTCCGTCTTGAATTCCAGGATAGACGAATTGTAAGAAATTACGGTCGCGGCCCAAGGGGATGGAGAATTCGAGCTCCTATTCCAGCATCGTGGGGACCAAGGATCTCTGCAATCATAGCCGCCAGTCAACAAGGCATTCAGCTTTGCAAGACTACCACAAGTACTATAAACGGCGAGCGCTTTATCGCCTTTGTAAGAGATCAGCTTGTCCCTATTTTAAACCCCTAGAATGGTGGAAATCCAAACTCCATTGTTATTTTGGGTATGTTGGGACAATATCATTATCGTTATCAATTACTTTTAGTAATTTTAAATTATATTCATTTATTTACTTTCTTTATTTACTTTTTGGCAGATAATCATCCTGTCCACCGTTTGGCGGAAGTCCGGCGACTTATTATAGCGACTGGCGCCCTTTTACGATTCTTGCCCCCTTACTGCCCGGACTTAAATCCCGTAGAAATGGTTATAGCCAACGCCAAAGCAGCCATCCGAGAACAAGAAGTGTCGTTTGCACGTTCAAGAAGACCAAGGGGTCTAGTTTTATTAGCAGTCCTTCAGGTGACACAGGATTTTTGTCAGGCGTCTGTTAGGCATTGTGGTTATTGGAGTCAGTTCAAATAATGACTTAGACTTTTTTGTTAATTGTCATTGGAATTTTATTGACTAATATTTCTTAAATCAATAAGCAGCAACTGCTTTTGCTCATCGAACTCTTGCTGGGTTAACACTCCTTCCCTGTGTAGTTCCCCGAGCTCTTTAAGTTGTGCTTGAAGGACTGAACGTAACTGAAAACGAAAAAAAAGTATGGAAAATAAATATATTTTTAGAAAAAACGTGTTAAGGAGAATAGGCGTTAAAATGGTATAAGCTATGATGTTAATCCTCAGTTGAATCCCGAATCCCGACCACGATTAGTTGAAGCAAGGAAGTAGAAAAACATGTGGAATGGTAAAACTCAATTTTACTTACGTTGGTTGAGCTCTCCTGATTTCCTGTTTCTCTGCGATGGGCGCCAGTTAACGCAGAAGTCACCGCTTCTGCAAGTTGCACAAAGGTTTCCCCTGCTGATGTCGAAGCGGATGCCGGTTTCCTCCTCTTGTCCATTCTCTCCGTGAAGGGTGGCACGTTGAGTGGTGTTTCCATGCTTTCATGTACCCCGCTTTCCTGAAAGACAGCGACTGATATATACAATATACAGTCAATCTACTAAATAGTGAATTTGTTCCGGCTACGCTTGAATGACACTATAATTGTTTATTACAATATATTCACTTTTACACTTACGATTGTCTCTGCCCAGAGGAAGTATTCCGCATTTGAATACATGTCGCCGTGCTTATTCGTGAGTTGCTTTTGGACACTTTCTACTCTTGAGGGCTCGCGATCATCGTCACGTTATCTCCTTGATGTTGTGAATCATCTAAATGTCATTAATAAAAGGGGGGAATTAACTTAAAGAGACGCAAAGGCATAAGATAACAACAATTGAAGTAAATAAAAATAATCCACCTACCATTCCTAGTGGTCGATAATTTTCGTTTTTGGCCCTGGCGTTCTCTTTTTTGCTTCAATATAGATGACCAATTCTTCATGTTTGTGAATAAACCTGCTTGTATAAGCGTCGTCAACGTGTTGATCCGTTTTAATCAACCGCTTGATGTTACTCTTACCGACATACCCAATAGCCACGTCATCCACATCTTCATGTTTGTGAATAAACCTGCTTGTATAAGCGTCGTCAACGTGTTGATCCGTTTTAATCAACCGCTTGATGTTACTCTTACCGACATACCCAATATCCACGTCATCCACATCGTCCTCAAAAAAAGATTCTGACGTCGCCTCGAAAACACTTCTTTTCATTTCAACGGCGTTGTCGTAAATGCTAAAGTCTTGAATGATTTGCCGCTCAAACGTTCTTTTATCGGAGGAATCTTTGTAAATACGAATTGTCGTGAGAAAGCTCATCGTGTAACGTAAAAAAACAGATGACCTAAAACCTGCTATAACGGACCCAATTCCCCATTCTTTTATTTCCTAGAGTATGCAAATGAAAAGAATTTTTGACAGGATTTGTACATTCTTTTCTTTTTTCACAAATTCAAACAAAGGACACGACAGAAAGAAAATTTGTCATTGAAACGAGAGTTTTCACATGTAGGACATTGACAAGTGAAAAATTCGCACGGGCGCACGTGCAAGAAAACAAAAGTATATATCTATCTACATATATCTCTATATGAAAACCTTTTTGAAAACGGGTGTATATATATATATATAATCCTACGAATCGTTCTTCGGTCTATGGAGTAAATAAAAAACAAGAGACTATATACAGAATACATATTGACTTTATTGTTTGCCGATAAATAAAGCAAAGCCGCAGCAGGGGTGGTGACAAAACCAAGGGCCGTCCCCCCTGATGCGGCTCGCCCAAACCGCCAGACAAATAAAGGCTAAATGTTACAGGGCTAAGATCTGCTGAGTTATGATACATATGATACGATATCTTAGACCTAAGGAAAACACGTGTCACGCACAGATAATGTCTATTCATCACTTGCTACGTATTATACTCCCATTGGATAGAATCCAATACTGTACATATATATATATATATATATATATATATATATATATATATATATATATATATATATATAGCTGGAGTTTTGAAAAGGGAGTCCCAAATTGTACAGTTGCAAGTCAAAAGATCAGTATGCGTCTATTGAACTTAACAGTGCGAGCCATGCATTAAGGTTACAGTGTACCTTCGGGGGTGTCTCCAGTATAACAGCTCTAGCGACTTAAGATTACACTTAATATACCTAAACCCAGATATCAAATTAAAGCTTATAGAGCTGGCTATCTAAATATGGAAACCATTTGGTAATAAAATGAATTGTCGAATTTTTTACGACGTCTAAATTCGACCGTCCGAATCAGCTTTAAAACGCTATAACTCAAAGCGATTATTGTATTTTGCTAATTTGATTTGTTCTCGGGTTTCCGGACACGAAGCGCTAAAAAAGGTGTCGGCGATTTCCCATATTCAATTGCAGTGAAAAGTTACAGAATATTTTCGAAAAAGGGAGAAAACAAATTGAAGTGATCGCACGGAAATGGCTCTTGACGAAAAAGTTTTCAGAAATAAGAAATTCGCCAACATATTTTTCTTGATTATATGTTAGCCCAGCTTGTGTCTAAATTTGAGGAAAATCGAACAAATTCCCTTTGAGTTGTAGCTCTGTAAAGTGTCCCCTACAAGCGAAAAATTAACTTTGAGAAAAACATATCGCTTCATAAACAAACTCCGCCCACAAAAGTTATACCGTCATTTCTCCGTCAATTTTCACTATTTTTCGATAATTTTTTTTTGGATGAAAGTTCATTCTGTAAACTTTATTTTGACGCCCAAAAAAAATTTCAATAAATTTTCGATCTTAAGGTACACTGTAACCTTAATTAAACCAGCTTGCACCTGCATAATGAAGTCCAGTGGAGAAGGAGTTCTTTTACTGAAAATATGATCTCAATGTTGTGAGCAGGTGAATTATCTTGAGATAAACAGCTGGAATTTTGAAAACGAATCACTAATTTGTTCTCCGCGAGCCGGGGTGAAATGGCTGCCTCGCAGCCATTTCACCCTGTCCCAGGGACTATTTTCCAGGGGGGGCTCCGTCAAGGCATAGTGGGGGAAACTCTATGGGAGTATGACTAACTGAGGAAATGCATTTGGGTTCCCCCGGACTTAATCCAGGGGGGGGAGGGGTTGCTCAAAACTCCCGTTTCACTCTGTGACGTGATATTTCTTAATAAGTCAAGTTCACTGAGACCAAGCTAGTCTTGCGGCTCTAGTGCACTCAACATAGATCTTTTAATCATCCTGATTTGCCCCCCTCAATCCCCTTGCCTTCCAAGACAGGTGAAAAGTCAGTTTTCGACATTATTAACATTAGTTTTTTTTTTCGTTTGTAGGTGTGAAAATGTCGCAGTTTTTTTTAAGTCCAGATGCCTATATTTGCTAGGAAATTAACTACCTTTTTTTAAATTTTTAACTGTAATAAATGTATTTAGTCTTTGAGCTACATTAAACTGTTGCTGCATTTGAGAGTTGTTGTAATGTTAGTACTACAATAATATCAATTTTTTTCATCTGAAAGAGTTCTTAATTGATTAACTTAATTTAAATGTGTGGTTGCCCCTATTCGTGGATGTAGTGTTTTGGCCTTGGATATTTGGAACCCCTCTTCTTTGGGTCCGGAGCCTTGGAGCCCTATAACCTTTTGCGACCCCGATTAAAGAATAGAAAATATCAAATGAACAGAACAATAATTTGAATTCATAATCTCTTTGGAGCCTTAAAAAACAAACTGCCCATGCCTGTGCAAGCCCAAGTTTACATCCTTCACCAATGATGGACGGTCATTAACTCTTTGACTCCAAAATTTCCACCAAAAAACGCTTTTTCAGGCTACAAATGCCATTTTATGGCCATTATCTAGCCAAATTGAGGCCGAACAGTCAATAACATCATTTGCAGCTCGACAAACTAAACCCTCCCGTCATTTGTAGAAGTATTTGAGTACTTGAGTTCGGGCATGCGCACTGATCGAAATTTCGACAGTTTTTGAACGAGAAAAACACGACTTGCCTTGACTTTTTCTTTTTTATTCGCAAGCCCGTTCTTTTAGTTTCCTTTTTGTCTGTTTTTTTTTGGTCAGTTTTGTTGACCTTTTAATAGTCTTTCTTGACAATGTAAAGATTTCACCCAGACGTCGCGGAATGTGGAAATTTTGATCGTCAAATAGCCGTCGGTGGGAAGGGCAAATTTTCCTTTGATTTTGTAACATGTTTAGAGGTTGTTTGCGTGAAACTCCAGTTCAATTCATCCAATCGGTCTCATCTGGGTATGTTTAGCAAGATTTCCGCCTTCCCTTACCGATAATTGAAGAACAAATCTTCGGGCGCTAAAACTGATGACGTCACAAATGGTACAATATGTATGACCCTAAACAGCGCCTAAAAGCGCGCTTGGGAGTGAAAGGGTTAACACCTGTGTCAAAATTACTGGACTGCACCTCCTTTCGGACCTCAGGGAGTTGTACATTTTTAAGGATAGTACTAGCTGGGACTCTCTCTTTATTCTTGACTTGCTCTCCATACTCCGCCAACAGGTGTAGATTTTTTATCGGTCAATTGATCATCAGTCCCCTTTTTTGTTAAGACCTTGACGGTACGAATTCGTCCGAACGTTTCAGCTACTTTCCCGATCCCAATCTATGGATTGATGCTTTGCAACCCTTTGCTGCCTTGCCATGCGACAGGAGGCTTGCAGAAATATTTCCGTCACAAATTAGGTCGTATTGGACTTGGGTTTCCTTCTACTTTGAAGTGCAACAGATCTACAACATCTAGATCAATATTGATGAACGGCGGTGCCCTCTGTTAGTACTTTTCCAACTGGTAACGGAAGATCAGTTTAACTATAGCTTGATCAGTGTGTGGTTTATGATATGATACTTGGCCTCTTTGGAATTTGTGCAACTAACCATTCTAGCGTGCACTTATTCAGCTGCCCGATACAGAAATTATTGTCGTGACTTAAATTCTCAGGTCCACCTATCCAGCTTTTCTTGGGAATATATCTGCAATCTTAAGGTTTCTCATGTGATTTAAGTCTTGTTTCACATCTAGAGCAGCAAAGGGGGAGGGGACAGACACTGTTAATGGTCCGGGGGTCGATGTTGATCACTTGATCGTCACTTGAATCTAGTTCGGAGGTGTCAAATTGAACTTCACGCGATTAATTTTGTTACGTTGCTGACCCATATCGCGCCATATTTAAGTCATAGGCAATGGTTGTCCTAAGAAACGTCTCCTGTGATTCACTATCCAGAACGGACAGGGCATTACTTTCCCTCCTAAATAACTGTAGTTGCACAGGTCGCAACTAACCATTCTAGCGTGCACTTCTTGAGCTGAAGTAACAAACAAAATAAGAAAGGCTGACTGTACAGTTGGGAAAAAAATTGTATATTTCCAATATTTCGTCAGGCACGGCCTGGCTTCTTCTTGAGCTGCCCGATACAGAAATTATTCTCGTGATTTAGTCTGCAGGATTGTGGCTGTCTGGACAGAATCGCCATCTACTAGGTCCAATTCGCTGGTAGATCTCTTGAACCCTTCTGTTCTCCCCTTTCTGATTTTCCCTTGAAGAAATTTGTTCTTTTGGTCAGCTCCAACTCGCAGGTCCACCTATCCAGCTTTTCTTGGGAATATGTCTGCAATCTTAAGGTTTCTCATGTGATTTAAGTCTTGTTTCACATCTAGAGCAGCAAAAGCGGAGGGACAGACACTGTCAATGGTCCGGGGATCGATGTTGATCACTTGATCGTCATTTGAGTCTAGTTCAGAGGTGCCAAGTTGAACTTTACGCGATTAATTTTGTTACGTTGCTGACCCATATCGCGCCATATTTAAGTCATAGGCAATAGTTGTCCTAAGGAAAGTCTCCTGTGATTCACTATCCAGAACGGACAGAGCATTACTTTCACAGGGTGAAATAAGGCGTTTCCGTCTCCGTTTTGATAACGGTTACTTAACGGAAACGTGAATTTCCGTAAGCGGAAATTTAACTATCCGTTGCGAGAAACACGAGTATACGTTACGTTTCAGTCGCTGCGGAGTCGCGGAAACGCATCACTTAAACTCATGTATCCGCAAGGTTTACTTCTTGCGTAATCACCATAAACCGTCATGTTTACGCACCTCGTAAATTCGGCGGAAACGCAATTATCCGTAGGGTTTCCTGAATGTCGAAGTGCGGAAATTTTGAGAATTCGCTATTAACCGTCATGTTTACGTACCTCGTAAATTCGGTGGAAACACAATTATCCATAGGGTTTCCTAAATGTGGAAGTGCGGAAACTTTGAGAATTCGCTATTAACCGTCATGTTTACGTACCTCGTAAATTCGGTGGACAAACAATTATCCATAGGGCTTCCTTAATGTGGAAACTTGAAAAATTCGCCAACCGCACTCTTAAACACGACGGACACACAATTAACATTATTATTTCGTGAATGAAATATAAAGTTGAAAATGGTTTGAGATCGGATTATCATTTCCTCTTACGTTGCAGACAATTAAACTAGCACTTTTGAAATGTGGACGTTCATCGAGAATACATGTACCACGCGATCGGTTCATGCTTCTTGGGCAACACAAAAATACATGAACAGAAATTTGTAACGTGGATAGACACAGTTGCAATCGAGTTTATTGCGTTGTGAAACTTCTTCAGACCTACATCGCCTTCATTGAGAGTGGATTTCGTTTTATTTCCACCATTAAAGAGAAAGTTAACACCATATATGATAATTTCAAAATATGGTATATTTTTCTTAAACTCTGACGTAAAAAATGTCATAATATAATTCTTTAAATTTTCATATAAAAATACTTTTTCATTTACACTTGATTAGGAAATAATTCACAATACATAAATATAATTTTCAATAAAAAAGTGCTTTCATTCCCTTATAATTTAAAATGTCGAGTTCCCAGCAACAAAAAACATCAAACAACAATTTGCAACTGGTAATGATACAATGTTCTTATAGCAATAAATGCTATCAGCTTTATAAAGGCAGTGTGAAATAGAAATTTGAAAGGGGCATGTTCGCGGCTTTGCGCATGTCTCAGCATCACATATTTCTTCTCTTTCCTTTTTGCCAAATCGCTTTTTAACCTGTCAAGTTTGCATGTGGCATCAAATTCCGACGTTTGAATCGAGTCTTGTTTATAATCCGTAGAGCGGATCATTGAAACGATCAATAAAATTAAATTTGCAATCACATACTTCATCAATTATTTCAATTTTGTACGGGGACAATGCAAAAACAAAAAAAAAAACGCATGCGGAAAACCGTGAACATGTTTCTTTAAGAGGCACTTTATCATTACTATGGAAAATCAATAAATATTTTAACTGTCTTTCAGCCAGTCGTCCTCCCCAAGAGGGACAGTTTTTAGGGAGTGATCTGTCCGACATGTTTTGGTCAGCTACTCTTGAAATTTTAGCGGCTGTCCTTTTTTGCCTCTTGTTCATGTGAGCCTGATAAGTGGCATCCAGGACAGTCTTGATGGTCCTTAATTTCGTTCTCTCCCACTTAAGCGGCTTGACGTGCCTTGGTGGCGGCCCAGTTATTCCCTCCTCCTCTCCTTCACTTTCTTCGGAGGACAAAAAATCGACAGCATTGTCTGAAGACCAAGAAAAATGGATTAAAAGCTGGGTACTGTTGCACAACAAATTACACACAACTTACAGTACATTGACTTTGAAAGATTTTGTTGCATGAAATTACATTTTGACAATCTTAGCGAAAGTCATTTCCAGAGCAACGGAATTGGAAAACCATCAGTTGATGGTATTGTGTGGCTTTTGTTGTCATTATTCAGTTTTGCCATGATTATTTTGGCTGACAAAACTCGTATCAGTGACAGGTGTCTCTATTAATGTTAGTGTTAAAGTCTGATGTTATTGGTTGTGAGAATTCCATGTATGCTGTACATATGTATGCTGATAGAAATTCACATATTTGTCATTGTAACTAATTAACTATCCATGTCTCATTTTCTTATCTATTGTTATTAATTTTCTTGGTGAGCTTTTGTCACTGTTCTGCATTTAGCAACCTGCCACAATTAACTCCAGATATGTGCAGGTTGCTATGACATTTTGTTTTCTTATCCAAGAAAATAGTTGTTGCTAATAAGACATAGATCAAAATGTACAGAATACGGGTACACACCTTATTGCAATAACATTGTCATATAAAAATGAAAAATGAAAAAAGCTAAATAGGAATTAAGGAGCAAAATCATCATTGCTTGCAACACACATTTCGAGGTTGCTTCTTCAAACACGTTTCCCAGAAAACTGCGCAGGGTATTTAGAAACTGTGGCTATGAGTAATGAAAGACTAAGGAAGAAAAAAACGTTGAAAAGAAAACCAATGTTTGCAATTTAGATATAAATTTACATGTACAGTACACAGTATATCATGAACCTGGCACATGTCCATGCTGTATGTCGCTGCCCTGCTTATCTCATTCTTTGAGAACAACTGAAGTACGTATACCATGAGAAGGTACATGCAGTCCAAAACATAACTGTATACTGTACAAATTGTTAAAATCCAAAGGAAGTAGTTTCTAAGCCTCAGTAATTCCCATTTGCCTTTTTTTCCATTCTTCTATGACAATGTTATGGCAAATAGGTGTGTATATACATGTATAAATATGTATACTGTATATTATCCAAGTTGAAGATTCACCGGCGAATCCAATAAAGTGCTCTACAGTGTAGGAGCAGAATAATCCAAGAAGGAAAATCACTCAACTTTGATGACCATAAGTTTAATACAAACTTGTTTCGTAGGTGTTGCCACCCACTCCTCAGTTAAGTTTAACTGAGGAGTGGGTGGCAACACCTACGAAACAAGTTTGTATTAAACTTATGGTCATCAAAGTTGAGTGATTTTCCTTCTTGGATTATGTATACTGTATATATATATAATATTGTTTTAAATAATATACATGTACTTAATGCATTTTCTTAAAACTGTTAATTATTGACTTGGGCATTTACAGAGGTATTGTAAAGTGATGTGAACATTTAACGATAATCGGTATTTTAAAATTAACAAGAGGCTACACTTAGCCTATACTCATGCGCAAGAGACTCCAAGACGCGCGATTGAAGTTACCAATTTTTCTGTGCTCGCTTTTAATATTTAATTTATTGATTCCGATCAAATCCACACTCGTCTATAACTTTCCAAGCTGTGAATTATTTCTGTTACATTTAAAAGGACTACTTAAAAAAATAGGCAGTAGATGACATGCTGTAAAAAGAAATTTGATAATCAATATAAAGATTTAGTTTTCCTGTGTTACTCAATCGCATGCAACCAGTGTAAAATGGGTTATTCCAGAAAAAATCCCCCCCCCCCCCCCCGACGGATGCAATATTTTTTTACCCCTCCCCCGCCCGGATTTCCCGGCCAGGCCGACCAACCCTCGCACCTTGATTTTTAACCCAGATATCCCCTCCTGCCCGGATGGCCATTAACTTTTTGTAGGCCCTAAGTAGTGAGTAGAGAGCTTCTCAAATGCGGTTTTTTGAGCCGATTTCCAATTTGTTGCACCGATAATCAATTTTTTCTCACTTCGCTCGAAAAAATTGATTATCGGTGCAACAAATTGGAAATCGGCTCAAAAAACCGCATTTGAGAAGAGCTCTCTACTCACTACTCGGGACCCTCGGCCTCAAACACCCGTAAGAGGGAGTCAAAGGCGTTTTCCCCGAACCCACCCGCAACGGCAAGCGAGGCATCACCAATTGAAGAAATTAAAAACCCTTTTATATACGGAATGCCACAACGGCGAAGACGGCGTGATGACGATCAACGTGAGTTGATTGCCTGGCTGGACGAACAGGCAGGAAATATCGAGCGGATCGAGCCTGTCGATGAGGGCGAGCCTCAAAACAACCCACCGGAGCTAGATTTCGAGCAATTTGTTCAAATCTATGATCGGATTGACCGACGGATTGAACATGGCAGACGAACAATCACGTTACAGTTTGTAAACGGGCTCGAAAACTCTCTTGTCGCCAGAATTTTGAACAAAATCAAGCAAAATGTTCACACACGGCACGCAATCAAGTTAATCTCCACAGTCAAGCTGCGAAACACTGAAAACGAGGAGTTGAGAAGTTTTTATCAAAACAATCAAACCGGGCCTTGGCTAGCCACTCTCTCCGAGACACGACAGTGGTTGCAATCTCAGGAAGAGCTTCGTCTTCAAAACGCAAGACTCAAAAGGCCTGACACCAAATGGGTTTATGAACGCACCCTCCTGGTTGAGGTCAAAGTCATTCTTGACCGACAACCCTTGCAAATAGGCCTCGGCCGTCTTCCTGATTGGATTCGCAACAAAAGAGAAGTCATTTCTCTGGACACTTTCAACGACAATCTTTGTCTCTTTCGTTGTTTGGCTGTTCATCGAGGTGCTCATAAAAGGGACAACACTCGCAGATCCAGAGAACTCGCGGAAAGCTTCTTCGCCTTTTATCCGGGGCTTCGAGGTCAGCTAAATTTGCGGCACCTCTCTAAAATCGAAAAGCATTTCAGGCAAGGAATTGCCGCATATCTTGTTCACCCCAATGGTGACTTCACTTTATCTCACAGCCCTGCGAATTACAACAAGGTGGGCGCTCCAACCATGACTGTTGGTATTTATGAGGACCACTCCTTCTTGATCACCAACATCAATAAAGTCACAAACAATTACACCTGTGGCGAGTGCGGCGGGAGGTTCACGCGGGCTGCTAATTTAACTCGCCACTCCAAGACGTGTACTCGTGGCCAAACCAAAATCGACTCCCCCGGGAAACGTATCCTCCCTCCGGAGTCAGCTTTTGAGAAAGCCTTTTACCCAGAAGGAGGTTTCGGTGTCAAGGGCGTGTGCTGGTTGGAGTGGGAGGCGAAGCAGGCCGGCATTCACATCCACCATCACAGATGCGGCCATGGTGGTGAGAGCTATATCTGTGGGGCTCCAGTCGACGGCTATCACCCAGAAAGCAAGACAGTTTTTCAGTTTCACGGTTGTCACTGGCACGGTTGCGATGAATGTTACCCCGAGGGAACGAGGGACGAAGCGGTTCATGTTGATCGAAGGGGCAACACAATCACAAGGACGATTGCTTACCAAAAGACTCTGCAACGAACTCAGTTTCTTCGAGATGCTGGGTACACCGTGGTGGAAAGGTGGGAGCATGAACGGCCTGCCCCCTGGTGGAATGATCGTTGCCCACAGAAAAGAAACAAAACATATCCCCACGCGATCGTCTATGACTTCGAAGCATACCAGGACAAAACCAAGGCAGCTCGTCCGACACACGATCTCTCTTATGAAAGCGAGCATGTGCCCATCTCAGTCTCCATTGCCGACACGTTGAACCCTGAGCCTGAGTACATTTGCTCCAAAGATCCTGATGAGCTTATCGGTCTGTTTTATGCTTCCCTGGAGCGGCGAAGCGCAGCCATCCGAGAAGACGTGGCTGTAAAATACATGTCCCCAGACCTTGAGAATCTTCCTGAGAAGCAACTGGCGCTCATCGACAAATGGTGCAACCAAGTCCCTGTGGTCGGCTTCAACTCAGGTCATTACGATCTCAAACGTATCCGCAAGTACTTTGTCACTCATCTCGCTGGCGAGAACGGAGTCTTCGCCGCGGAGAAAGAGGGGCGCATCATGTTCATCAACACCCCCAGCTACAAGTTCTTGGACATCATTAATTATTTGGCCCCAGGCATCACGTACGACAAGTGGGTAAAGACGTATGGAGCGACACAGACCAAGTCCTGGCTTCCATACGAGTGGTTTGACAGCGCTGACAAGCTGGATTACCCGGGGCTTCCTCCATACGAGTGCTGGTACTCACAACTCAAAAAGGCCTTTGTTCTTTCTCCCAAGGAGCACGAAGAATGCAATCGCATCTTCCACGAGAAAGGCATGAAGACATTCGGAGACTGGCTGGAGCATTACAACAATCTCGACGTGGCTCCCTTCCTCGAAGCTCTCCAAACGATGAAGGGCTTTTACACGGGCCTCGGAGTGGACATCTTCAAAGACGCGGTCTCCTTGCCAGGAGTATCAATGCAATACGTCTTGAGCCTTTGCATTATAGCTTCGCGCTGGTAATAAACACCAGCAGCAGAGACAATCGATCCACCAACTCCCAGAATATAAACGATTGAGTTGCTGTTGCTGTCACTTGTTGTGTCACTTGTTGTGCCACTTGTTGGAGAATTGTTTTCACTTGTTGAGGGTGCAGGCTTTTGTGCTTGCGCCTTTTTCTTTGCTTCCCGAGCCATGCGGTTTCGTTCTGCTAGCCTTTTGCCAGAAGCAACACGCCCGGGGTTCTTTTCTGTTGCAGGCTTTGTTTTTGGAGCCTCAGAGGTAACCCGTGCAGGTGTTGGAGTTGGAGTTGGAGTTTGAGTTTCTTCAGGGATCGTCTCGAGTGGTGTGGTCATTCTGTATATATGTGATTTTTTAATTTATCTTGTGACCACGTGTGCTGCAAGGTTGCTGCAAGGTTGCTGCCAGGTTTCTTCAAGGTTGTTGAGAGGTCGTCACAGGTCCCAACCCAACTTCATCAAGTCCCTCAAGTGGATAGCCTTCACTGTCCCTGGTTGGATGTGTGGCTGGTGGTTCCAATTCTATCAAATCAGGCTTGTGATCAGGCTCTCGTTCAAACTTGATGTGTTTTGTTGTGATGAGAGCAGCATTGGCAACCGCCAGCCATCGTCCGCATCGCACGGCAATAGCCCCAGCAAGATTTGACAGCTCCTGGTTTATTATGTAGTCGTTCTTGAGTTCTTTCTGCAACTCCGCCACATCCTCAACAGGGGCCACCATGCCAACGCTTTTGGATATGAGCATGATGGCTGAATCAACTAGGGATTCGGTTGTCTTGTTGCCGATGTACGCCTCGTACCTTTTGCAGTACTTGTCAACGTCCTTGTCTGACAACCGCTTGACATGATCGTGTGTGAGCTGCACACCTATGGCTTCTTTGGCCTTGCCAGTTGAAACAAGGATTGCCAGCTTCTCCCGTTTGGCAGGAATGTCATTGTCACCAAGCCCTGTGGGAGGTGCGGCACCAGGGGTGGCCTCCAGCATCTGCATTACTTCGTCAAAAGCGACCTGGTCTTCAGCTGCTTGTGCCATCATCAGGGTATACATATGTGTTTTTTAATTTTCAATAATTCTCTTGATGTCTGGCAAAAGGGTTTCAAGCTCTCGTATAAGCCCCGCCATGGTGTCTGGCATAGAATTCAACCACAAGGGATATCTGTTGAGAAGCATGAGGCGCAGATCTTCCTCACCAGCGGCTTTGATAATTTTGTTTTGCATATCAAGTGTTTGGTTGTGCAATTCATCCAAAAGCTGTGAAAGCACAGTGAGCTTGTGTAGACTGGTTGGCGCATTCATTGTATATATGTGTGTGTTTAAACCTTGTACTCAATTCCATACGGGTGTCTCAGAGAGAAAAGCAGGTGGGAGAACTTGCGGGATTTGAGCCTTGTGATAAACTCTTTGTACTCCTCGTGGGAGAGCTCGCCGGCATAATCTTCGAATATGGCTTTGGTTGTCTTGCTGGAGGGCGTGTAAAAGAGCACGATCGCTGCAATGTTATCACGATATGGCTTGGCAATGCTGGTTATCTGCTGTGTCAAGACCCACACGGATATGCCGTCATGCCTTGCGCTGAACCCAAGATTGACCAGCTGGCCCGTGCGACCTTTGACATCTTTAGATGCGGCGCAGTCATCGAGAATGAATAAAGTGTTGGTGGATGTGAAAAAGAAGCTCGCCAGCCTCAACCAGTCTTCGATCTCATGCTGCTGGCAGACAATGACGAAGATGTGTGGATCGCGGTCAACGAAGCCATCGTATGTCTTGTTCTTGACAAATGTGGGGCAGAATAAAACGATGTAATCAAAACAACCCCTAAAGGGGCCCACCAGTTGGGAGAGAAGATACTGCGTCTTGACAGAGTTAGTGGGGCCCACGATTAGTACATTGAATGGCAGCTTTCTTGGGTCCATACCCAACACCTATATTAGTTGGGTTGCAAACTGGCGGGGAGGGGGCCATTGCCAGAAGTCTTTGTATTTTATTGTGTGACAGATATCCGGTGGATGGCAGGGGAGCCGGCTTAACATAGAAGTTGATCTTGTTGTTTGTGGCCATGGTATATTAGTACTGTACAGATTCCAGCTGCCTGCCCATGATGCTCATCTGTGCGTCTGAGATGGTGAAGATGTGGCAGAGTGCGTTCCCCGACCCTGTACCGTTTCGTTCGATCTCGAGTTGCACGCCATCCTGTGTATTGACGAGTCGTTGGCCGCTGCCGTGCAGGGCTGTGTCATCCATGGACCGCAGGTCAATCCAGAGACCAAACTTGTTGCCTGTGAGATATTTGGTCAAGTTCATGTTAGGCCTGCCGTCCGTGTGGGGGATAAAATGTCGGGTTATCTCTCTCCACATGTCTGTACCACTGATGCCCTCGTTGTAAAGCCTGTTTGGAGCACCGTTGACTGTGACCTTCACTTTGGTGATGTCGGGATTGAAATAGTTCTCAGAGTCCCGGGCACCAGCTACATAAGGGTTGATGAACAGCAAGAGGATGCCCTTGAGAGACCGGCGCTGTGGGTTAACCCGAAGATTCATCCGAGTGTCACCACTTTTTGAGAAGGGATGCACCCGATCTCGTATTACCAGGTCATAAGCGAACCCCTTGCCACTAGTGTAAGTGCTTGTTGCTTCGTCGGCCAGCTCCTTACTTCTGATCGTCTCATACTCCAGCTGGATGTTTTCCAACTTGTACACGAGCTTGCTTGTGTCTGAGCCTCGGACAACTTGGTTTGCGGGGGCGAGGGTTAGTTCGAAGACCAGATCGTTATACAGTGCTTGAGGATATATAACACCGTGGTCAGTTAAGATTTGGTGATCCAGCTTGATGTGATACTTATTCTTGTATATTGTCTCAAGCTTGTTCTCTGCATCCACACCTGAGCTCTTTTTGTCGCCAGCACCAGAACGGATCTTGCACAAATCCACACTCTGGATGCCATCCATAAGCATGTTGTCCCGCTCATCGGTTGATCTGAAGAGATCTTCGAAGATCTTGTAAATGTCGTATCCAACCGTGTCCTGGACAGTGGTGGCTGCAAACTTAACAACGAATTTGTCCACCAGGGCCCGAGAAACATTTTGCACGAGATAGTTGTTTGCATGGCCGCCGGCTAGGCTGATGTTAAACACCAGGGCAAGTGAGCCGGACACAATGACATCGTGATCGCCTAGCTTGGGCACCGAGACATACAGTGTCTCGCCGGGGTTGGCCTTAGAGGGGTTAAATGTGATGCGCTTGACAGTTTTCTCTGCCTTCATGGCACCCAGTGTCTTTTCCCTGTGAGATGGAAGTAGATTCGGTTGCACAGCCATTGGTATATATTTGTGTTTTTAAAATTCATATTAACATATCATCATGGCTGAAGGTGGTTTTGATATACCTGGTGATAATGAGAATCCTTGGGTTGACTGGAACATAGACCACGATGATGACGACGACGACGAACAAGAAGTTGACACAACAACACCTTTTCAACCAGGCGGCACATCCACTCCATACCATGGCGGTGAGCAGCATGAAATGCATACAATGCCTCGCGAACAAAGTGGTCTGCCAAATGATTCTTTAACCGTCCCTCTGCTTGGAGAAATCATGGACGGAAATGAAAAAGCAGAGAGAATCGATAAAGCCCTGGACTGGATCAAAAAGAAGTTTCCAAAACTAGACATCGCGAAATTAGGAGCAATTGGTTTTGGTAAAAAACCAGCAAATGAGGGCAAAATCGTTTCCTTTGGGCCAAAGGGCGGCGAATCTCTTATTTTCAAGCAAGATGGGAGCTTTCTTAAATCGTTCACAGACAAGTTCAAAACATCCCTTGGCCCAAGCGCTGAAGAGCTTCTCTCTGAAGACAATGCATCAATAAGGGAAGAAGGACAAAGATTGAAGGAAACAGAAAAACAACTGAAGGAGAATGAAAGGGTTGCTGTGGAACAACAACAAGCAACAAATGAGGTGCAAAACCTCAGAAACAGAATTGAGCAAACTCAAGTGAGGGTGGAGGCTCTGGAGCAGGAACACGGTTCAAGCGTTGAAAATCAAGCCGAGATAGACCGCCTAAAACTGCTGAAAAAGAATCTTCAACGAGATCTTGAAAACCAGAAAAAAGAATTAGTGGCCCTGCAAAAAATACAAAAACAACGAGACCAAGAACAGGCAAAGGCGGACAAAATCAGAACACGCCTTTCTGCTATGGTGAAGGATAGAAACGAAGTTGAAGCAAGGCTAAACTCAACTAAACCCCTTGATGAGTTAAACGAAAGAGAAGCCGAGCTTGAACGGCAGAACGAGGAGGACAAGTGCGTGATAGAGGATGAGAACACTTCTCCCTCTGAAAGAGAAGCCGCGGAAGCCCGGGTTGCTGAGCGAGAAGAAGAGCTGGAAAGGCTCCGACCACAGGTTCAAGAAAGGGAACAAGCACTGTCTTTGAGAGAGAGGGTCAGAGAAATCTTCAAGAAATACGGGTGGACCCTGCAAGCGATTGTTCTGGCAGCTGGCATCACCATCAGCGCTGTTGTACTCGCCACCTTGAACGGCCTGGCAAAGGCCACCAAGGCTATTGGCAATGGGCTTAAAGGGCTTGCCAAAAAAGCAGCCAGCGCACTGCCTGGCCTCATTGGCACAATTGTTAGCTTCCTCTTCAAAACGGCTGGGTCGGTAATCTCCTTTGTGGGCGAACACGCATGGCTGCTCATCCTTGCCGTGGTGGCCTTCCTTGTTGAAAGGATCACCAAGCGTTCGAAGTCGTCTTGAACACACTTATCTGGCCCAAACGAAAAGCCCTGCCAAAGCAACCGCGCCAACAGCAACGACTGCCTTGGACACGTGATGCGGGTCGGGCTGTGGTTCGTGTGCGGGGGCTGGTGGGGGGGTTGGTGTGGGTTGTGGTGTGGGTGTGTGGGTTGTGGTCCTTGGTTTGGGGGCGATGCCCTGTGCCTGTGTAGCCGCTTTATGTATCGGGTTTGATGGATGGCTGTTTGGTGGATTAATCTCTGTTGGTCCACCGTCCATGTGGCGAAGGGAGGCTTTTTTTGTGCCCAGATTAACACCACTGTTCACACCCATCTTCATCCCTTGCGTTGCCTCCTGTAGATTGTTGTTGTACCCGATCACACTCTCTGTGTTGATAATCATGCGCGAGGGCATGAGCCAGCTTCCGGGTGCTGTCGCAAAGTCTAAGCGCACTTTCGTTGCTTGCATGGCAAGCTGGTAACGCTGCACGCTTGTTGCGATGTCGTTCAGGATTATGGCCTCCTCTAGATGGACCAAGAAGACTCTCTGCGTTTCGAAGGCCCTGCCTCCTTTTCCAATGATGCTGCTGCGGGTTTTGGCTTGTGAACCAAGAATGCAGTACACAAAGGCCTCGATTGATTGGTTCATACGCGCGAGACCTGGCTGTGTTAGCCCTTGTGCATAATTTGGCACAAAGTGTTCGAACTGGGTGTCCGCCCCTTGATCGTTGCGAACGAAAGTTATTCCATTGGCTTTGTAATTGGGGTCTTTTCTGTCAGTGACGCGCTCATCATCGAACAGAGCTAGATCATAGTCTGGATAAGTGTAATCGGTAGAGCTGGTGCCCTCTCCTGTTATCCAAATGTAGACATTCCCTAGACCGTGGTTCTTGCCATGTGTGAACCGGAAGTCAGAACTGGGGTCGATACCGAACTCGATGCAAAGCTTCTTGTACGCGTCGATGTTGTATTTGTTGTCTTTCTGGGAGAATGGGGGGTCGTCTGGCAAAGCACTCACGCTTTGTTCCCCACCCATCTGGTAGAGTATTCGCCTTGTTGTGAAATAAACGTGAAACCGGTAAAACGACCGGAGCTGGGGGGTTAGGGATAGACTGGAGTTCTTATCGAAGAGAATGTCACGCGAGATCCCACAGCCGGTTGTTGCACACCACAGGGCGAAAGAGAGTTGTTGTGGCCAAAAGCTCATATGAGGGCCACCCATCCACTTTCGGCCGTATTTGGCGGTTGAGAAGGATATCTGTGTGTCCCTGAATATGTTTCTGTATTTCGTTGTGAAATAATCAGTTGGCGTGACGTAAATCTTTTGCTCTTTCTACTTGCACTTCAAAGTGAGACATATCGGCGCGAGGGAAACGCCTTTTGAAGTCTGAGAGCGCCTTTGCCTTAGCTGCGGCGTAGAGCTTGACAGCCTCCGGCGATCTCAACCAAGAAATTTCAGGATCAGGGGGTGGTGGCTTTGGAGCGGCATGAGTATAGGCGTTTGGAGGCGAATAAAAAGGAGGTGGGGGGCCGTAATTGTGGCCGCCGATGGAGATGCCAAGATTTGAATTAGGATTAAATCCACCAGGCCGTCTGCCAAACATGGTTGTATATAATTATATTTTAAAATGTCCTTATATACACCATCATGGTTGTGTTAACAATCGTCACACATTCGAACCCTCACACGATCTATTTCGACCACCCACTGCCGAAACCGAGTTATATCCGTCTTGTTTCTTGCTCAATTTTCAACTCTTGGCATAATTTGAAAGAAGAATCAAAGATTTCACCAGCAAACCCTCCCCCTAATGGTTCATCACGTGAGGTGACCTTACTTCCAGGGCATCACACTATTGAGAGTTTAACAAAAGACTTTGAAAGCCTAAAAGACTTTGACAGAAGTTTAAATCTAACAATTGAAACAAACAGACCATATGGGGCCATGGTCATTCATAATAACAACGGCAGTGTGAAGTTAAGTAATAATCTGGCAGAATTGCTTGGCATACGCCCTGTATTGATGCTAGTAACCTTCGTCAAGCGTTTAAGGGCACCAAGCACTTACTTCATCCACTGTGATCTCGTTGATAAAGAACAAAACCTCCTCAATGGAAAGCCTTCGACAGTTTTGGATCGGTTTGATATTCGTGGAAAAGCTTTTGAGAAGGTTCATTACGAGACAACACAACAGAACGTCTTGCGTGAAGTCTCGTCTAGTGATTATGTTAACTCTATCACGCTGTCAGTGAGGGATGAGAACAATGACCTCTTTAACTTCAATGGCGCGCCTTTGGAATTTGAAGTTGAGTTAAATTAAAAAATCATATATATACCCCACGTCATGAGTTCTGCTAATGTGCTTCCATCGGCCCCGAATACAGCGAGACACAACAGCTATACCCCATGCGTGAGATCACTCAAATCAATGCAGAAGACTTCCGGCTCAAAAAGATATCTGACTTGCTTAAAGAGCTGTCTGACGAAGCCGAGCATTACCGTCAGGTCGCAAAGAAATACAAACGAACCCAATCCTTAGTTCATTACTCGGCGGTTGGCCTTGGGTCGCTTTCTGTTGGGCTTTCATCAGGGGCCCTTGCAACTGCATTGACTGGGTTCGGAATAATTGCAAGTCCAGCACTCGCCGGCGTCGCGACCCTCTGTGGGCTGTCATCAGTTGGCTTCACAGCTGCTAACAAGCGATTGGAGCGAAAAGTGACCAAACACGAGAATATCTACACACTGGCCCTGGCTAAACGCAACTCTGTCTATGAACTGGTCTCAAAGGCTCTGGAAGACAAGAGAATCAGTGATGCAGAATTCACCATAATTACTCGTGAGGTTGAAAAATATCACGAACTCAAAGCCGCAATCAGGGATGGTGTTAAGGCTAAAAAAAACGTTGGCACTCAAACACAAGCGCCAGACCTCGAGAAACTCAAAAACGAACTTCGCAAGGAAGTCAAACAAGAGTTTCAAAAAAAGACAAGTCTTCTCACCGCAGCATCCAAGTCCGATTTGAGAGATTAAATTCTGGCTTTAATCTACAAATCTTGAGGGAAAAATCCCGCCAATAAATTCTGAAGCGCCCCCAAAAAACTTTTTCAAAAAATAAATTCCGAAGCTCCCCACAAAAACTTTTTCAAAAAATAAATTCCGTAGCGCCCCAGAAAAACTTTTTTCAACAAAGTTGGGGCGCTTCGGTATTTGTGGGGCGCTTCGGTATGTCCGAGAAGCTTCGAAAAGTCGTAATTTTCTAAATACGGCCTTTACACAACAATACCGGAAGTCACGGGAAACCCCCCAATTGAAAAATTGTAATCTCTAAATATAGCCATGACTGAGTTTGGCGCACGGCTCAATGAACTTGACAAAGAACACAAATTTGCCATCCTTCGCTCGCTATACGGCAGCGATTACACAAAAGAAATACACCGCTTGTGTCTGCCGGAAAAACTTGATCAGTTATGCGAAGATGTGGGGTTGGCAGAGATTGGGCAGCAATATCTTCAAAAACATTACAATGACATGGAGATTGAACGCCGGGCCCGAAGACTCCTGTCTTGTTATGACTGTGGTGGCTCCTTTTTGCAATCAATCAATTCTTGTAAACTTTATTGTAAAAGATGCGGCCGTGTGGAAGTGCTCGATGATGCTCAGGCATGTACGCAGCAAAACAATTTCCACAGACAAAGCCATCGGTCGGGACGAAGTTATGTGTTTTGTTATGCCTTGAACAGGCTTATAAAAAAGCTCAAATATCTGCCTGTTCAGTTGACTCTCGATCAAATCCATGAAACGAAACGTTTATTCAAACAAATAGAAGGCCGGCTTCCGAGAATATCTTATACGTTTGTGATCTACAAAATCCTGAACATTATAACACCGCTTGAAGCCCCGCAACGAGTGATTATAAATTACCTGAGACAACAATGGATGTCTGATGCGATGATAATCAAAAACGAATTTTTATGGAATAATGCATTCAGAACTCTGGAGTAAGCATTGCCGCTTGCTTCATTAAAAAGGCTTCCAAAACGGCCTTGTCATCGCCTGTGTTTGGAGTTGTGGCAGAGTCATCGGTGTAAGTATAATTTCTGATTCTTCCTTTTAACTTTGATAGATTATCATGAAAACATTCAACAGACCTTTGGATTTCCCTCAAGAAATATGGTTTTTTAAACTCCCAAATTTCAGTGAGATCGAGCAATTTCCAAGCGAACATCGCAACAGGTTTTGGCCCTTCTCTACGCGGGTTAGAGAACGCTTCTTTCATAGCGTTTAAACGTAGAAATTCAGCATTTTCGTCACGGGCTGTGAACGTCATTCTTATTTTGCCATATGAAACCAAAATCTCTTTAGTGGCAATTAAACCCATGACATGTTCAAACAAAGCAATTGATTGTGTTGCTCCAAGATCAATAAGTTCTGCTTGATTGATCTTGATGTTTTGTGTGCTGAATAAATAACAGACCCCCCAGGCAAGAGTTGATTTATTTTTTGTCTTGTATGTTCTCCCGGCGTTGAGAAAAGAATTGTGAGCTAAACTTGGTTCAAGCTGTTTTAAAGAACACATTCTGAAATAGCCGTCAACAAACAAGCCTTTGGAGACCATGTCACCACTCAAAGCAAGCCCTGTTTGTATCTGATCGCTATAATAGCTAGGGATTCTGTCCATCGCTATTTTTCGCTTGAACGGACACTTGAATTCTAACAAATTTAATGTGTTATCTTTGTCTAGAAAATATCCGTCTGGGCTACAAGTGACCTTTCGATAAAGCGGATGCTCGCTTGACAGATTAAGAGAAATGCTGTGACCAAAAACGGAAACAGAATGTTTTTGTTCAAAACACTTGCGTATAATCGGCTCAAACAGATTGCCCCAGGTACAAGCCACATTGTTGAGCATATGTGTTGGCTGAATTTTCTTCATGAGCAAGCTGTGCCGTGATTCAAACGGCGACGATCCTGTCAAGGCAGAAATCTCTGATGCCCCAATTGTATTTTGTCTGGCTGAGAGCCAGTCGGCGCT
Source organism: Dendrophyllia cribrosa (assembly GCA_024195265.1). Lineage (NCBI taxonomy): Eukaryota > Metazoa > Cnidaria > Anthozoa > Scleractinia > Dendrophylliidae > Dendrophyllia > Dendrophyllia cribrosa. Next base: position 40,327,950 of record JAJLRJ010000003.1, on the reverse strand, counting down.
CTTTTGTTTCAGACCAGTGTGTCTCGATTTGAGAAAGTTCATGAACTCTTGTGTTGTCGTCATCATTGGTATACGAAGGGTGAATGTTTTTTCAATTGGTGATAACCACACAACTGGATCACGTTGAGTGACCAATGCCATAGAAACTTTCGTGAGCACTTGGGCCGTCATAGTCTTCCTCGTCATCACTGCCGATGTCTGCAAACATCAATGCCCGCTGTAAAGCTCTATAAGGCGGAATACCAGGACAGATGGCTCTGTGCATGCCCATGTCCACTTCTGGCGAGAAGTGTTCTTGACATTCATCACATGTTTGTGAAGTGAATAAACGGAAATGGCAAAGGTGTTCCCAGTGATAATGATTTTTTATTGAATGGCATACAGATTTCATCCTGCGTTGATGAAGGGTCCTGGCAGCCAAGTCACGCTGGATACTCCTTTCAACCAGTTCAAGGATGTAATCCTGGATCATGTCTGGTAAGTAGTCCGAATGGGATTCACCAAAAGACAGCAGACATTCGCCGAAGTAGTCTTGATTCTTTGGATTGAAGTCAAGTCCTTGAGCAGTCATTGCCATGTTGGTTTGGTATAAACAGGGGAGGAGATTCGTCCAATTGACATATACTCCTGGCTTAGCCATTTAGAGTCAAACAATGCCAGTTCATACTGGCCAAGGCTTATATCACAAGGGGTGTTTTTCACGGGAAGGCAACCATTTCTTAAGTGTCTGTTAACCGTTTGTATAGACAATCTTCGATTGCAGTCGGGACAAAGCACTTTCGGTCGTGGTTCTGTTCGCAGATTCTTGCAAGCGTATTTTTGATGCTCAACAAGAGAATGGCCTTGGGTGAAGTTTAAACCACAATGTCTGCAAGGGTTGTATTCGAACGTCCCTTTGTTCTTTGCATATAAGTCATCACCTTCTTTCAACTCAATCCCACGCATTTTCAAAAACGCAACGGCAGTCATTGGTTCGTTGACGAGGGGCATTGTCACGTTATATGGAGGGTTTTGGATTTCTTCAATTGGTGATGCCTCGCTTGCCGTTGCGGGTGGGTTCGCGGAAAACGCCTTTGACTCCCTCTTACGGGTGTTTGAGGCCGAGGGTCCCGAGTAGTGAGTAGAGAGCTCTTCTCAAATGCGGTTTTTTGAGCCGATTTCCAATTTGTTGCACCGATAATCAATTTTTTCGAGCGAAGTGAGGAAAAATTGATTATCGGTGCAACAAATTGGAAATCGGCTCAAAAAACCGCATTTGAGAAGCTCTATACTCACTACTCCCTAAATAAACAGGAAATCGCATTCAGGAGATCCGGGATTTTTTTAAAGATTTTAAATCTTTGGTGAGAATTGCTATGAATTGGTCAAACATTTTGTAAATAAACGTTGCGTGACGCATTCACTAAAATCTTTCCGTGATTTTAAGACCAAATCGAAATGAAATGTTTCCATAACTTAAAGCTGGTTCTTTAAAAAAATGCTTTGATTTTGCCATCTGTAATAAGTTTTTTCCAAGCTTCACAGTTTCTTCAAAGTGTTTTCGCAAATACACAATTTTGCTTTGTGCAAATTTTATGTCAAATGTAATTTGATATCAAGCTGTTTTTATAATCACTGAATCTAAAATATATTTTCTATAAAAGGTCAAAACTTTTGAATGAAACTCATATTTCCTTGAATGAAAATGTCTTTCCTTTGATTAAAAGAGTCAAACACCTTTCAGAATTCAGTGATTTTCTGCTTCTGGAAGTCTTGGCGATATATTGTATCCTAATTACTGCGAGGAACCGGCTAACGTCTGCGAAAATATAATAAACATCACAAAATAATTCAATTCAGCAACCTATTTTTATTATACTTTCTAAAATCGCCGACTTTTCCTATGTAATAGAATGCCAATCTTATCCGGAAAAATGATTCGTATAATAATGCTTTCGCTAATAAAAAAAAAAACAGTTCTGAATGGTCAAAGGTACAGAAATGAAATGCTGGCGGCGTTTGAATCATGAGTTCGGATAGCTCATGGTCTGCTAACAAACACTTCGATTCACAGCTCGATTTTTCACTAAAACCTTTTTCCAAACCACGAAAATACCTAAAATAATATTTGAAAACAATACTTGGCCACATTTGGTGAAAGCTGTGCTTGGTAAAGCAGTAAAAATAACGAGAAAACTCCGTTTACCTTTTCCACGAATCCAAAGCGCGCACGTACAAACAGAACTGCCTTGACAATCGAGTCGTCTAATCCGAAGCTATCAGAACTGTCTCATCGTACAGCAATCGGGTGAACTTGGCACAACTTCGCGCTTCGGAAAGTCGGACTTACTTACACAGGTGACAGCATAGTGGTTACTAGTAACCTAGTAACCACAAAAAGCAATAAAGTCAGTAAAAATCTACATTAATATGACACGCATTCCCTAGTCCATAATCCACAGAAGTCCAGTCCCAAAGTCCAGATGTTTTATTAAATCTGATGGGCTGAAGTAACGACACTGTTTTGCCGTGTGTTTCTATTGTTCTTTCTTGAAAAAAGTCTTGAAATTACTCACCACAGGCAGCGAGGACTGCTCCGATACAGACATTACAAAGAATCGGCAGTAAAACGGGAAATAAATTGCGAGTGCGAGAGATCGATCTTTGACATTTTTGCCTCGGAAGAACTCTGATTAAAAATAGCTCTTAGTTTTTTCAGAATCGCGACAAATTCGGCTTCAAGTTGTATGCTGTGTATAAAAGCAACGTTCACCTCTGTGGGAGAAATACAGGACTGACTTATACACCAATAAGACCAAATGACGGAAAATGTTTGTCATGCGCATGCGTATCAAACATTTGTTTTATACTTCAATGTACCATAAGAAAAGAAGCAATTTAAATTTTAAAAATTTAAACAAGATAAGAAGACGTCCGACATGGAGAATTAAGTCATCGTACCTGCAAACCACGTTACTATTGAATGTTTTATGAATGAAGGCTGTACCACAATGAAGCCAGTCATTGTTGTGAAGATAATATATACCTGACGTGAACATTACTGATATGAGTAGGGTTGTAGGAGACGCCGTCGTGACACTTCAGTAACGATGTTTTGCCGGAAGTGAGAGTAGCCGAAAGTCACTAAACCGGAAGTGTAAAAAGCAAAGCTGTGAACCGGAAATACACAATTTAAAATATGCGTGAATAAATTTGCATGCAAAATCGTGACACAAAAAAAAATAATAAAAAGAAAAACGAAGCCCATTTTATAACTCATGCCGCTACGCGCATGAGTAATAAATTAAAGGTGTCATTACTACATGTATCATGCCGATAGCTTACCCTTTTCACTCTCGTCAACGTCTTGTCATGATTCTACGCTGCTTTAATTTTCCATTTTTTTTTCTAATATCATCATCCTGTGTGCTCCGCCAGTACTGACAAATAGCCCCTGAAAAAAGGAAATGTGATAAATGTACAGTGTACATCAATATTTGGTGAGTATACATGTAGGTACATGTAAACTCTGCCAAAAATGGTAACTAACTAAACAACAAAATCTGAACATATTAGTATTTTCATGCACTCACACCCAAATTTATGCTGTATTTACTTGAATGAGTGCAAATTTCACATTTCTTTTGTTCACTCAGGCAGCAGATACAAAATTTGCATGGGCAAAAATACAGCGTATGGAACTGGCCACTTGATTAAATAGAGGGTGGCCACCTAATACAATCACTAAAACAGGTTGTACTGTACTTGGAGTGTAAACTCTGTATCCTGATCACCAGGAAATCCATACATGTACATACCTTTAATCTCAGCCTTAAATTATTTCTGTTTTCCAAAAGTTCCTCTGACTTCTTTCACTAAGATTTCCTCCACTTTCTTATTGCTTTCATGGTCATACATGTACCTCAGATGGTTAAAGAAAACGATGTGTCAAATAAGATATTATTTCACTTGTCAGGTGTTACTGTATCTTTTAACCGAGATTTATTATTTACACTTCTGTGGATGGTTTTCTTTAAAGTTTATGTACATGTAATATTGTTGAAACAGAATAGCAATGAAAGGCAATTACACTTGTGTCAATAAACATTGTTAGGTTTATCAAAATATTTTCTAAGAAATCCTATTAAAATTTGCAACTCGATAGCAATCGTTGTCAGTTTTATTGTAGTCTCCTTCACGATGGATTTTAGAAAAAATCAAAGATCATTGACACAAGCGCCATTTTTTCCACTCAGAGATGGATAAACAACATTGGGACTGCCCACTCAAAGATGGACGGCCATTACTTGTGTCAATGAACGTTGTTAGGTTTATCAAAATATTTTCTAACGACATCCTACTAAAATTCGCAACTCGATATAGCAATCGTTGTCGGTTTTGTTGTTGTCTCTTTCGCGACGGATTTTAGAAAAATCAAAGATCATTGACACAAGCGCCATTTTTTCCACTCAGAGATGGATAAACAACATTGGCACTGCCCACTCAAAGATGGGCGGCCGATACTTGTGTCAATGAACGTTGTTAGGTTTATCAAAATATTTTCTAACGACATCCTACTAAAATTCGCAACTCGATATAGCAATCATTGTCGGTTTTGTTGTTGTCTCTTTCGCGACGGATTTTAGAAAAATCAAAGATCATTGACACAAGCGCCATTTTTTCCACTCGGAGATGGATAAACAACATTGGCACTGTCCACTCAAGGATGGACGGCCGTTACTTGTGTCAATGAACGTTGTTAGGTTTATCAAAATATTTTCTAACGACATCCTACTAAAATTCGCAATTTCATATAGCAATCATTATTATGTATAGTGAAAGTAACTGAAACTCATTTGCAATGACCACACATGTACATGTACATGTATTTGTGAAAGTTGCTTGGTTTATTAAAAAGAAAAATACTAGACTGTATCATTTAAGATCTAAGATTACCAAATGAGATACATGTAAATATCATTCCTTCTGCTCAAATGTGGATAAACGGCTTTGAAATTATGATAATGAATGTAAGCTTATGTCAGAAATAAAAAAATACATGGAAAGCATTCAATACACATGACACATTAATAATCTTAACTAATATTACATGTAGTTACAGTGTAATTAAAAATACTGTACATAAAAAGCATTCAACACTCCTTTACAAGAACTTACTCTAACAGCGCCATAAAGAACTGTTTGTAGTGTGCATTTACTGTTCCAGCCTCCAGAACTTTAATTTAAAATGGTGAATTTCAACACGAATCAAGCTACAGCTGTATATACGGAGGTTTGAGCCTATAGCCGGAGTAGAAAGGGCATTAAAACACGCTAAACGTTCGCGGCTTACAAATCATTTGTTGTTTCTGATTTAAATAAACTACATGTACACGAGGAAGCATAAAAAGTGTGGGCGAGCATATTTTAAAATAGCAAATGAAACAAATTTACAAACACATCGAACCTACCTTTGCAGCGGCCATAATGAAAATATGACTCCATAAGCTTGATGAAATGGAAGAAAAATATGCATATCCAGCGCAGATACGTTGAAACAATGTTATAAGGTGACAAACTGAGCTTATAAAGCGAGACGATAACTTTCTAATCCCTTCAAATGCTTCAGATTAAACTAAATGTACAGACTCGAGCTCGAAGGTTCGCCGTTGAAAAGTGAAAAGAGCGCCAATAACTAGAACAGCCCGCCGGGAAAAACTCCATTTGCGCATGACTAAACCGTACACAACCTCTCCCGGCCACAGTGTGGCACACTTTCAGCGGGAAAACTTTATACTCCACAGACATACATGTGTTTAATTGGCCCTAGTTTGTTTAGCCGGAAACATCATTTCGCCGTGATAATGGCAAATTAGCAATAAATAAAAATTTGCCCGAATAAAAAATTCTGTTACGTACAGCGCAACATCAACACAATCCTGTTTATACATCAGACCAGGAGCCCATTACTCAGACCTCAGAGCTCGAACCAACAACGGCAAGAACTTCAGATTGAAAATTGTAGTTTGGGCCGGCCTGGAGTTTTTGTAAAATGTACGATATAAAATAATAGGAATCAGTTAGGAATACGCGGACTTAAACACTACGGAAACGGATGTGTTCGTGTCCGTGATCGGAAACCCTGCGGAAACGCGTAGAGAATGAACAAATTTCTTGTTATGTGTTTCCCGTTGTATCCGCGCCGCGGAAACGCGACTGAAACTCAAAGTTTCATGTTTCCGTAACATTTCCGAGTTACGGAAACTCCTTATTTTACCCTGTGTTTCTCTCCTAAATAACTGTAGTTGCACAGGTCGCAACTAACCATTCTAGCGTGCACTTCTTGAGCTGCCCGATACAGAAATTATTCTCGTGATTTAGTCTGCAGGATTGTGGCTGTCTGGACAGAATCGCCATCTACTAGGTCCAATTCGCTGGTAAATATCTTGAACCCTTCTGTTCTCCCCTTTCTGATTTTCCCTTGAAGAAATTTGTTCTTTTGGTCAGCTCTAACTCGCAGGTCCACCTATCCAGCTTTTCTTGGGAATATATCTGCAATCTTAAGGTTTCTCATGTGATTTAAGTCTTGTTTCACATCTAGAGCAGCAAAGGGGGAGGGGACAGACACTGTTAATGGTCCGGGGTGGATGTTGATCACTTGATCGTCACTTGAATCTAGTTCGGAGGTGCCAAATTGAACTTCACGCGATTAATTTTGTTACGTTGCTGACCCATATCGCGCCATATTTAAGTCATAGGCAATGGTTGTCCTAAGAAACGTCTCCTGTGATTCACTATCCAGAACGGACAGAGCATTACTTTCCCTCCTAAATAACTGTAGTTGCACAGGTCGCAACTAACTATTCTAGCGTGTACTTCTTGAGCTGAAGTAATAAACAAAATAAGAAAGACTGACTGTACAGTTGGGAAAAAAATTGTATATTTCCAATATTTCGTCAAACACGGCCTGACTTCTTCTTGAGCTGCCCGATACAGAAATTATACTCGTGATTTAGTCTGCTGCAGGATTGTGGCTGTCTGGACAAAATCGCCATCTACTAGGTCCAATTCGCTGGTAGATCTCTTGAACCCTTCTGTTCTCCCCTTTCTGATTTTCCCTTGAAGAAATTTGTTCTATTGGTCAGCTCCAACTCGCAGGTCCACCTATCCAGCTTTTCTTGGGAATATGTCTGCAATCTTAAGGTTTCTCATGTGATTTAAGTCTTGTTTCACATCTAGAGCAGCAAAGGGGGAGGGGACAGACACTGTTAATGGTCCGGGGTCGATGTTGATCACTTGATCGTCACTTGAGTCTAGTTCAGAGGTGCCAAGTTGAACTTCACGCGATTAATTTTGTTGCGTTGTTGACCAACATCGCGTCATATTTAAGTCATAGGCAATGGTTGTCCTAAGGAAAGTCTCCTGTGATTCACTATCCAGAACGGACAGAGCATTACTTTCCCTCCTAAATCAGTGTTGCACAGGTCGTCGGCAGTAGATTCTGCTTATTTGTGGAAATAAATTCAGATGAAATCTTTGTAACCTTTTTATTCTTGTTAGTGTTGTTCGTGTTGAGTGTAGATGGTGGTGCTTTCTCCATACCAATCAACCAGACACCGCGGTACTTTTCAAGTTATTGAGTTGTGTGAAATGGTTCCTGCCTGTAGGAAGTTAAACCACGCTGGACACCTTACCCTTAATCAGCATTTCCCTTCTCTCTTAAGGGGTCTTGCTCTGCGCTGCGGCACAATTCGTAATGTCATGACTCTTTCCACAAAACCCTCAGTTTTGATTTCAGCAAACTAGTACCCTTGAGATTCTCATGAACCTCTTTTCTCAGAATGTGCCCTTTCAGCAATTGAGTGAATTTCTTGATGTTCACTGCCTTATCTTCATCGTCATTCTCATACCTGGTGAGCTCGAACTCGCAATTTTCCTTTAGCTCACGAGGCAACGTTTTGTTGAAGATAGGCAGTAGCGCCATAATCAGACTAGGATTTTCATCAGGCTTCAGCCCTGGTGGCTCCAAGCTTATCAACCTGTTTCTGAGTGTGTCATACAAATGCCTTATGGATTTTCCCTCAGCTCTTTCATTGACTTCCAGGTTCAAGGTAGACGTCACAAATTCGTTTACAAGTTAACGTTTCCGTTAGAACCGATTCTTCAAATCTTCAAATGACGTACGAACGACTTAGTTAGAAACTATTATTCTGACGGCACAATATAGAGGCTCGCTTGTCCTCAAGGGTCAGCTCAGGACTATTTAAGGTTTTGGCGGGAGATATTTATCATTCCACATCGATTAGTATTCTGTAACGTTAGATAATGTAATATAGCAAAAATATCTGGAAATGTTATCATTTGTCAATTGTACCTTTGCCTCCGAGGTCCAGTGCCACTGCATTTATAGGGGGTACAGTCAAAATTTATTCTCTCTTAACGGAAACCTCTATAAGACGGACACCTGGTATTAATTGGACCCTGCCGTTTTTAGTCATTTTACTGTAACTAATTAAACTCTCTATAAGACGGTCACCTTTCTAAGAAGGACAACGGACACTTTAAAACCGTCAACGGACACTTGAGAAGTGTCTTTTTTTTTGTTCCAGGTTCACTTACGTTTTTAGACTAGAAGACGTGAATGTTTGCTTGGATAAGCAAATACGTTTTTTATTGTCAAGTTGTTTTATAGTCAGAAAGTCAGAAAGTCCTAAAATCCTCGATGCCCACAGATCTTGTCTCTTCCAAATCCTTCGGTCCTGTTTCCATTATGTACGAGTCCATTTTCTCGAAAACTGCAATAAAAACATAACCCCACAGACGTCGGCCTTTTTAAACGAATTTAATGTCATTCTTCTTTACATAGTTCTTTTTTTGTTTCCGAGCCGAAGTGATTTGGAAAATTTAGAGAAAAATAACTAACACACTCATAAACGAAAATAAAATAGCAAACAAACGAACGAAATAATATGTAAGCCGCATAATCACTAAGCCGCCCATAGCGCGTCTTGACTTGAACTGCTACTTCAACTTTATAACTGACACTCGACGAGATATAATCGGCTCTGTAGAGGTAGGATGAAGCGCGATATGTCAGTAAAATAACGTATACTCAAATCGTTTCGAGTTATCAGCTTAACTGATTTTGTGTTTAAAGCCTGTGTGCGAAGAATGCGAAGTCTATTATATATAAAGTTATTTAATATTTTGGGCACTAGTATGTATTAAGAGCGGTCGTCCGTAAATATCGCCTGGAGGTGTGCAAAATGAAACAAATGAAAATCCCCTAACTTTGTCAGACTATAGGTCTAGGTAAACTCTTTCTAGAAAAATAACTTTCAGTTCGATCAGATTTTTATTTTACGCGAACGGCGACAAAGTCGGTTTGGTGGCTCTCGCATCGATTTTACGGGCTCCACACCACGCATTACTTAAATATTTCCAAAAACTTCAAAATGGAATTATCTCCACCAGTTAATACCTAACTAAGAAAAGCACACATTCACCAATAGTTTAAATGTTAAATTGTTCAATTCGACTGTTAACTTAATATTTTTGAGATTTTTAATAATTTTATTATTTTAACGATTTTCGCGAGTCAAAAAAATGGCAAAATCGAGAGGCCAAAATCATAACTTGGTACATGGCTTGGTGCCATATCAGTCATACCCAGAGAAAGAGCAATGTTTCTTCATCAAATAAATGCAATAAAATTTTTGGGCAATCAAAAATACGAAATTTTTGAGCGCCAAACAAAGGTGACACAAAAGGTCAAAACACGCCATTCTTTTAACGGCCTTCAAAAGCGTTAAATCGACAATAAGCTCGTTTAAAATATATAACAGCCCAACATTCCCCAAAAATCACTAATGTCGCTAATATTAGTTTGCTTTTGAGTAACTGTGTCTTTTTTGGCGTTTAGTTTGTTTGGAATCAATCGTAAGCGTTAATTTTGTGACAGTCAAGGTCCAAGTTGTATTTACTATTTTTCTGCAAACGGCCGACAAACCGGTCTCGACATCATCAACATTAGATTTATACTTTCAAAATACGATAACTCCTGCTACAATAAACCACAATTATGCCATTTCTTATTTATATTCCAACACAAGTATCACTGATTCTACTTAGATACGTACCAAATTGTAAGCGAAAAACATACAAACTGTCTTCCCATGGTATGCTTGCAACTGTTCCGAAAGAAAAGATTGCGTGACCTAAAGCGCCAAGCGCGCCGCAAAACAGGAAATGCATGCGGTGAAACAGGAAACTCGCTCCTATGTGATTATTACTCTCCCTTTCATAAATTTTATCTTTCTGTTTTGATGGGTTGAGATGTCCTAAAAACGAATAAGCGGGTTCTTTCTTCTTGAACGATTATTGAAACAAATTGGTACAACTGCGACATCCATCCCCAACAACAACCCCCCACCCCCTCCCCTAACGAGAGCGAGATGCAGAAAATTTGACAACGCGCATCCAAGTTGAAGAAGGGAGGAAATTGAACCGCATGCGTGGATGAATAAATGTTGCAAAAGAGGATAATATTGTGTTTGTGGTGGTGGTTGTGGTGGGGGAAGGGGAGGGGGAGGGGGATGTCGATTTTCTATTTTATGAGTTCCATACATGCGAAATTCGATGATTAAGTACAAGACCATGATTTTACAAGACCTTCGAGTAACTTCACATAAGGTGCTTTCAGGACCCCATCATGGGCTCCTGGTGCCGTTACTTTTCAGTGAAAGATCATCAATTTTTAGATCATAGTAACCGCATATATATTAAGCCGCAACATGGCGATGCTGAGCCTGTTCAGTTTACTTGTTGCATACATTTCGCATATATTGTATGAATCACGCGTGATTGGATAAACAAACTGGTATTCTTGGATGATGCGGGCACGAGCAGTAGAGTACGCAGCTTGTTCTGCCACAGCTTGAGAATCACACCCAACAGCATCTTCCGCTGTTCCGACAAATGGCTGTGCACTGGCCCCTTCCCACCTCTGCTTTGTCCAGAAGGGTGTGCTTTTTCTCCGGGGGAGGGACTCCCATATAAAAATGACGGGGGTGTTCGTCGGAAATTTCGAGAACAACACATGTCATACTCTGTCATGTTTTTCGGCACAATACCCTAAAAGGTACCGCGATAATTCTAACGGTGGTCATTTTAGATTTTAACACCCCAAGTGGTACCAATCTACAAATTTTTACCTCTAAAAGGTACGAAGAGCACCCCCGTTATTTTTGTTTGGGAGTCCCCCGGAGCTTTTCCTCCACGAACTTGCATTTCCCATAGTGCATGTGTCGTTCAAGATTACGGTGACGATGAAAGGTTCTAACGTATCCTTGAACTGGACAAGGGAAAAGCAAAGCATTTTCGAGCGCGAATTGAATACCTACCAAACTGACAAGTGCGAATATGAGACGTCGTTGCATTGTTTTGACCACGCGTAAGGAAAAACACTTCCGCACCAACGCGATTTTTATCAGTACTTGGATAAACGCGACATCCCCACCTCAGTAAAACCTAGCTTGTGTATATCTAACGTAAATCCTCTTTTAAGCCCCGCTCCCTCTCTAATAATAAGCCCCCCTTTTTTGGAGCAAAATCATGCAAGCCCCACCCTTTCTCCTTTTTCTTTCACAACCAGGTACATTTTTGCCGTACTAATCCAGCCGGGAATGAATTCACATACCGTACCAGGGAGCATTGGGGGAAATATTACCAGTACTTGTACTTGTACATGGACTCTGAGTGACGGCGTTATACGTACTGTTTTACATTTTTATGCACTTGTGGGAACCTATTGAAATTTATGTATTACAAAAAAAAAGAGTGGTGAACTGCTTGCGTTTTGCTAAATTATTAAGCCTCTCTCTCTCTCTCTCTCTCTCTTTCTCTCGCCCCCGTCCTCAAACACGCTTGAAATAAATAAGCTCCTGCGGACGTTGTAGAGGATTTACGGTGTCTGGTAATTAAATACGTTTCTTCGCTAAAAATGTCGTATGCCGGTTATGAAGCCTCCGAACAAGAATATCGCCGGTTATCTATAGTTTAAAGGGTCCTAATTTTCGGCTTTGAGGCTACTTGTAGTTCTATTAATCGATGTGGCCATTACACATGCACAGTACACCACACAAACAGGGGATGGTTAGCCTGTGGTTTGAGTCGCACATCCATGTACCACTTTAACAGAGAACTATAAGATTCATTTGTATTTTAAATAAAACCATACCAACCTTAATTTGGACGCTTAGTGTATTCTAATAATTCAACTATCCCCACCTCCCCTCTCCTCTGCATCACCGTCCCGTCCTTCGATGCCTTCGTTATGGGGGATGGATGTCGCAGTTGTACCAATTTGTTGCAATAATCGTTCAAGAAAAAAAAAAACCCGCTTATTCTTTTTGTGGGACTTTTAAACCAATCAAGACAGAAAGATGACATTTATATTTTATATCAAAGGTAAAGTAATATTCTTATATGAGCGAGCTTCCTGTTGCACTGCATGCATTTCCTGCTTTGCGGCGCTTGTCACGCAATCTTTTCTTTCGGAACAGTTGCAAGCACGCCATGGGAAGACAGTTTGTATGTTTTTCGCTCACAATTTGGTACGTACCTAAGTAGAATCAGTGATACTTGTGTCGAAATATAAATAAGAAATGGCATAATTATGTAGTTTAATGCAGCAGGAGTTACCGTCTTTTGAAAGTATAAATCTAATGTTGATGATGTCGAGACCGGTCAGGTCGGCCGTTTGCAGTAAACACAACTTGAACTTGGTCTGTCGCAAAATTAACGCTTACGATTGATTTCAAACAAACTAAACGCCAAAAAAGACACAGTTGCTCAAAAGCAAACTGATATTAGCGATATAAGTAATTTTTTTGGAAATGTTGGGCTGTTATATATTTTAAACGAGCTTATTGTCGATTTAACGCTTTTGAAGGCCGTTAAAAGAATGGCGTGTTTTGACCTTTTGTGTCACCTTTGTTTGGCGCTCAAAAATTTCGTATTTTCGATTGCCCAAAAATTTTATTGTATTTATTTGAGGAAGAAACATTGCTCTTTCTCTGGGTACGACTGATATAGCACCAAGCCATGTACCAAGCTATGATTTTGGCCTCTCGATTTTGCCATTTTTTGACTCGCGAAAATCGTTAAAATAAGTAAAATTATTAAAAATCTCAAAAATATTAAGTTAACAGTCGAATTGAACAATTTAACATTTAAACTATTGGTGAATGTGTGCTTTTCTTAGTTAGGTATTAACTGGTGGAGGTAATTCCATTTTGAATTTTTTGGAAATATTTAAGTAATGCGTGGTGTGGAGCCCGTAAAATCGATGCGAGAGCCGCCGAACCGACTTTGTCGCCGTTCACGTAAAATAAAAATCTAATCGAACTGAAAGTTATTTTTCTAGAAAGAGATTACCTAGACCTATATTCTGACAAAGTTTCGGGATTTTCGTTTTTTTCATTTTGCACACCTCCAGGCGATATTTACGGACGGCCGTTCTTAAGTTTAGAATAGACGGCTTAGGACACGGCTTAGGACTTCAATAAATGTGTATGGGTTGTTAAATTGTTAAGACTCGTGAATAGTCTATCATCAGAGTAACTGTTGGGGACAGAGCATTCTAGTCTACTATTTCTACAACACGGGCTACAGTGTTCACCCCAGAGACAATCAGAAACATCGACTCTGTGCTAGCTTTTGAGGCTGCTATTAAGACCTGGTATTTCCGAGAACAATCAAATAAATGTTTTCACGCCAAACGGCAGCTTGTTTGTCCATATTAAGGGAAAATATTGGGACTTATAAGCCTGATAAGATATGAAGGAAACAGAATTGTCAGAATTGGCACCTCTGATCTTAGAGGTAAAAATGAATTTGAGCCACTCCAACAAAACGAAAGAAAATTTCAGACGTGCACTCCGTCACTTTTATATGGCAGTTTCCCGGGGTACAATAAATACATCAAGTCGGAAATTTACTTTGAAGTCAATAGAAAGTGTACTGTATAATGGGAGATCATGAAGACGCGTTCGAAGGAATTTCCGGCGGAAATGAGCCCCTGCAAAAAGTAATAGGGGCGGTCATTTGGAAGACAGGAAACCAAAAAATCTCATATTTTCCTGCATGCAAGGCACAGGGAACCAACACGAAATTAGGATTGCGTTCTTCGAACGCGATTACATCTGTCGGCGAGAATAATTGAATGAATAAGTTTATCTAAGTGTCAAAAGTATTTAGCTTTCGTAAAAGTAACTGGGGACACTGGAATAGAAAGTGTACTTAAACTTAAAACTTCTATTAATCTACAATCAAGACTTGGAAATAGTAATCTAAGTGTATTCCGTTGTTGTTCTGCCAGAGTCGAATACATCCGAAAATTGGGTTAAGGTTTGGGTAGTGAACATCTCTGTACAACTTAAATTACAGCAGTTTTTTTTTATTTCTGTCCATATATTTAAATGACTTTATGTTAAATACAGCAATTTGCTTCACCACAATTTTTAACACCAAATAAAACATCAAATACTATATCACTTTACATTTAATACACTTTTGAGGCCAGAACTGTAACATCATATTTTAAGGAAGCAAATCTAACCTCACTTTCTATGAGGTGTGAGTTCTTGTAAATCGTCAGATCACGAATTTCGTCGTCTTGACCGCTAGTGCGATTTCTCAAAGATGTCAAGTAGTGTAGCCTGTTCATAGTTTTGTCACACTTTTGACAAGTATCAAGCCTCGATTTTCTAAATCCTAATAGATTTTTCATTTCGCTATTAAATAAATTTCGAAAGGCTGAAAAACTCATGACAGGTCCGTTATTTCTCTTTCTTAAGCTGGTTGTCTTTAAGTCGGGGTGTTCGCGAACGAATTCAGACCACATTTGGCGCATCGAAATGTTTGAATTAAAGTATTTCTTCATACCAGTCTTTGATCTGCGATAGTGGGATTCAGTAGCTTCATATGAAAGTATGAAGTTGATTACTGCATTTTTTGCCGAGGAGTATTTTGCCCCCTCCTGTCTGGTTCTATTGATGGCCCTTCTAGGTCGATCTTCTTTAGTAAAACTGCTATTTTTTTTCTCGAAATCCCGTAGACCTTTCTGAACGCAGTCTTACATACTTTTCCAAGTGCTGGTACTTGATACGTTACAGTTTTCCGTAACCCTCTTAATGTCAATTTCACTTCCATAAGCTTTGAGAGAAGGTAATTTTGTTCATTGTAGGGTTTCCGATAAATCATGTTCCTCTGCTGTCGTATAATACCTTTGACATGGTATAGACCTTCTTTTAAGAGACAACCACTGTCACAACATGTACATTCCAATTGATCCAAATCCTTAAAAGCTGCATTTTTACGTCTGCTCGATCTTTTCTTCTTTGGCACGTAGACTTTTCGGAACTTGTTGTTAGTACTCAACGATCTTCTTCCTCTTTCCACTGAACTTGCAACAGGATGTCCTTGTCTGAAATATTGCCACGGGTTTGTCGCATCAAATTTGTACACGAGCCGACCAAGATCGATGTTATCTGCGCAACTGCCTTCTGCATGTAGCTGATCAGTAGAAGCCATTTTCAAAACAAATTGGGTTTCGTTATTGTTTTGCGCTACCTTTATATTTTCTTTGTGGGTGCTAGAATTCGATAGAATTCTCCAGCACCTCGCTCCATAACCGATCCCGATTTCGGAACACCGATATGACTACTTTGTGCGTAGTACAAATAGCGGGTGCTAGAATTCGATAGAATTCTCTGGCACCTCGCTCCATAACCGATCCCAATTTCGCAACATCGATATGACTACATGCGAACTGGTAACACTACGTTGTGTGTAGTTTACAAATTGCATTTAAAAATCAAAGTATAAATTTTTGTTTAATGAAATGTTACAAATCTCCCTGGATGAAAACTTTGACGGTATCGATTGTTTGTTATTTCATGCTGGTAAGTGTGCATGTGTGTTTACCTTCATAGGCTCATTGACTTGATTGCGTGATTTTCAGAAAGATCTAGATTTATCGCGTATCTTAAGCGTTGCGTAAAAAGTATTTAGAAAATAACTTGCTTGCGTGATCTTAAGAAAAATCTAGACTTTTCGCGTCTCTACTGCTTACAAACGTTTTATTTTTAGTTGTCTGTTCGTACTTTAATAAGTACACAACACTTCGCCGACTTTCGGCACTGTGAGCTGCTCCAGCCTGAAATATGTTTCCAAGGGTATTGACTCTCCAAATGGATTACCATAAGTGCTTACCGACGCCAAAAGTTTCTTCTCAGGATTCCTTTTACGCGAGGAAACTAAGAACTAATCTTTTCGGGATTTACTGTGCCAACGAAGATGTTATTCATTGTTTTTTTTTTATGACGAATCTATTGGAGGAAGCGGTCCGAACGAGGTAATATCTTTGTTGAGCTATCTACTGAAAAGGCTCAAGGAAAAATACGGAAAATTTCATTACCTTGTACTGTGGACAGATAACTCGCCGTCTCAGTTTATAAAGAAAGTTACTTATTTTTTTACCTGGACTCTCTCGTAAAAGAGGGAGAGTTTCTACGAATTGATCTCAAATTCCTGCTGGAGGGACACTCATATTCAATTTGCGACAGACGGTTTGGTTGTATTCAGCAGTTCTTTAACACCCAAGAAAAGATTGAAACTCCCCAGGAATGGGCACTGACTTTGCGAAATAGTCGCCTGAACATACAACGTAAAAAGTTACTGGGTAAATCTAGATTGGATTATGGACTTTAAATCCTTTCTTAGACTGAAATACATTGCTAGAAGCGAAGACATTGAAAAAGAAAAATTCGAGGTGAGAAAGATTGCGTTTATTAATTTTGGTAGCGGAGAAATTGCCGATCAGGAGGGAAATTTACAATTAAACCGGCACACAGAAACCGCATTTATCAGGTATACAATGGACACAAGAGAGAAACCAAGAATTGTTTCCTTCGTGAAGAAAAAGCAAGGCGCCGAATTAAATCCGGCTGACGATTTGGTTCCAGTGAGACAAGAAAACAAGCCTGTTCGCGATGATGTCAAACAAAGCTGTATAAGACTTGCTCGAAAGTATTTATCTGAAACTGCAGAACGATTCTACGTCTCATTAGCAAGTACTGATCGAGTCGGTGATGACGAGGATCAGTGATTAACTTTTACATCACCGTCTGCGATTAATGTTGCCCTATTAAAATTTATCAGGTACAGTTCAATCCCGATAGTTCGATCCTCGAAGGGAAATCGGAAAAGGTTCGAGTTATAGGGAGTTGGGAACACTGATGACCGGAAATTAGGCAATAGTGTAAATGGTGTTTGTTTAAATGCTTTATGACTTATCAAACGCACTTCGTTTAATCAGGTTTACCCGCCAAGAAAGAGTTAAACTAAAACGATTTTTTAAACAAAACAAAGCCGAAAAGAACAGAACAGAACAAAACAGAGCAAAGCGAAGTAAAAGAACACTATGGTAGGACAAAGGACAATGTATATACTATCAAAGCCCCATTTACACTGCCGAAAAATTTTGGCACGGCTCGGATGAAAAAAGTACGCGTACCAAAAAAATTGGTTCGGCACGGATAGATTTTGTCGTGTAAACTACTTTGCCCCACCGTGCCGGACCAAACTTTCACCCGTGCTCGGACCATGTCAAGAGGTAGTCCGAGCACGGATAAAATTGGTACGCGATCCTGAAAATCTAGCCCAGTTCGGATAACGTGTGCAGTGTAAACGATTAGCCGTGCCGAACCAACTTTTCTCTGATGAGCCTTCGCGCCTTTGGTCAGCACCGATTTGTTAGCAGCATGCGCACTAAGCAAGAATCGAGTGCCGAGATGTTGAGCCTTTTACCCGTACCAAAACATATAAATTTTACATCGTTTAGCACGGTAGAAGAAAGGACGTGTAAATGACTAATCAGTACTATTTTTTTGGGTACGCGTACCACTTTTATCCGAGCCGTGCCTAAAATTTTCTGCAGTGTAAATGGGGCTTAAAACTCAGTGTATTGGATGACATCTGTATGTTTTGACTTTGACAGATAAGGTTCGAGTTATCAAGAGGGTATAAATGTAAAGAAAATCTCGGACCTGAAGGGAAAACGAAATCACTTCGAGTTAGCGGGAGGTTCGAGTAATTACCAGGGGTTAAATTACAGTAAATATATAAAGCAAAACCAGGGGAAATCGATTTTGGTACGAGCAAGCGCGAGGTTCGAGTTACTGAGGGTTCGAGTTATCGGGATTCAACTGTATTGTTTACTGCACACGCTTTCAAAACATGTATTGTTTAACTGTGGCGCTTTCATTTTAGGGAGGAACTGGGACGAGAGATAAACAATGAATAACTTTCCAAGAATAAAACTTTTTAGGAGTTCCCGTTTAATTTGATTTATGACACTGTGTAAATTTAAGACTGAGTAACGAAGAACGGGAGTTTATAAGTACTATAAGTGGCCGTTCATGTAACCTCGTCAGGCCCCGTCCAAAAATATGTTTAATTTTTAAGAAAACAGTACAAGCAAAAAGATAAGGGGATTGAAAAAAAAAAAAAAAAAAACTAGGAAAAAAAATTAGGAAAACTACGGATTAGTTACACCAGAAGCTAGGCCTAATTCTCACAAGAGGGAAGAGTTTGGCTGTTTGCATGGCATTCCCAATCCCTATCGTTGTAGTTCCAAAGGAGCTCTACGGTTTCGGGAATGTCATGCAAAGCAACCAAAAACACTCTAGGCCTTGCTGAATTTTTCAGCGCTATGAACGGTTTTAAGTTTGCATTATTCTGAGAATGGTTCAGCATCGCGCCCCACGTCGTTTGTCCTTCCTCGCTTCCTTGGTTTGGATCGATTCTAAAAAAGTGTAAAGATTGATGGGTATTACTAAAAGAAATAAGTATATTCTAGTAGCAGCTACAGAAGTGACCAAGCCACGTTTTTAGTATAATTTTGCTAACTTTTTTTTCACTAGCTTGTCCATCATAACACAAATATACGGTGGTATAAAATAATAATGACCCTAAAAATGGAATGTACCCAAATCTAGCTGATAAATAACTGTTTTCGGTGATAGTTGTACGAAGTGTTATTGACAATAAAGTCAAATTTTTAATCTGTAACGGCTTTTTTTTTCTATTTCTATTTTCCATTTTCTCACATGAATCATCAAATGTCCGAAAACTGTGACGCGCGAAAATGTTGTCCGCTAATTTTGTGCCGCTTATTCCAATGTAAGCCTGTTACCGTTACAAATTGAACAGCAAAACGGCTCCCGTTACAAAATAGAAACAGTGTTTTCTCTTTATCTGATATTGCCTCGGTAAGAATTTTCGTCTGGTTACGGCCCTACCATATCTATTTTTAGTTGTCGTCTCGAGTGACTGACACGTACGAATTTTACGCGACATTTTTAAAGATCGCGTCTCTTCGCCTGCATTTTAAAATTGAACCCAAAATGCCTGCCGGCCAAGGGCTGCGACAATTTTGACATGTGTGTGTTCACAAAACGACAAGTGTTTAGTTCATGTCCACGGCAATGTACTCACGCGATTTCGCGACCTCCACTGTATACAACCATGAGTGTGCAGGTTTCATCATTTCTCCTGTACTCCTCCTCTCGTATGGCCGCTTCACTCAATGATACAACTTCCCCAGTATATTCGACAACGACCTCACCCCTTTCGATATCTCGGCTTGCAAAGGCACACAGACCTGCCCCTCTGGGGTCACTTGGGACATCATGAATCTGAGAATGCAAATATGGATAAAATATTTTTTCCAGTCAGTGCAATGAATAAGGGTACACGCCTTCTTTTTTATAAGAATATATTTTATAAGAATATCGAGGCTGAAATTTGCGAAATTTAAAGAATATTTTAAGAATAAACCTGAGGCTGAAATTGTGAAAAGAAAATAATTTCGTACGTTTGAAAATCTGTAAATACAATACAATGATATGTGTGAGAAATGCTGTTTTAAAGCCAAAACGGCCAAGTGTCGTCTGACGTGACATCAGGGAGCTTAAGCAACCACGACGCCGACGGCAGCGAGAACAGCACAAAACAATAGGATTAATGAGCGAAAACAATGCCTGTGCACGTGCGTTTTACATTTTGGTACATTTCTTTGCCGTTCCCTGCAAAACAACAACGTCAAATGATCAAATTATAGGTTTTTTGGAGAACGTGAACACACGACGGTCAATTTTCCTTTCTCCATTTGAACTGCAAACTTAAGCCATCCCTGCAAATTCAGCTCCTGGACAATCCAGTCTCATTAGACAAACTAAACAAATTGGAGCAACTGCAAAGTAGTTTAAAATAGCGCGAATCCTTTTTTCAAGTGACGTTTTCCTTGGCGTTGCCGTCGTCGTTGCTTAAGCTCCCTATCTTTACCTAACCGACTGCAACGAACAGCGATGGAGCACGTGCACAATGTAACGCGATACAGACGGCTAAACACCAAACACTTGTAATTGATACCCCAATACAGCCTTAAACGGAAATGTCATAAGCTATAAGAATATTACAAGAATATTTTCAGCCTAAAATCGGCAGAAAAATAGGAATATTCAGCCTGGGCCGGAAAAAACAATATTCTTATAAAAAAGAAAGGGTGTACTTAGGCAGACCTACCTCAATTGGGGGAACTCGGGGAGGATTGACAGCCATAAAGGCTTCAACCTTCCGCAACATTTGCCTTCCACCAAATTCGTACCCGGGTTCGCAGCGTGGAACACGACGAAGCTTGATTCCAATGTATCCCGGTTCTGTTTTTACTTCTGGCCGTATAGACCATCCTTTTCGTTGGCCATGAGCCAAAATGGCCTTTTTCAGTTGCTGTTGACAAAAATATTGTGCTTGTATAAAAATCCGGCCTGAGCTCATTTCATTCTTATTGCAAGATACAAAGTATTAGCTGACTTATAATTAATGATCACTGCTAAAATACCTACCCGGTTAAAACCGCTTCGCTTCATTAAGAATTTTGTCTGGCCATGAATACTGTCTCCATCGGTCCACACAGACACCGCAGTTTCATATGCATTATAAATTTCGGCTGTCGAAACAAAATTTTCAGCCGCCTCCTCTACACCCAAAGATAACAACTTTTGTAGGAGAGGACACTTTGCCGCTCTCTTGTGCTTCAACATAATTCTCCTCACGTTAACGAACGACATCATGCCGGAAAGCAAAGTGTCTGAAAGCTTGAAGACAAAGAATTTTCCCATAGAATAAATACTATGATCACTAGAGCAATGTCAGCATGGGAATTCGTGTGGCCTCCCATCTACTCGCAAATGGCTTTTCCCGCCTCTTGTTGGGTCGTGTTAAAAAGACTGCTATTTACAATAAACTACTGTAATTCTAGCTAAAATTACTAAAATTAAAATTGAAATTCAGATATTAAAATAGTAAAAATTCGCACCCTAAATTACATAGAGGTTATTCAGCGTGAATTTGTGTACGGCTGAGTATTTTTACGAGTCAGTTTTTATTTTTTCGAGCCTTTATAATAATACAGTATTAAGTATTGTTCCACATAAGAACGATAGCAAACTTCATTGTTCTGCGGCATTAGCTCTTTCCCACATAGAATATCTTTGATTTCA
The DNA here is from genome assembly GCA_024195265.1 of Dendrophyllia cribrosa. NCBI lineage: Eukaryota > Metazoa > Cnidaria > Anthozoa > Scleractinia > Dendrophylliidae > Dendrophyllia > Dendrophyllia cribrosa. The sequence goes on along the minus strand of JAJLRJ010000003.1, from coordinate 40,306,345 downwards.
AGAATAGAGGAGGAGCTGATGGTTAATAATTATATTTCATTATAAAAATAAAGAAAATCCCATTTGCATCAAATAAATTTTAGGAAATGTTCGTGCTTAACCAATCAGAATAGCAGAAGACAACAGCTAATAATTTTGCTTCTTTGATAAAGTTCCCCAAATACAATTTCTTTTACAAATTATATGTTGTGCGATTGGGTCTCAAATTACTTGAAACCTTAAAAAAATTAGACAAAATGCACCTTGAACCTTAACTTTTTAGCGGTTTTTGAGTCTAGGCCAATGAGATCACTAGTTGTAACAATGAAAAATCTTGACATTCCATCGTGTTTGACATTCCATTGCCGTTCAGCGCTATCCTTCTTATGCGGATCATTACTTAATTGTTGATTACAATGCTAGTTCAGGGCTGTCTTCGGTTAATAAACTGCAGTACGTTTGTGGATTGAATGAATCTAGGTTGAAATCACCTCTAACTGAAACTGAAATAATATTTCTATGCATGCTCCCCTGGTTCTTTACAGCAGTCAGCAAATACGCAGCTTATGGGTTAACCGGGTTTCCAATTTATTTTTACCGAAACAAACAAACAAACAAATAAAAAACAATACCCCTCCAAAAAATATGGAAAGATCGGCAAAATTTTGTTGGTAAAATTATTATCTACTGGCTAGCTTTCTGAAATTAGTTTGGGCAAAATTGAAGAATTTCCCTTTGAGTTACACGTATTTCATGTAATCATTTCTGAATAAAACCGCACAAGGAGTTGTCACGCCTCTTGCGTTGAAAGCTGCGTGACGTTTGTGTCAGGTACGACGCGCTTAAACTGTATTATTTTATAGTCGATTTCTTATATTTTTTTCAATTAAAATGAAATCATGTAAACGTCAAAGTTATGCGATAACAATGGATTTAGTCGATTTCTTAGAGTTTTCTTGAATTAAAATGCAATCATGTAAACGTCACGAAAAAATTGACCGGGTTTGGCGGGGCGGGGGGGGGGGGGGGGGGGGGGAGGGGGGGAGCGGAGGGTGGGGGAGTGGAGGGTTTTAAAGCAGTTTAGTCTGGGATAGGGTATAGAAATCGGGGAGTTTTGGTCTAGAACCGGGTATCATTTGCCGGGAAACTGATCAGTGGTATGAAGAATTAGGTCTAGAATAGGAATTGAAGCTCTGAAGAGAAAGAAAATGTGACGTACGATATTGTTTTAATTAGCGTATATTTGACTGTAATGGTGATACAGTTCTAAAAGTAACAAATCGGGGATAGGGTAGAGATTTTCGGTGTCTAGTCTAGTATAGGTTAAGGGTTTCAGAGTCCCAGCGGCACACCCCCACAAAAAATATACGGAGTACCTCCCCCGGCAATGGACCTCACTAGTTTTCGAAAGATGAGCCGGTTATAAAAATGTCAGCGATTTCGCTTGATTGCACGGAGCTTAGCTAAATATAACAACACGAGCGCACGCTTCTACGCTTTTTTTCTCAGATCTCGATCAGACCAAGGGATAAGCTTTTTCAATCGTTTCCTCGACCAGAAAACAGCGAACGAAAGGTTCTTGAAAAAGAATTCTTGAAAAAAGAATAACTTTAACTGCGGTCAGTTGCACCTGGCCGCCGGGTTTACAAATAACCTGCCTGACGGATAGTTTTCTTGAACCTTCTTGAAAGAAAATAATATTTACAATTGCAGCAGCATACCACTAAGATTTTAACAATGATAAACAAGTGAAGATTTTTTAGTTCGCTATCTAGTATAAAACGAAGCATTAAATTCCAGTTGAATTAACTTAAAAACCGTCACTGCACGAACATTATAGAGAGGTTATTCAACGTAAAGTTGTGTAATACGGCTGAGTATTTTTGAGTCTGAATGCCCAGCCGTATTACACAACTTTTCGCTCAATAAATTGTTTATTACACGACAGTAAGCTACTCCTAAAACTAAGTTTTTGAAACTGTTTTTCCTCAGTAGACTCAGTAGCGCAGCGGTCAGAAGAGTGTAATAACGTGTCACTCGTGTTGATGCGACGTATTTGCACTCTAGAATACTATGTCGAATAATAACGTACATCTTATATTATCGCCTCCATGCAAGGTTGTGTATATCCTAAAAATACAACAAACAACGCTCATTGAAACTGTTTATAATTTTGAAGAATCCGAAATAACCAGCAGCATGTTTTGTGAGCAGGTGAATTATCTTGAGATAAACAGCTGGAATTTTGAAAACGAATCACTAATTTTTTTAAACTCTACGGGAGTATGACTAACTGAGGAAATGCATTTGGGTTCCCAAATGGTGGGGGAAACTCTACGGGAGTATGACTAACTGAGGAAATGCATTTGGGTTCCTCCGGACTTAATCCAGGGGGGGAGGGGTTGCTCAAAACTCCCGTTTCACTCTGTGACGTGATATTTCTTAATAAGTCAAGTTCACTGAGACCAAGCTAGTCTTGCGGTCCAAGTGCACTCAACATAGATCTTTTAATCATCCTGATTTGCCCCCCTCAATCCCCTTGCCCTCCAAGACAGGTGACATGTCCAGCGGCAAACTGGAACTGGGCGTGGCGGGGAGGGGGTGTAGGGAAATAATTGGTATTTTTTGTCACTTTCTCCCTTATAATAATTATTGCAGGTGGTTTAATGGCTGAGAGTTTATTATTTTGAGGATTCTGAAATGGCCAGCAGCATTTTAAGAAGCAGGTGCATTGTTCCACAGCATAAGATGGTAAGAAGTGTACAAATTTCTTGTGTTGGCCAGCAAAATTAGGTAGTTCAGCTGGACAAGTGTCATTTGTGCATAAGCCCGCTTTTCAAAAAATCAGGTATATATCTCCAGTGAATGACTGTCCGAGCCATCAATTGATGACAGTGGACACTTGGTTAATGTCTTTGAATGCAGAATGCCACCAGTTTTACAAATAAAATGAGCTCGGGTCAAGAGCAGCCAATACCATTGAGATAATAAGCAAGCGCTGAGTTTGGCCGGAAATGGCTTTTTGGCACTTTTCCCGATCATTGCATGTTGATACCGATATATTTTAAATGTTCTTTTTTTTATTATTATAGCTGATGAATTGTCCGTGGATAAATAAAGATTATCTATCTATCTATCTATCTATCTATCTGGATTTTTGAAAAAGTGGTCAACGAACATTACAGCAATTTCACTACAACTAGCCCAAAACAAGGGTTTTTATGTCTTTATGACCCCAATCAACCCGAAAATCACAGAGTCTTTTTTTCTCTCGCCCACGCAACCTTTCCCATCTTCCCTCTCTTCTCTGTGATTTTCGGGCTGATTGGGGTCATAAAAACCCTTGTTTGGGCTAGTTGTAGTGAAATTGCTGTAATTTTCGTTGACCACCTTTTCATTGAGCATTCGTTGACCACCTTTTCGTTGACCACCTTTTATATATATATATATATATATATATATAAATTTGTCACAAATGAAGACGAACCAATACTTTTTTCTGACACCTATATTTCGACTACATTTAGTGGTCTTCTTCAGGGTGACTAAAACACCGTTAACGTATTACACTTTAAAATTGCTGAGGCACATGAGCCTTCAACTGATAGACTGGGTCAAATGTGAGAGGGAGCTGCGTGACAAGGAAGGACAGTGGATGTACAGATTAGGAACTTTGATACCGAATGGACTTAATGACAATGATGGTTTTTATGCTCAGAACAGGAAGACGCGTATAAGCGCGAGCGCACATGTATGAATAGTTTTTGTAAGCGCGAGCGCACGCGTATGAATAGTTTTTGTCGTTTTTTTGTAATGCAACGCGATACGTTTCCGTTACAGTTTCAAAATAACAGTCAGTTTTGGTACGTACGCGTTTCCTTGACATCGGACGCCTCAGCAATTTTAAAGTGTAATACGTTAACGGTGTTTTAGTCACCCTGAAGAAGACCACTAAATGTGGTCGAAATATAGGTGTCAGAAAAAAAGTATTGGTTCGTCTTCATTTGTGACAAATTTATATTATTTTTATGAAAGACTGGACAAGTGGATGCTTGTGACAAGTTTATATATATATATATATATATATATATATATATATATATATACATACACACACCGTTTTGCAAAAATATTGACACTTAAAATTATATATAAATGTATATTCGTTCTTTAGGTTTATATGGCATACGTGATGACAGGCGGCAAATAGTTTTTTAGGTGTGTACAGTAGCATTTTACAAACACTACTGTACCCACCTCGAGAACTGTTTGCCGCCTATCGTCACGTATGTGATATAAACATAAAGGACGAATATATTTTTATATATATTTTGAGGTGTCAATATTTTTTGCAAAACGGTGTATGTATATATATATATATATATATATATATATATATATATATATATATATATATATATATATATATGAAAATGGACAACTTTTGGTATAAAAAAATGTAAAAATTTAGTTAAAAAACGTTTCGGTCTCTCGACCTTCATCAGTTGTACAGCCGGACAGTTACACATGAGACTTAAATACGGTTACAACAATGACTTAACATTAAACTACTGATAAATTACGTAACAAAAATAATAAAAGCAAAAATACAACAGTAATACAATAATAGAAGTGATAACGAAACTAGACTAAAGGAAAACCACAAATATACTAATGAGCTACGGTAACATAACAATAGAAGGTATAATTACTAAGAAAGACAATCAAAAATAGATGTAAAAAGTTATGCAATTGCCCTAACGTAATATGTTTCCCATTCAGGGCTTTGAATAATCATACCAGCCAAGGTCACAACAAAATCCCTGAGCAGGGTCCTTAAACAGAGTAATAAATTCCGCACTCAGAGCCTTTGAGTGACGAAGCCAGCACAAAAATAACATTCCCCGAACGAGGCCCTTGAACGCTAAGACAATTACAAAAGGCGATAAAAATATAAAAATTAATGCTAAAAGTCAACTATAAGAAAATCGCAACCTAGTGATAAAACCCCCTGAATTTAATTGTAATGAATACGATTTTTTGAATGAAATTCCTGTCTTTTATTTAGCCCAAAAGGCGAAAGGGAAAATAGCTGCGCACTCCAGTACGCTTCTTTCGTGACAAGTAATTTTTCTGTGTCTTGATTTGTGTTTGTATAAATTTGGTCTATGCATTGAAAAGTGAAATCTGATAGAATGTGTGGCGTTCTGTTGAAGTGTATGGCGACCTCGCAGGTTTTCTTGTTTGTTTTCATAGTAGATTTGTGGTTCCTAAATCTAACTTTAAATTCAGTAGTGGTAGATCCAACATATTGGAAAATGCATTCTCCAATATGCATTCTCCATATGGGCTAAATAAAAGACAGGAATTTCATTCAAAAAATCGTATTCATTACAATTAAATTCAGGGGGTTTTATCACTAGGTTGCGATTTTCTTATAGTTGACTTTTAGCATTAATTTTTATATTTTTATCGCCTTTTGTAATTGTTTTAGCGTTCAAGGGCCTCGTTCGGGGAATGTTATTTTTGTGCTGGCTTCGTCACTCAAAGGCTCTGAGTGCGGAATTTATTACTCTGTTTAAGGACCCTGCTCAGGGATTTTGTTGTGACCTTGGCTGGTATGATTATTCAAAGCCCTGAATGGGAAACATATTACGTTAGGGCAATTGCATAACTTTTTACATCTATTTTTGATTGTCTTTCTTAGTAATTATACCTTCTATTGTTATGTTACCGTAGCTCGTTAATATATTTGTGGTTTTCCTTTAGTCTAGTTTCGTTATCACTTCTATTATTGTATTACTGTTGTATTTTTGCTTTTATTATTTTTGTTACGTAATTTATCAGTAGTTTAATGTTAAGTCATTGTTGTAACCGTATTTAAGTCTCATGTGTAACTGTCCGGCTGTACAACTGATGAAGGTCGAGAGACCGAAACGTTTTTTAACTAAATTTTTACATTTTTTTATACCAAAAGTTGTCCATTTTCGGTCTTTTTAACTAGTTTTTTATTATATCCACCGAATCCGGACTGTGAATCCATTATTGTGATCCTTTTGGTATGACATCTTTCGTTGGCTCAGGCAGCACCTTCAAAACCGTCTATATATATATATATATATATATATAAAATATATAAAACAGGAAAAAGACTACACTTGTATCCCTACAAGCCTGTTTCGTGATTGCTCACTCTTCAGGGCTTGTAGGGATACAAGTGTAGTCTTTTTCCTGTTTTAAATATTTATCACGCTCTACTTTTTGTATTGAGCACTCTACTACGGAAAAGTCGAAACACAAATTTAGTTATTTATCTATTTATTTATTTATATATATATATATATATATATATATATATATATATCTGACTGGATTTGACAAAACATGCTCGCTAACTTTTCGCTTGGACATGGGCCCGGCCCATGTCCAAGCCACTCCCGTCGCTGAAAATTGAGGGGGCTTGCCGTAACCCGATATGCTGCGACATAGCCCAGGGACAGGGCTAACAGCCGCTGGTTGTCTGGGGGTTGTGCGTCAAAACCACAGGGGTGGGGAGGGGGGAGTTTTGACACTTTGAGTGGAATTCAACCTGTTGGTCTGTTGTATTTCGAGTTGAAATCCGTTTTAATAAATGTTAGTGCAGTCAGTTTTAGTGAAAATTTTTTTAGCTGGCCTGTGGTTGGGCCGCCTTGGTCAGGGCTAACCGTGGGTGGGTGGCTGGGGAGCCGGTGTTGTGTGTCCGAGGAACAGGGGTGGGCAGAGGAGACTTTTTAAGACTTTGACTGAAATTCAATTGGTTGGCCTGTCTCAGTCTTGGCAGCCATGTTTTGTTAAATCCAGTTAGATATATATATATATATATATATATATATATATATATATATATATATATATATATATATATATATATATATATATATATATATAGAAGTGTAATGAAAAACGATGGGGCGAACTTCTTACTGGTCCTGACAGGTTTTATAACGTTTCGGCCTTCGGCCTTCTTCAGAAATTGCTAAGAATTAAAAACTATGTACAATGATAAAGTTATACAAGTTGTGACTTATATACGTTAAGCAACAAAAACAAAAGAAAACGAGGTTACGTAACATAACAAAAGAACTAAATTACAAGGAAAATTTAACGCTAAAAATAACAAACATGATGTGATAAAAACCTTAATTAAAAATTGAAACAGAGAAATAGTGACTAACGCTAACAAAAACAATTACAACATGAGAGGAATAGTTAACAAATAAACGTACGAAATATGCGAGGAATCTAACATTACAAACTCCCTATCGAGGGCCCCCGAATAATCATATAGGTCACTGTCGGAATGACAGGACCAGCACGTCTTACCAAGTGCCCCCGACAGAACGTTCGAACAAAAAACAACTACAAACAATACAAAGAATAAAACGAAGAAAAGAAAAAGACAATCCTATTTTTGAAAGATACGTGCGTTAATTATTATAGTTAATTCGGTGTTTTGATCTAAATTCACGTCTCTTGTTAAGGCCATGCGGATTGAGCGTAAACAATTGGGTTGTCCAACAAGCCTCCCTAGTGAGCAACAATTGGTCAAGGTGAAGTGCATTTTGAAATGATCTAATTTGTTCGATAAGAATAAAGCTAATTTGTGAAATGTCATGTTCAGAACTATTAAAATGTACCGCCAATTCACAAGTTCTCCTATTATTAAGCATGCTAGATTTGTGGTTTCTGAATCGGACTTTAAATTCGGTGGATGTAGAACCAACATACTGCAAATTGCATTTATTACAGGTGGCCAAATAAATCACATTTTTAGACGAACATGACAAACCTTGGCGAATAGAATAATAACGACCTGTGGCAGAACTCTGGAATTTCGAATCTTGAAGTAAAAATCTTTTACAAAGGTCGCATCTTTTGCCACATTTAAAGCAACCCCCCTCTTCTTCATTAAAATTTACGTCCGTAGGAGACCGAAATTTAGATGGTGCTAAAATTTCTTTGAGATTTTTGGTTCGGCGATAAGCTGGAAAAATAGATTTAGCTGTAAAAATGTCATTTATAAGAGGTGAGGAATGTAATAAATGAAGGTGCTTCCTAATGACGTTACGAATGTCGGGCAAAATTGGATTGTAATCAAGAACCAGAGGAAAGACTTTCTTGTCAGATTTAATTTTTTTGTTTAAAAGTTCTGATCTTGGAAGACTAAGCGCCTTGTCGAACTGTTTGTTCACTAGGTCCACAGGGTAATTTTGAGATTTTAAGTAACCCTTATATTCATCACATCTATTTTGCAAAAATTCGTCAGTAGAACAATTGCGCTTAATTCTTAAAGCTACCCCATATGGAATTGCTCTTTTGCAATGCGACGGATGTGAACTAGAAAATGGCAAGTAAAGGTGACTATCCGTAGGTTTGGCATATACATCCGTAATAATGATTCCATCCCGAAGGTGCAATGTAAGATCCAAAACGTGCAAAAAACTATGAGAATGTACTAGTTCAAATTTAATAGTGGGGTACAAAGAATTTATGTAATCAGTGAATTCAAACAATTTGGGTAAACCTTGGGTCCAAACGTCAAAAATATCATCTCTATATCTCCACCAAAGTAAAGGTTTCAGACTACCCCCAAATTTAGCTTTCTCATCAATGGTGCCCATCGCTAAATCAGCATAGCTACAGGCATTTTTAGGCCCCATGGCAGTACCATGTTTTTGAAGGAAGTTTTGTCCAAAAAATTGGCAATTGTTAATTCGAAGACAGATTTCAACAGCTTCAACAAAACAATCAGTAGATGGAAATTTGTTAGGCCTAGAATCGAGGGCTTTTCTTACGGCGGTAATACCTAAATTGTTATCAATGTTCGGAAACATTGATACTACATCCCACGATACAACCCATAGGGAGCGGACCCTTTGCGTTCAGAGCTTCTATTTTGTTCAAGATATTCAAGATAAAGGTTCTAGGTTTGTCATTCTCAGTCAACAAGAGTATCAAGACAAAATGTTAGGACAACTTAATAATAATTTGCATTACGATAGGTTAGATTCTGATCCCACACTCGATTATTTTGAAGAAATTAAGAATTGGGGGCGTAAGTGGTTTTCTGAAGGGCAGATCAGTCAAGAGATTGCCACGTGGGTTGTTAATTTGGAGCCAAAACCGGGGGTAGCGTTTGGGAATGTTAAAACACAGAAGAAAGACAACCCACTCCGTCTCATTACATCTTGCTGTGGCACTGCAATCGAACGACTTTCTGCCTTCACAGAATTCTACCTCAAACCACAATCGCAAAGTCTTCCATCTTTTGTTAAGGATTCTACAGATTTTATCAACAAAATAGAAGCTCTGAACGCAAAGGGTCCGCTCCCTATGGGTTCTTTGCTTGTATCGTGGGATGTAGTATCAATGTTTCCGAACATTGATAACAATTTAGGTATTACCGCCGTAAGAAAAGCCCTCGATTCTAGGCCTAACACATTTCCATCTACTGATTGTTTTGTTGAAGCTGTTGAAATCTGTCTTCGAATTAACAATTGCCAATTTTTTGGACAAAACTTCCTTCAAAAACATGGTACTGCCATGGGGCCTAAAAATGCCTGTAGCTATGCTGATTTAGCGATGGGCACCATTGATGAGAAAGCTAAATTTGGGGGTAGTCTGAAACCTTTACTTTGGTGGAGATATAGAGATGATATTTTTGACGTTTGGACCCAAGGTTTACCCAAATTGTTTGAATTCACTGATTACATAAATTCTTTGTACCCCACTATTAAATTTGAACTAGTACATTCTCATAGTTTTTTTGCACGTTTTGGATCTTACATTGCACCTTCGGGATGGAACATTATTACGGATGTATATGCCAAACCTGCGGATAGTCACCTTTACTTGCCATTTTCTAGTTCACATCCGTCGCATTGCAAAAGAGCAATTCCATATGGGGTAGCTTTAAGAATTAAGCGCAATTGTTCTACTGACGAATTTTTGCAAAATAGATGTGATGAATATATAAGGGTTACTTAAAATCTCAAAATTACCCTGTGGACCTAGTGAACAAACAGTTCGACAAGGCTCTTAATCTTCCAAGATCAGAACTTTTAAACAAAAAAATTAAATCTGACAAGAAAGTCTTTCCTCTGGTTCTTGATTACAATCCAATTTTGCCCGACATTCGTAACGTCATTAGGAAGCACCTTCATTTATTACATTCCTCGCCTCTTATAAATGACATTTTTACAGCTAAATCTATTTTTCCAGCTTATCGCCGAACCAAAAATCTCAAAGAAATTTTAGCACCATCTAAATTTCGGTCTCCTACGGACGTAAATTTTAATGAAGAAGAGGGGGGTTGCTTTAAATGTGGCAAAAGATGCGACCTTTGTAAAAGATTTTTACTTCAAGATTCGAAATTCCAGAGTTCTGCCACAGGTCGTTATTATTCTATTCGCCAAGGTTTGTCATGTTCGTCTAAAAATGTGATTTATTTGGCCACCTGTAATAAATGCAATTTGCAGTATGTTGGTTCTACATCCACCGAATTTAAAGTCCGATTCAGAAACCACAAATCTAGCATGCTTAATAATAGGAGAACTTGTGAATTGGCGGTACATTTTAATAGTTCTGAACATGACATTTCACAAATTAGCTTTATTCTTATCGAACAAATTAGATCATTTCAAAATGCACTTCACCTTGACCAATTGTTGCTCACTAGGGAGGCTTGTTGGACAACCCAATTGTTTACGCTCAATCCGCATGGCCTTAACAAGCGACGTGAATTTAGATCAAAACACCGAATTAACTATAATAATTAACGCACGTATCTTTCAAAAATAGGATTGTCTTTTTCTTTTCTTTGTTTTATTCTTTGTATTGTTTGTAGTTGTTTTTTGTTCGAACGTTCTGTCGGGGGCACTTGGTAAGACGTGCTGGTCCTGTCATTCCGACAGTGACCTATATGATTATTCGGGGGCCCTCGATAGAGAGTTTGTAATGTTAGATTCCTCGAATATTTCGTACGTTTATTTGTTAACTATTCCTCTCATGTTGTAATTGTTTTTGTTAGCGTTAGTCACTATTTCTCTGTTTCAATTTTTAATTAAGGTTTTTATCACATCATGTTTGTTATTTTTAGCGTTAAATTTTCCTTGTAATTTAGTTCTTTTGTTATGTTACGTAACCTCGTTTTCTTTTGTTTTTGTTGCTTAACGTATATAAGTCACAACTTGTATAACTTTATCATTGTACATAGTTTTTAATTCTTAGCAATTTCTGAAGAAGGCCGAAGGCCGAAGGCCGAAACGTTATAAAACCTGTCAGGACCAGTAAGAAGTTCGCCCCATCGTTTTTCATTACACTTCTCTACAAATTCACGTGGTGGCGTCGTATCCTTGGATCCTTCTGCTGAAGAGTTCACCGTTTGTGTAAACCTTTTTACTCAGTCTATATATATATATATATATATATATATATATATATATATATATATATATATATATATATATATATATATAGGAGATTTATTTTACCCGGTAAAATAAATGGTTTTATGATGCTTGTTATGACTCCGTTCTCACTTCCGCCTGAGGGGCTTCCGGTATTACGCGCGGTTATTACGTCACATTCCTCGATGTGCTTTCTCTTCCTTCACGTCGATTGAAGAAAGCATCGTGCTAGAATTTCATCCGAGGTTTTCTCCACCATCCTTCCTCTTCACCGGACTCAAGTTGAGTATTGTTTTATTTTTGCGCGCTTGGTGCCCTTAGTCAGTACTATTTTCTATTTTACGCGCTGATTCCCCGGCGATTTAGTATGTCAAATGCTGAAGAAGTGAAACCATGCCCTTTGGTGTTGGGTCATTCATTTGTTCGCCGTTTAAAAGCGTTCGCAAACAAGAACAGATCCTCACGAAACCTGAATCTTGAAGACACTTGCCGGGTATTCCTTTCGGGCATAGGTGGCCGAACGGTCGATAAGCTTATCCAGTTTGATTTGGCTAAACTCCACGTATTGCAACCGAGCGTTGTTGTGCTAGAGTTCGGTTCAAATGACCTTTGCGATATTAGCTCTGACCTCGAAACGGTCGGCTCCACGATTATCACCCTGATCGATCGTTTACGGGTTGAATTTAGTGTGGATTGGGTGGTGGTTTGTCAAATTTTGACTCGAAAGAATCAACCTTATCCCGAGTACAACTCGGCGGTATCAAGTTTGAACTCTTGACTAAAAAATACACTATCAACAACAGAGCATGCTACATTTTGGAGACACCGTGGGCTTGCACGTCCTTCGCTCAATATCTTCGACGTGGATGGAATTCATTTAAATCGACGAGGAGAGTAACGGCTGTTTAGAAGCTATCGTGGGGCAATTCTATTTGCCATCAAACAGATGCAGCCATAATTATTTGTACTATTTTAATTTAGGTCTGCATTTTATTGTCCTCTGTTTCTTATGCTCGACTCATTTACTTCCATTACGCGCATTACTATTATTAGAAATATTCTTACGGGCGTTCAGTTATCCCTTATATCATGTCTACATTGTGGGGATATTTTTACTTAATTCTATCATTCTGATATTTTGGGTGTTATGTGCACCCCATTGTTAGCTGGCTTATATTTTTCGGGGCAGCTTGTTTATATATTTTGCATGTATCATGCTAATGTCATTTCGTCGGGTTATTTATTCCCCACTGGTATTATGCTTATGTAAGGGTTATTTATACCCTAGTTTCCCATGCCTACATGTTAGGGTTATGTATACCCTACTGGCATTATGCTTATAAATTGGGGTTATTTATACCCTGTTTTTTTTATCAGGTTTACATGTTGGGGTTATTTATACCCTGTTTGTGCCTGTACAATATTCCACGGTGTAGCATGATCTTCTCGGCCAGGCAATGTGTACACCTTGTCTTGTGCCATTCATGTGTTATGCACCGTTGTGTGAATAAGTGTGATCACACACACTTAATGCTCTGTATAGTTTACAGTGGTGCACAGGACGTAGTGCAGCGTTTGTCTCTGTATCTCTGTACAGGAATTTTTGCTTAACATTTGATGCATTACTTCCTAACGATAGGAATTGAGATGCCGCCCAAACGCCGCCCCCATCCTCCTGTCAGGACCACCTCATCGAAGAAACGTAAAGTAACCAGTACCAGTACCCCTCCTGCACCAAAACCTCCACCAGGTCTAGTGTCACTACACCTACCAGTTCATCGCCTCAAGCAGTGTCTGAGGATCTGCTAATCCAAAGGATTGCAGTTGCCGTCACTCAAGCTTTCAGAGATCAGACCAGTTCTCGAGCTTCCTCTAATACACCCAGCCCATCTGTTCCTACCGTTGCTCAACACCATCCTGATTCGATGCGTTTGGTCCAGCAATCAGTTACAGAGGCAATCCAACGAATAACAGGGGTAAACCAGGAAACAGAGACATCCAATGATGCAACTACAAGTAAGAGTTAATTCGTGTCTGTTGCTGCTCCCCTAGGTTCCTCTGCCTCTGCTAAGACTAAGAATAAGATCTGGGGTAACGAATTCATTGACCTGGGTTTGCTCTTAAACGTGCAACCCCCTGATGAGTCCTACAGTTTCAAACTCCAGAAATCTGGGGGGCAGCAAACCTTAGCCATAATTCCTAACCAGAAAAAGCTGTGGATCTCTAACATAGAACAGTGGACAAATGCCTTCTTAGTATTTGCCGCTATTTATTGTGAGAAATCACCAAGCGAGGCCCCTATCCTGATGAAATACATGTCTATAGTAAGAGATTTGGCATCGCGATCAGGCAACTGGCGATTTTATGATGAGTCCTTCCGTAAACTGAGGGAGGTTGATCCATTACCTTGGGGTCGGACTCATTCAGAGTTATGGCTCAGGGCTCATAAAGTTCCTAAACCTGGAGCTCAGGCTAATTTTCGTCCCAAACAGGGAGTTTCTAGCACCCCCGGGGTTACTGTTTCAAATTTCACTCAGGTGCCCAATGCGGTGGTTGCTCTTTCAGGCATACCTGTTTTAAATGTGGGGGCAGCCATGTTATCTCACGATGCCCACAATCTAGACCATGGCAAAAGTCAAGTAAACCTAATGAACCCCCAAATTCTACCAACTCCAGTAATCGCAGCTAAACTTTCTCATTATTTGGAAGGCTATGACCGCATGCTTAGAAACAAGATTATCAATGGATTTACACAGGGTTTTAAGTTGGATTTTGTTGGGGAAAGGAAAAGCTCATTTGCACCTAACCTTCTGTCTGCTCGGGAATTCCCCGGGGTCATTGATTCAATAGTGGCATCAGAAGTGGCACTTGGCCGTATCGCTGGCCCATTCGACACCCTTCCTGTAGACTCCTTATGGGTGTCACCAGTAGGAGTAGTACCGAAGAAAATTAAAGGAGAATACAGAATGATTCAACATTTGTCATACCCGGAGGGTAGCTCTGTGAATGACGGAATCCCCCGGGAACTTTCAACTGTTCACTATGCCACAGTCGACGACGCGGTTTCTTTGATCAAGAAATCTGGGAGGGGCAGTGCACTGGCAAAAACGGACATTAAAAGCGCCTTCCGCATTATACCGGTTCACCCTTTTGATTATCAGCTGCTAGGGTTTCAGTGGAAAGGGAAATGGTATGTTGACCGTTGCTTGCCGATGGGTTGCTCCTCCTCTTGTCGCATTTTTGAGAAGTTTAGTTCTTCGTTAGAGTGGATAGCGCGTCACAAACTTGGTGTAGAGAACATCATTCACATATTGGATGATTTTTTGATAATCGATCAGTCGCTTTCTCGTTGTGGATCACAATTGGCTGTTTTTCTTGACCTTTGCAATGAGCTCGGGGTTCCTATAGCGCAGGAGAAGACGGCAGGACCTTGTCACATATTGAGTTTTGCGGGTATAGAACTCGATTGTTTAGCGTTTGAGGCCAGGCTTCCTCAAGAAAAAATCCAGAAGTGTTTGTCGGCAATTGAGCACACTTTGTCACGTAAAAAAGTAACGTTGAAGGAGCTTCAGTCGCTCATTGGTTTACTGAATTTTGCATGCTGTGCTATTATACCTGGCCGAGTTTTTCTGCGCCGCCTAATCAACATTACAATTGGTGTTAAGCGCCCTAACCACTACATCCGCATAACTCAGGATGTCCGAAAGGATTTGGCACTTTGGAAATCATTTTTTCAATCCCATAATGGCAAATCCATGTTCCTTGAGGACGCCTGGTACTCTTCGTCTCACCTTAAATTTTACACCGATGCTGCTCAATCTTTGGGCTTCGGTATTGTGTTTGGTAGGAAATGGGCATACGGCAAGTGGCCTACTGATTGGACTCATAAAAACATTGCCTTCCTGGAACTTTTCCCCATAGTCCTCGGGGTGCAGATGTGGGGAGATTCTTTGGCCAATAAACGGATTTTATTCTTTACGGATAACGACAGTGTCGTGCATGTGATAATCAGCAAACCTCTAAAAATAAGGAATTGCTTTATCTTCTTCGTCAACTAGTTCTGACATGCCTTCGGCACAACATTCTGTTTAGGGCTAGACACATTCAGGGAAAGAAAAATATCCTTGCTGACTGCCTGTCTCGTTTACAGGTGGGGCGATTCAAAACATTGGCCCCCGATGTAGAGTTGAGTCCAACCGTTGTGCCGTCACCCCTCCTTCCACAGAACTGGAAGAAATCCTGAGCTGTTTGTTAGGGGGATCCATCAGTACCTCCTCTCTATATACCTACCAGAGGCCTTGGTTAATTTTTAAGCAATTTTTATCCGAGCAGCTTGGAAATTCCAATTTGTCTCTCCCAGTTAGCGTCAATGATTAGGCCTATTCATAGCTTATTTAGCCAAATCCAAATATTTGGCATCCACGGTGTTCACCTACATCTCCGCTATTGGTTATGTTCATCGGCTGGGTTCTTTTCCTGACCTGACCCAATCCCCCACAGTCAAACTTGCCTTAAAAGGCTATTCTAAGCTAAATCCATCTGTTGCAGACTCGAGACTCCCCATTACTTTACCTTTATTGGAACGAATCGTTAATGCCTTTTCTAGCACCGTATCAGGTGATTACCATAGGAAGTTAATGAAAGCCATGTGTGCCATAGTATTCTTTGCAGCCCTTCGGGTAGGGGAAATTTCGTTTCGTAGTGGTCAGTCCTCCAAGAATGTTATTCAACTGAACCAAATTTCCTTCTTGGCATCCACTAATGGTGAGACCAGTGCCATTAAATTAACCATGAGATTCTTCAAGCACAGCAATCCCACTCAACCCGTTGATATTTTACTTCACAAATCGCAACCGATCTGTCCGGTTACTACTATCGCCGAGTATCTAAGCGTTAGAGGACACCTTTCTGGTCCCTTATTTTGTTGGCCTGACAACTCCTCAGTCCGCAGATCACAATTTGTCGATTCCCTTAATCAGGCTCTCTCATTTTGCAGTCTTGAAACTGATCGGTACAAAACTCACAGCTTCCGGATAGGGGCTGCCTCGTGGGCCGCCGCTCTAGGTTTTTCTGATTCACAGATTAGACGCTTTGGACGTTGGAAGTCTAACACTTTTCTAAAGTACATAAGGACCCCTTCCCTATAATCAGTAGGCCACTAGCCAAAACTTCTAGGGACATCTTTCAGCAATCCGTTAGATTCCTTTGTTCCTCCGTTCCCATGCAACAAGTTTGAGCAACGGCCACTCTTATTTCTGCCTTGTTAACAGCATTTTACTTATCTCTGAGTTTGAGCAGGGGCCAATCTCATTGATTTTAGCCTTAGTGTTGTTTTATTCAGTAAGTAATTTCAGTATCAGTATTCAATGAGTTTGAGCAGGGGCCATTCTCATTGTTTAAAGCCTTGGCGTCTTTTTTTTTTCTTCAGCAAGTAATTTTAGTATTCAATGAGTTTGAGCAGGGGCCAATCTCATTGATTAAAGCCTTGTTGTTTTATTCAGTACTTAATTTTAGTATTAAATGAGCTTGAGCAGGGGCCAGTCTCATTGATTTAAGCCTTAGCTTTGTTTCATTAGTACTCAATGAGTTTGAGCAGGGGCCAAACTCCTTGATTCTCGCTTTAGTGCTGTTTTATTCAGTTAAGTATCTTTAGTATTCAGTGGGTTTGAGCAAGGGTCAATCTCATTGATTAAAACTTTGGTGCTGTTTTATTCCGGTAAGTATCTTTTGTATTCTATGAGTTTGAGCAGGGGCCAATCTCATTGCTTGAAGCCTTACTGTTGTTTTATTCAGTTAAGTATCCTTAGTATTCCTTGAGTTTTAGCAGGGGCCAATCTCATTGATTAAAACCTTTAGTGTATTTTCACTTAGTTTACTACCAGTGTCACACGTTGAAATTTCTAGCAGGAGCCAGCCTTCTTTTAGTCTTGGCCTTATCTTTCTGTATGTTAATAGCCTTTTCGTGTGCTCTGCGTGGGCCTCGGCGGTGGGGTGGCCCGGTTTCCTTTTGCGTCAGGGCTGTGGCGGTTTTCACCCTCACCTTTGCTGAGAACGAGGTCGTTTAAAGGGTTAGCTCTTCCTTAGGTATGAATGATTGGCAAATAAATGCTGTACACTTTGTTGATTTAATAAACGGCCACTCACGTGGCCAAAAGTTTGCCAATCCTAGTGTTATCCTTTTTCCCCACTTCCTCCGTTCTCATCAAACCAAGCTCGGCCTACGCAGTGCTCATGCGCGGCTTTGTTAATGACATGCGTCATAAATATATATACAATAGAGAATCCATACGTTGAACTCCTATCCAAACATGAATCCTCTAACATGCATGGCTTGTTCCCCTTTTGTTAGATTTCAGCTGGTGTTAGAATGCTGGAAGGAGGACCCCAGTGAACGACCGACATTTGATCAGGCCACAAAAACATTGGAGAAAATGATGATGGTGGGGACTCCTTATATGGATTTTGATTTTCTGGACGAGTCAAAGGCGTATTACAACGAGAATATTTGTGAAGAAGCCACGGAGAACGTGGCCTAGGAGACGGTCGAAAATACAAGCAGCTCTATACAGTTTAACGGAATACTAAAACTTTTTTGCCATATATATGAGTCTTAAAAACATTAACAACTTTTAGTAAATTTGTACATCTGGATAATAATTTTGTAGATTTCTGGTTAGTTTCCTCCGCTATGGATCCATGATTATAACCAACTCGGCGCTACGCGCCTCGTTGGTTATATATCAGCTCATATCCAGCGCGTCCTAAGAATAACTATTAAATAGTTAGAGTATAAGCTATATGGGAAACATGGAGTTCGAGTACTCAACGAAAGTTTTTCAAGCAAACAGCTAAAACATGTCGATAATTCCATAAAGTTATCACCTTACCGTTAGTTCTGTTGTTCAGTATCTTTCATGACATGGACAAGAACGACACAGGACAACGGAACTGACGGTAAGATAATATATTTATTGAAATGTCGACATATTTCAGCTGTTGGCTTGGAACAACTTTCTTCGTGTACTAGAACTCTGTTTCTTATACCTCATGGTTAGAGTTCGTAAAAAAGAAAAAAAAACGTTATCACTAGCTTAATGTAATGGCGACGCTACATTTAGTCTGAAGAACACTGACAGTAAGTCATAACCAACTGTTTACGATATTTTAACCCTTTACGCTCCAATTATCAACATACCAATTCTCCTCACAACATTTTTGGTGATTATATCCTTTATTCCCATGACTTGTATGTGTATCAAAATACAGACGTTTGTTAAAAATTTCGCCCCGCGATACAAACGACTGTGAAATTGCCGACTTGGCGGAGCTATATCTCTACTATTTTAACAGATATCGCTTTTAAACTCGGCCACTTTACTAATTTTGAGATGCTTTTTCCAGCAGTGTCGATGGATTTTTGCTATCAGGCCAATATAAACATTTGAAAAAACCGTGACAAGGTCTATAGATCAGACACTCGTCGACTTCAAACACTTTTAGAAAAATATGAAAAGATAAACAGGGAATGTATTTAGAAGAAGAGAATTGAAAATATTTACAGGGTTGCTTTGGAAAAAGGCGATGATAGAGGGCTTTCGAAGAATCGTAATTTCGTGATACACGAAATTCAAAATGAGCGATCGCAGCGCGCAATGCATCCCGGATGGAAATGGGCCTTTTGGACTAAAGCGGTATATTATAAAGTCTACTCATTACAGTGAGGACACTCGAACCACGAACACCAAAACTTTTTTCCCGCTTTTTTGGCATCATCCAATCACGAAGTCGCTTCATAACGAGGCTCGTACATTTATTCCGTTGAATCAACTGAGAGTGATACATAGCGATCATGGCTGACAAAAGTGAAGTGTATATGTGGCTTAAAACGTTATCTCCAGGCATGAAATTGGAAAGACTTTCGCCCCAGTTCGAAAGCAGGGGGTTCCGCTCACGAAGATCACTGGCTTACGTGAAATCAGAGGATTTGGACTCATTCTTCCCGTCTCCTGATAAGCTATTACTGGCAGAAAGACGCGTATTGGAGGCTGAGCTAAATAACATCAAAACAGAATATGACACCAAGTCCAAGCAGCGTTGAACAATCTGTAAATAAAACGTCCCAGCAACAGTCACATGAGGCCGTAATCAACTTCGATTTTGAAGCGAGCGCGACCGCTTCGAACCAAAGCCCTCAAACGATTCAAAGTCCATTGGACCGAAGAGCTGCAGAACTTTCAGAAAATCTAAAGCTGCTGGAAGTGCAAGTTGAAAGTGCCAAAAGTCATCTACAAGGGAAGCGAAAAGCCCTGGAAGATTTACCAAATGTTTATGAGAGGCGTGGCCACAACAGAACAAAGTGTAAGAAAAGCCCTTGTAACAATGTCAACTCTTGTAAGCTAAAGGACAAGCATCCTGAATCGCACCTTACAGCGTGATTTGAAAGAACTTGAACAAAAGTATGCGAAAGCTAAAAGCGACCACGATGTATTTATCGCTTCCCGCCAATGAGCAAAGTCAAATTTCTTTGCTATCATGCGTCCACGTCTAAGAAAACAAAACCCCCCGAAGTACTTAGATCGTTCAACTTTGGATAGAGACTTAATGATTCTGCAGCGAGCGCTGCGAAATAAAGTTCCATTAGAGGAAACTTACGACTGGAGATTGCCAAATGTTATCGAAGAGTACAAACATGGAATTGTTGAGCCTCTCCGAGTGCAATGAACTGAAACGAAGGATTGCATGCAAATGTTATAATTGTGCTTTACTCATTTTATGCTGCAGTACATGTAAGCTGCATTTACTATGTTTTTGTTGTGTTTTTATTTAATTGTTGTGTGTTTTATTTCATTCCGGCATCAAATTCATCTACTTTAATTACAAGTGCCGGCTAACAGAAATATTCATGTATTTCATTGTTTGTGTTGTACAAAAATAAAGTTTCACTCTTATTATAAAGTTACAATTAGTTTGAATCGGAACAGTTTCTATTCAATAAAGTTTGGTTTTTAATATGCATTCTGTGTCTTATTGCGTTTATAGCGAGTTTATTTGTTCTCACGGGTGAGCTAAAAATAGTAAACTATTCTCACCGGTCTCACTTGCACTTATATAATGAGAATGGGAGACCTGGCGTCCTTAGCAGTCTTAGCAGCGGGGTACCAAGATCACAGGGACAGAACCGACAGACGCCCCATACTCAACCCCAGACTCAACCCAAAATAACATCCAACACCCAAACTGAAACCCGTGAAAAGAGGGGAACAAGAACGCTTTACGCCTGAAGGCGTAGAGGGAAAAGCGCAAATAAAGCTCTAAAGGGGGCAAAACTGTCAACGCGCAAATGGTAACACATGAGGGACTAAAGTATTAGTCCACAAACAAGCGGGGGCAAAACTATTAAGCCGCAAATATTAAATGATGTGGGACTAAACTGTTAAGCTACAAAAACAAAGTGGCCCAAACTCTAACCCGCGAGTATTAACACGTGTGGGACTAAACTGTTAAGCCACAGAACAAAGCGGGGTCCAAAACTG
Source organism: Dendrophyllia cribrosa (assembly GCA_024195265.1). Taxonomy (NCBI): domain Eukaryota; kingdom Metazoa; phylum Cnidaria; class Anthozoa; order Scleractinia; family Dendrophylliidae; genus Dendrophyllia; species Dendrophyllia cribrosa. The sequence continues at coordinate 40,285,386 of JAJLRJ010000003.1, read as the reverse complement.
TTAACCCGCAAGATTAAATGATGTGGGACTAAACTGTTAACCCACAGAACAAAGCGGGGCATAACTGTTAACCCGCAAAAAAATTAAATCATGTGGGACATAACTGTTAAATCACAAGACAAAAGCGGGGCCAAAACTGAAACAAAGACAGAAACTACGGGGCGCCATTCCCCGGGTATGGGGATAAAGGGAAAACGGAGTAAATAATCCCGAGAGGCAAAGGGATCTTAAACTTTAACAAAACCTCTAAAACTAAGAGTAAACCCGGGGAATGGCGGCCCTGGCGCCCGGTAATCCGAGAGGGACGTTGTGACCCCTCCAGGCACCGCCATTATAACGAACCTAAGTGATGTGAAAAAACTAAGGAGCCAATCCGCCCCTCCCCCCCCCCCCCCCCCCCCCCCCCCCCCCCCATACAAGGGAGTAAAATGCGAGGGCAATATGACAAAGGGAAGACCTCTGGGACAATGCAGAGACTTGTGAAAAAGCAAGGGGCGTGCTAGCAAGGACTTGCGAAATATAAGCGCTGTAAATAGTAGACAAATGACAGCCCGTGAAGCCTACATGTACGAGGACAAAACTTTAAAAGCGGGGTGAACAACAAACAAACACGCAAAAATATGAATTTGATATGCAAATTAAAATATCACAAAATCCAAGAGGACCAAATGTAAAAGCAGAGGTAACACATATAATACAAACAGCGCGTAATAGCAGGACGGAAGGGCAAAAGTTAGCGAATATAAAGCCCAAAGGGCGAAATGTTCAAACCAGGGCGACAAATATCAAATTTATAAAGAGCCCGCAAAAGCCCAAAGGGCAATCGTTCAAAGCAGGGCGAATAAATACAAGATTTATAAACAGCCCGCAAGACGCCAAAATGGCGAAACGTTCAAAGCAGGGCGAACAAATATTAAATTTATAAACAGCCTGCAAACGCCCAAAGGGCAATCGTTGAAAGCAGGGCGAACAAATACAAGATTTATAAACAGCCCGCAAGACGCCAAAATGGCGAAACGTTCAAAGCAGGGCGAACAAATATTAAATTTATAAACAGCCCGCAAACGCCCAAAGGGCAATCGGTAAAGGCAGGGCGAACAAATACAAGACTTATAAACGGCCCGCAAAACGCCCAAAGGGCCAAGCGTTCAAAGCAGGGTGAACAAATATCAAATTTATAAAACAGCCCGCAAAACGTCCAATGAAAGGGCGAAGCGTTCAGAGCAGGGCGAACAAATATCAAATTTATAAACATAAGAATAAAAGGCAGCCCGGTTTAACAATGTATTGAATACAAGAAAACGAGGACGAAACAGGAGGGAAGGGAAACAGATATAAATAAACTTGGCAAACCTCAAGAGAGATTTCATAAGCTAGAGCAGCGCCTTGTGCTGTGCCTCGTGCTGCTGGTTCAGGGTGTAAAACAGCGTCGTTTTGAGGTGGAGCTGGTGGTAATACGTTGGGAAGGACAGCTTGGGCTTGAGGGAAGCTGTTGGGGCTGGTAAAGTACAACTTGAGCTGCAACGACGGCTTCTTGTTCTAGCCGAGGTCGTTGAACTTGAACTGCTATTTATGGAGCGTGAGCCATATAAACGTACAGGACACGGACGTGCGAGAAAGGAGAGCGAATGTAGAATGGATTCTCCTTATATACGCTTAAGTGAGACCGCTGAACATAGCAGCAGAATAACAAAAAGCTGTCAATCAGACGTAGCCGCATTTTCTGAAGTATGCGATTGAATTTGCTGGACTTATTTTTTGTTACAGCTTCGGTAATCGCAATTTCAGTTTCATTGGCAGTCAAAGATGAGTTTTGTTTGAGATAGCACTTTATTTGGTTAAAACACAACTCGCAAGTGTTTAGGTGGGGCGAGTAAGCAGGCTGGAAAAGGAGGTCAACACCATGTTCTTGAAGAATATCTCGTAATACAGCCTCCGCAAAATGTCCGTGGTGGAACCCGCAGTTGTCCATAATGGCTACGTCGCCATTCTCAAGAATTGTTGAGCCATCTACTCTATTTACTGAAAGAGCTTCATTGAAGAAATTCAACAGCTCCATACCATTAGAAGGGCCTCTCAGAACATCAAAGTAATCCACTTCGTTTACGGAATGAAGCAAATTCAGTGTATAATTTGCGTTTGAGGCGTAGCGCTGAATTTCAATCGCAGGTTCGCCGATATAGGAATTGCCATACACGCGATTTCCTGACGTTACAATAACACTACTTTCGTCAAAAAAAATGAAGTTTTGTGTAGTCACGTTGTCCAATTTGATCAAGAAAATAATCAGTGTATTCCGTATTTGCCTGTGACAATGATTCTTTGGGTGCTTGTGAAACCTTTTTCTTTGTCATTCCGCAGTCTTCCCGAATGCACTTTTTTATTGCAGACTGTGATGGTAATTGACCAGGGGGAGAAATTCCATCTAATAACAAACGCTGTTGAATCTCACTTGTATACATACTAGGTTTACATATTTTCTCGGACTCCACATATTCAACAACATCTGCTGACATTTTATTTCGAACCGGTGTTTTTCGCGGTCCAGCTAGAGACGAGTTGTTGTCTTCGTAGAACTGAACAACTTTATTTACATATCCGACGCTAACTCGCAAATTTTGCGAAATTTGTCATTGCGAAAACCCTTGATGGTGTAGATCAAGCGCTCTTTCCCGATAAACTTGTGGCAGAGCTTTACCATTGTCGTTTGTCGTATATCCCTTGCTGTCGATTGACACCGAGTTGCATTGACCTTTCCCGAACAAGAATAAAAAAAATCAGTACCAATAAAAACTTGAAAGATTACTTGATGCTAGCGAAAAAAGGTTGAACTTACCAGCATAATTAGCAGGCCCGTAGGCCATTTCACATTCGAAAATATAGCCGAGACGCTGACATGTAAAAAACTTACATTATATTTTCCCGCTTCCGCTGTGATTGGACGGCGCCATAAAAAACGCTAATCCTTTTCTTAAAATGAAGAGCTCTCATTGGATAATCATCAAAACAATGTACAAAAAAATGTCAAGTGTTCATGGTTCGAGTGTCCTCACTGTAAAGATAGACAATATTAGTGGATTGGTAAGTTATACGAATGTCAAAGTTATTAAAGTTGGTATCAAGGACGTACACTAATAAAAGCGTAAAAATCATATTATTTATATCGTATATTATTAGACACCATTAAAGAGAAAGATGGTTTCTTTCGTCTTCAGAAGTCGCAAAAGGTAATATTGCAATTGTTTTAATGGCAATTATATGAATTAAACTAAAGAAAAAAGATAACTTATTTAAAGCAATCAAGGTTATGTAGAAGCTGGAAAAAAGGAAAAACTAGTTATAAGACCTAGTTGTCTGATTTTGTTCATTAATATTACGGTAAGAGTTTCAAAAAGCGCGCCGCACACCCGCACCCAAATGTTCGGGGAGTTCCCTCCGGGCCATCGTTAAACTCCCCAGGGTATTGTCTCGTTTCTGACTACTCTGGATATTTATGTCACGCTAAGATGTTTTCTTATTTGTAAACTGAATACGTTTATTTTTTAAATGCAAATGGCATTAAAATGGCAAGTTAACATTTTAACAAGAAACTGTACACAGCTTGAACTCGTGGCGCCTTTAACTCATTGCAGCATTGATTCCCGAGTGTTTTGAGTGCTTTTACGGAGAAATATAAGCTTAAAATTATGTCTAATCAAAGGCTCCTAAGAGCCAACCCGTGAAGAAGAAATGCTAACGCGTAACGCAATATTGCCGTAAGCTTACGTTTTCACACTGACACGGTTCGATATTTTTTTTAAAAATTAAACGTAAGGATTTTTGACGAACGAAAACAAAAACAGTACATCACTTTCATAATGTCCAGTCCGAAGAAAGAAAACAAAAAGGAAAAAAATAGGACTTGAGAGAGACTCGAACTCGGGCTTTCCGGGGATAAGTCATAACACCAATCCATTACGCTATCGAGGAACACATGCTCAAAAGAGATTAAATTTTATAATTTTATGGTAGATACGCATCAAAACGCGTGTTTCGGTGGCAAAATCCTTTTAGATCGATTTTAATTTTGCACTAAAAACTCCAAATGCGAAACATCTGTAAGCTTATTGTTGTCTTTATTCGTTTACATCAATTAATAATTGTTATCGCTGGATTCACGTTGTTGTTGTTACGAAACGTATTCGTAACAAAGCATAATTTACTCACTAAGTTTACAGCTGATGGAAGGAGTGAGTGAATTTTATTTAGCCACCGCTACCGATAACCCGTTCATTACGCTTAAGACTACACTACATTCGCTACATTCAGTAGCCGACACTTAAGCTCGATCGCTAAGCAAATAGCAAGTTATAAAGAACACAAAACTTGCCGGAGCAAAAATCCCACAGGAATAAGCGGCGAACACAATATCAAAAGGTCCTATCCATCCATGAACTCCTTGCATTGTCTTGAAAACGTGCAATTGTACGCTGTAGTTCATTATTTTCGATTATTTTGCTTCTCAAGTCAACAAACGGAGAGGTTTTGCGGTATGTATTTCATGGCTGAAAGCCATATAGTCGTCGACATAAACTTAAATATGCGTGCATAAATTTGCATGCGCTAATGTGACACGAAAAAAAAGAAGAAAAGTCACAGCGGGATTTACAACTCGTGTGCTCCGCCACGAGTAATTATTAGTTAAGGCCCGGTTCAAACGTCGAACTTCACATGTGCCGAAGCTAATGCAAATGAGCAAAATCTATTGTTCTTGCTCATTTGCATTAGATTCGGCACATGTGAAGTTCGACGTTTGAACCGGGCCTAAGTGTTTTTTTTTTTTTCGCTTTTCATTTTAGGCTTATTCGCTTGCTCGCAAAGGCATGAAGCGCCGAAAGCGTAGATTCTCGCCCGTGTCTGCTAGCGCCGATTTAATATGTAATGTTTCGCTTCAGACAATGGCCTATTTATGTCACGTTAAGATGTTTTTAATACGATGGCCGATAGTTTTTGTAAAGTCGCGACTCGATGCGATAATTGCGATAAGTTTCGAGAACATAGCGAATTATAGTATTTATTATATTCCTAGTTAGTACAAGTCTTTCCGGCTTTGAGCGTATATTTCTTTCCGAAGAAAATTACGGTTTGATCATGCAATAGTATGGAAGAGCTGGAAGTCATAATTTTGCTAAATGTAAACTGAATACGGTTATTTGTTGGTTATTTGTTTTTAAAGTATCGAGAACACAGCGATTTTATAGTATTTATTGTATTCTTAGTCAGTACAAGTCTTTCCGGCTCTTACCTTGTTTCGTATTAACGAGATGGCTCTCAGAGCCCTTTGATTTAAGTATCTGTTATTAACAAATAAATGCACCATTGTTGTCGGTCATAAGGCTCATCCATCTGCTCTAAAATGTCCAAGAATCACCCGTCATCGAGTCCGAGGCCTGGAGGACAATCCTCAAATCTGTTGTTTACAAGATAGTTGTAGATTTTGCGAGACTTGTATTCGTTGAGATTTGTTTTAGTAAGGTTACTGTTCGTGACTTTAGAAAAATTTCATACCCCAAAATCCATTCATTGGGGTTTAAGTTTTAGACTGGAAAATCTATCCTTCGCATAAGTTTGAAATATAGCTCGATGCTTTAACTGCTTTGTTCACGCGATTGCCAAAGAAAACCAGTTAGCTGGACAACTTTCGTGTTTTGCCCAATCAGTGAACTCGTCAAATAAAGCGCGGGAAAACTCAGGCCGCAGAAATCATGTACTTCTGTCACGCAATCATTTGTAAACAACGCGGACCTCACTCAGAGTCGCATTTTATTTTTTGTCCATTTCGCCAGTTGAATAATGAATCCCTTACTAATCTCTTATTAGTCTCTTGTATTTTGAGTCGCTCTTCGAGCTTTTTCATCAATTTTTATGTCTTAAAAGACCAAAATATTTAAAGGTTCAAAAGTGTTAATGTTCGAAGTGTTGCCAGAATTTAGTCTTTAGAAAGTGCGGAAAGGTCTTTGTTTGATTCAGGTCGCGCCCCGTTGACCTTAAGCGAATTTGATCTCTTTCGGGATGCCTGTTAATAAATGGATTTCACCATTGTTACAGTTTTCATAGTTACAGCTTTCACTGTTACAGCTTTCATTGTTAAACTTTTATTGTTATGCGGTTTTCGGTTTTATCAAAGTGTCGCTGTGTGGACACGTTTCACTCATAAACAGTGTTCTTTTTTTAGCCAAGAAAAGCATTCTGTTTCTAAAATATTGGTACTTTGATATTAGTTGAAGTAACAGAGATCCAATCAGACCAAATGATATATATCCACACGAGAATAGAGTGGCGATCCCATGTAATAAAATCTTCTCCCAATTCTACTTGTTATTTTATAATATACATTAATAGAATTTGGGCCGTGCATGGACGATCGACCGGGGAGTCAAGTGAGGCGATCCTGATTGCAGAAAATGTGATGAAAATGTATATTCGGACTTAGCTACTGTAAGGCCGATGTAAATCTGCGTTTCCAGCGTGGTTGGTTCAGTGGCCAAGTGCATGGTTAAGCCGCATCCGATTGGCAATCTGGAGACACAGGTTTGATTCCTGGCTGGACCATATTTTCATTCATTTACTTAGTTGTGTTGATTTCTGTTCCCAATTTAACTGTTTATATATTTGTTTCTCATAAATCCCTGGTGAATCGCCATCCAAACGCAGATAGGTTGGTCATATCCTAAGTAAATCAGTTGCTCATATAATCCCCTCCCAATTCTATTTGTTATTTTATAATAATATTATATATTATTTAATAGCGGAGCACTCGCCGGGCCGAAGGCCCGGCTGCGCAGCCCCATACTCATAGAACCTATGCCCGCATTTTTCATGGTCATGGCTAGCGGAATGTTTCGCGGGCGCGCGTGTGCCCGAACTCCGCCGTCGCGCAGGACTAGCTAACTCGCGGGCGCGTATGACGTCGCAAAACATGCGCGTATATCGCCACACGCGCGGCTACACAGCCGTCAGCTCGGTAAACACTTTTCAAAGTTTTAAAAAAGTTGGATCTTTCGCAGTGTTTAGCTGAGCAGTAAAGTCGTTGTTTCCCTGCATTTTTTCGCGGTTTGCTACTCAAGACAGGGATACTAATTAAGGGATACTTAGAAGCCGCTTTAGTGGAAAAAGAAGAGCTTTCAGGGATAAAATCTTGCCACGAGGAACCCTCATACGTTTTTATCAATGCAGGAGCAATGCGGGGAGATGCCTTGTTTTTATTACGGATTTCAGAACCGAAGAAGCGGAGTTTTAACGAATTTCCAAGCAGTCCAGTGATTTAAAGGTAAAATAAATCACATTTTTCGATGGGAATTTATGTTGATATCAATTTTTGATTGACTTTTCCTTTGTGTTCTCTTAAGTTTTGGAGACATGTTTATGAAACGTGCTCAAATTAAGTCGTGTTGTTATCTTGAATTTCATCGAGGACAGCTCTGCCTTGATGCGTTATAAATGGTACGCGTTTTGCTTTTAAACATAAACTAATGGCGATTTGAATAAAATTTTTCGAAAGAAGATTGTGTTGTCCATTTTTATGTGTTTGTTCATTCATTACATAGATTGAAAACCGATTTTATGTAAACAAAACAAGACTTAGATTTTCTGTCTTCACTCGTGTCGCCTTATATGCAAATATGTTTGTTTATCATATGACCTGTACGGCCCTGCGAACCTTTTCTTTGCAAAACCATTGATGAAAGTCCCGTATGAGGGCCGTACGCATTTGCGCGAGCGGGGCCGGAAAAAGGCGTACGGCCCTACTACAAAAGCGGACGGCCTCGTGCGTTCGAATTTTAAGTAATTTTGTCTCCAAATTGGTCATATGATAAAATGCTTATTGACTAAGTTAGGTCGGGCCGGATGGGAAAATATTTGGCTCTCGGTCATAGCGTACGGACCTCGCTGCGCTCGGTCCGTACGCCATGACCTCGAGCCAAATATTTTCCCATCCGGCCCTCCCACTTAGTCAATAAGTACATAGTATTTTTGCAATTTTGATTTCCAAATCAGTTTCTTGGGCAATTTTTGACAAACAAAAACTGTATTTTATTCGGAAAGTAGTCCTACTAGTTTTTTCTAGACAGAGAAAAGTTGTTTTTGTGAACCTTTGTACGGTCTAAATGTACTGTGCAGACGGTCGGGTAATACTGGTTTTTTTTTGAGAATTGCTAAAATTGAAAAATAGCCCGGTCGTCAATCTTAATTCTTGTGCTTCCGACCTTTCACCTTAGTTAAGTTTCACCTTAGTTAAGCTTGTTCATAGTGCTACGCTGTTAGGCTCTGCCACCTGAACAAATCAGTTTAGCTTTATCGGTAAGGCGGTGCAAAGAAAATAATGAATTCAAAGGTATATCGCGCTAAAAACTGTACTGAAATGGCCGTGCACTCGCTACTCAGAAATACAGTTCTTCGCGGAAAGCTTATAATGTATGCAAATTTGAATTTGAATTTGCATAAAATAACAAACAGCAAATACGAAGTTCGTGTTACCGAGCCACTGTATGTGATGTACAGTGTGCGGAATGGAACTGTTATAAAACATGTGTACAGGCGTTCCCGCCTCGCTGTGTTTCGCGTCTATCCCCCTCACGTCCGGACAGGCTTATTGCCACTACGAGTTAAACACAACAGGCGACTGACTCTCGTGTTCACTCTATGGAAGATAAAATACTCATTTAACTGTTTAACGTCTCGCCCAATTGTCGCAGTGAGATCATTTCTCTTTTCATGTGACTGTTGCTTGCTGCTGTTATCGGTGATACTTAAAACGTCCTTTACACAACGTTTAACTTCAAAAGTCTATAAACGTTTTTTTTGTTAGCTTAAGATGACTTTTAAAAAGTTATTGTCGTCTTTGCATTTTTCTTGATATTAAACAAAATGTTTTCTTTTGCACTTTCAGTGATATTTGGAAACCAGATGGATGATAGGCGTCGTCATTCACTAGCTTAATTAAAAGACCTGGTGGCCGAAGAGAAACCATTGGCTAGAATTGACGTTAATAAGTTCAACTATAACATAATAAAAGTAAAGCGCGCGCTCTGATTGGTCAATATCTTGTTTACTACTTGCCCATGGGTGAACGCTGACGAGAGCTAGCATGCTGCATGACGTGACAATTAATTTTGTCTTCAGTGATACCCGCAATATCATTCGCACAAGGTTAGTTGCCTTTTTGTTTTTTACAAAACTCTTGGCTTAGTTTTTTTTTCTATATAGCAGTGATATATAGATTTTGTTGTAGTAATTGTTTTTACCATGTATATCAGTTTAAAAATATATTTTTTTACTGACACATTAATGCAACTCGGTGTCATTACACGGAAGCAAATTCTTTACTTTTACTACCAATATTTATTAACCACACTAAATATCTTCATTTCAACGAAAAGTTGCATGCATGTAAAAAAAAAAGCATCAAACCATTTTCAATATGTTTCATCTACCTTTGTGATGTTCGCAGCATAATTAGGTAACCAATGGTAATACATTTAGCCTTGTTATAGTTTAAGCAGGTGGCTTTGGAATTACGGCCACAATGACATGGCAAAACATACAAAATTTCCTTCCATTGTGATCCATCCATACAGCACGAGTCTTAAAATAAAAAAAGTATAGAACAAACGAATTTTATGGAAGTGCATAGTAAAACATTTTAATTTTTTTTTGAATAGGAAGTCGCAATGTCGCAATGAGATCATATTTCTTTTCATCTGACTGTTGCTTATCGGTGATGTCTAAAACGGCCTTTACACATCAAAACACTCGTTTAACATAAACGTTTTGCAAAACTGTGGCAATGATATTATGTAATTGGTCATTATATGGGCTCTCATTTCCCTTTTCATCTGGCAGTTGCATTGCTTATCGTTGTTACGGTGATACTTAATTACGGCCTTTATACAACGTTTGACTTTCCCATTAATTATTGATTAAAGAATATTCTTGTCTTCGTTTTTAATCACTAAAATCTTGACCATTCTGCTTTAAGACTATCTAAAAGTCTATAAACGTTTTTTTTCAGCTTAAGATAACTTTTAAAAAGTAATAATTGTCTTTTCATTTTTCTTGAAATGAAACAAAATGTTTTCTCTTGCACTTTCAGTCATATTTGGAAACCAGATGGATGATGGAAGTTGTCATTCACATAATTAAACGACCTGGTGGCCGAAGAGAAACCACTGGCTAGCATTGAGGCTACATCATCTTCAGTGATACCCGCAATATCATTCGCACAAGGTTAGTTGCCTTTTTATTTCTTCAGAAAACTCTTTGCTTAGTTTTCGTTTTTTCTATATACTGATTAGTGATAGATAGATTTTGTTATAGTTATTGTTTTTCTCGTGTATATAAGTTTAAAAATATATTTTTACAGACACATCAATGCAACTCGGTGACATTACACCGAAGCCGTTTCTTTACTTTTTCTACCAATATCTATTAACCACACTAAATATCTTCATTTCAACAAAACGTTCCATGTAAAGCATCAAACCATTTTCAATGTGTTTCATCTACCTTTGTGATGTTCGCAGCCTAATTAGCTAACCAATGGTAATACGTGTAGCCTTGTTATAGTTTTAGCAGGTGGCTATGGAATTACGGCCACAATGACATGCAAAACATACAAGTTTTCTTCCATTTTGGTTCATCCATACAGCGTACAAAGTCTAAAATAAAACAGAACAAACGAATTTTATTCAAATGTATAATTAAGCATTTGAAATATATTTTTTTTACGAATTATAAGTTGATTCTTTTTTAGTCCAACGGACTTTATAATTTAATCGTGCCTACAGAAAACGAGTGTATCTGTTGTCAAGAAATAGATGTTCTAGGCGACCGTTTGGATCTCGAGGATAGAAATAACACTTGGTAATTCCTCGCGAAGCGAGGTTAATAAATTTGTCGTCCCTCGGGGCCGGGAGCTGAGCCGTGTGAATTCGAGCGAAAAATATATTTATATGTATATATATACTTGATGGTGTCCGGCAGTTGCCTGACAACAAAAATCGCGACCGCTGCTAATGGCGCACTCTCATGTTTCTTCATGGCGGCCGCTCCGACGGCCGTTTACCCTTACTGGTCCTTACTCTGTGAAAAAATGTTTACTCTTGGTGAAACACAACCAATTTCTGATGGAAATGAGAAAGAACAGCAAACACAACAACGCTGGATTCAACAGGTGGTTGGAAATCCTTGTCCGAGAAAATTAACCACCGAAACTCCACTGAAGGGTGACTTGAAATTCAGCGCGATCGAGCAACGAAGAGACAACGAGAGCATAGATTACAAAGACTTCGAACAGCCCAGGCACACCGTTTGACTAGGTTCAAACGCCTTGACCGATTGCCGCTATTAGAATTCTGAACGAAACCGATCAGGAGAGGCGACACCGACTGGAAGTGTTGGACAAAATGATTCTGTTTTGTAGACGCAACGAGAGGCGGCAAGAATTTATACACGATCAGCTAAATACTCGTGGCGAATATCTTTCATACCTGAGACGGTAGGGAAAAGCAAACACTGATTACAGGAAAGGCTCAGAGAAGAAGAGCGATTAAGAAATGTAGCTCAAATCACCGGCTTTTGCAAAAAAAAAAGATTTTAAGTGGCTAAACTACTGAGAGGATAATAAGACACTGAAAAATAATTCTCTTTATAGTACACACTGTAATTTGATGTTTATTGATATTTTCACTTAGGTCACTAAGGAACTTTTTAAATGATCAAAACTACAGATAAATGATCAAAACTGCAGATCACAAAGGTGGAAATTATATCCAAATATACAACATTTACATGATTGTCTGTGAATGAACAGTGAGTGAAATGTGCTTTGTATACGTATACGGTATCTTGAGTTACAGCATTCTTCATAGAATAGTTCAATAAGAAATAACATTCGAATGGTTTAGTAAGGAGAATTTCTCTTTACAATTTGGATAAAAACATTTTGTTAGCAAAAAACAATTTTCTGTTAGCAATCATGACCATCTAATCTGTAGCAACTGTATACATGTAGGTAAACACATGACACATCAACATTACTGCTTCACATTTATTATTGGAACGGTGATCAGTATCTTAAATTTCCTCACAATATCAGTGTACGAGCAAGTACATAGATTATGCAAATTGAGAACCTGATCACCTTCAACATGAGTTATCTGTGAAAATTTAATACAAATTCACTGTAGTTATATGGCTATGTGAACTGTATTGACACCAGTAAGGAGAATGTACATCAACAAATTAATTTTGATTTCGAGATTTTTAAAGGGGCTAACTGGTCATGAAGGCCTAAGTCCTGGTCTTAACCTACGAATTCTCCATCCAGGTCTCTGTACATTGCTTATGGTATTTGTGAGAATCTGTTGCTTCATCTTGAATATTCATGTTTTGTTATCAATTTCGTAATTCCCATGACCCGTATCCAAACTGCTGGGAGAATCTCATGCCACTTTCACCATTGAGTTGTTATTTTTTGGCTAACATCACTTTTCAGCAGCAGTAACCTCCTGTGATCTCAACCATTCAAGTGAATAGAGAATTGGGTTACCAATTATTTGATACCCAGTATATAGAACAAAAGCTATAGCAGCATCTAAAAGGAACACGTTAATTTGGGAGATAGCACTCACAAGCTTCAAAAATGGAATTTAATTGAGACAATCAAAATAAACAGAACACCATTGCATATTGTCCTGGAGCCATGTCCACAACAGTACTTAATACATCCACTTTCAGACCAATTTTCCTTCTGACAAAAATTAATGAAGATAGGTGGCGGGGGGAGGGGGGGTTGGGGGGGGGGGGGGGGGGGGGAGGGGGAGAGGAAATACCTGAGGATTGTTTGGAACCCAGTCCCATAGCAGTGACAGCGACCCACAGCTCAAAATCCAAAACTGACCAGCACCAGCTCCCATTTATTTTATTTTAGGAAGTACAATTTAAATGGAGGAGACTGGGAACGAAAATGTCTCAACTTTAAATTTTGGGGCCATTGCCAGCAAGCAACCCAACCTCCATTTAAATCAGAAATTCCATTTCTCCCTCCCACATCGCTAAAATTTTGCAGTGCATCTTCCCCCGAGCTTCGCGAGGTTCTGCAACACACGTATTTCTAGTTTTAAAATGACCAGCGCAATGGAGAGATAATTTCATATTCCACAAGTTCACAACACACACTTCAATGATAACAATCATTTTACATTTGCGACCCTGCACGGGAAAACAAGCAAAAAGTTGATGACACGGGCGCGATGTTATAACACGCTAAACAAAAGAAAATTTCTTTAACACGGTAGCAACACGGTAGCACCGTGCGGTGAACCCCCAAATGCCAGTGTAAAGACTGAAAGTTTCTTTAGGAAAATATTAACCTCAGTAACAAAACTGATAGTGTATGCAAATTTCTTGTTGAAATCTGACACCGTGTGAGTTTGAATGCATGCAAATTTACTGTTGAAATTCTTGAACAGTCTAGCAATAAATCATCGTCAAGATTTGATGATAAAAGCTTTTGACATTCCTTCTAATAATTATTTATAACAATCTGTGACCAAAAAGTGCTGTGACCTGTGTGGGTGAAAATAATATTTCCCGGGAATATTTACATAACACTGAGATGGCCGTGACCTCGACCAAAAGCGCTTTGATCCATAACATAACAAAAAGAATGTCCTTGATATTTCATGCCGACAGAGCTCATAAAAATCACAAGTCCGTGATTCGCATAACGGAAGTGTTCATTTCCGAAAAAAGAATATTCTTAAAATTTCGTGCCAACAGACCTCATTAATCTGTTTACATAGCACGGCTGCGAATTAGCGCTTTGATTCTCGTATTGCAAACAAAATATAGTCCTTGATATTTCTGCCGGCAGTCAACCGAAAAATAACACGGCTATTCAGACTCTGACGGCTATTATTAATAGTGGAATATCGCATAGAATTTCATGTAGGGAGCCACAAAAAAAGAAACAACTGAAAAATAAATTACATACCTGAAGATCTCGCTTGAAGTCATCGGCAGTAAAATGGTCAGAACACACGTAAGATTTATCATTCTTCTGCAAATCACCCACGCGTTTTATATTTGCCAGCCACATTTTCCTAAACTGCTCATTACCGGGAAGCTTATGAAAGCTTACCCCTTTTCCTTTCGTATTTTTGTAAGTATTATGACAGTTAACAACAAGACAGTGAACCATTTTAACTTCGCATGAAATACTCTCCAAATACATTAAAAGACCGCAACTTGCAATTTGAGCTATTGCAAAAGGTCAGGCAGGTTTCATAACATTTGTTGACTATTGCTACGTCATAGCCTCGATTTCAATCCTAGTATCCATGATGGCGGCCCTCGATTCACGAAAGTGGTAATTTTGGCCTATTTCAAAGCGCTATTAACAGAATTCTGGGCTGCTCCTTAACAAATGACTATTGTTTTTGAAATCCTGAGGAAAATGCCTCCAATTTAAGGTAAACTTTTTCTAGACCCTTGTTTCCCTTTAACAACTATTCACCGAAGTGGAGGTGGGTTAGGGGTGGATATTTACCGAGCCGCGAAGGTAAATATCCACCACTACCCACCTACACTGAGGTCAGTGAATAGTTGTTTTAGTATATACTGAAACAGTGAGATAATATAACGAAAATGATGCTTTTTAACTCATTTATTCCTGTCAACGATTACAATTTTTGCTCGCAAATTGCTGGGAGGTGAATAGCACTTGCTATTCCGAGTTTCAGTAGCCAATCAGAGCGCGCCAACAATGCTATCCACTGTTTCAGTATATACTAATAATTAATATTTCACCATCGCCAGAAATCAGGGACATTGGAGCAGCGAATTTTCGTGCGTCTTACACTGCGATGCCGCTTCATTGGTATACACCGCTGTTCCGCCGTACGGAGTCAAATTTGTTCGGTGCAACAAAAATGGTTGTGTTAAATAAAGTATATTCAGGCCCATATAGAAACCACTGACTGAAATAATTCGCTCGCAGTTGAAAACTACAAGTCTTTAGCTTTTGAATGAGGGGATTTGCAGCAAATTTGGAGCATTATGTGCCCAAATATGTAAGTTCGAAGACAGCGAACTTCAAGACTTTAGCGTGCACTGTTGGTGGAAATGTTTTTTACAGCTCTGAACGATTTCTTGAAAGCAAAAAGCAGGGCGAAGGAACCATCGTAGAAAGTGAGAATGCGATGATCGTCAGTTCAGTCGGTGCTTCTTCTCAGACGATTGCGGCAAGTTGGCTACCCCCATCACTTTACGAACTATGGTGCATCGAAATCCCGTTTTGAGTGAAAATCGGCATTCATGGCTTCTAAAATAGAGAGCATTGTATGAGCGAAGCTTCGGAAATATGTTTTGTTGAAAAGCAGGGCCAGTAACAATTGTTGTGAAAATCGAGCTTACCAAAACACTTGAAAAGATGTTCATAAATTTACCCGGAATGCGGCAAATATTCCAGGTAAGCTACAAGCCAGCCAATTTGATTTTGTTTTATTTCTGCCATACAAAGCCTTCTAGTGTTTGGCGGCCATAATGCCACTGATACTCGCGCACGCGCGGTGAACATGGCCGCTATTTCTGGCGATGACGTCTGCAGAACGCTTGCACTAATTGTTATTTAATACACCTGCAGAACCTGTTAAAATCTCCATGGGTCTCTACTGGGTTAACAACTATAACAAATTGTGTTTGCATATGACATGTTTTCAACGTTCGATTCTCTTTTCTAATCATATGACAGAAAGAAAAAAATACGACAAAAACGTTTAACCCTTCAGGCCTTATTTTATCTAAACAAGAAATCCAATTAAATAATATAATTTAAATATTGTCAAATAGACTATGTCTAATTAGCAATATTTTGAGTATGATTATATATGGATATTGAAAATGAAAAACCATAATGTCTCTGCGTTTTTACATTTTTGCGTTTTTTTTTTCTGTGCTTAAGTACATGAACTGGTTAAAGTCGTAACATACAACTCGGTAAAGGGCTTTAATATGGATACAGCTATTTCGATAAACGTTGTCTGAAGAATTGTGCATTGGTACATTCCAAGACCGCAAGGCATTGTGGGTTCCCATGCAGAATATATTTCAAAATACTCTTCACAGGACAATATGCCGGCTTTATATGCTATGTCACACTTAAGGGCGAAACATGTTTAGTCTGATCACGAATGAAACATGTTTCACTAAAGACTTTTGTTCTGGGGCCATCGTAGCTTGATAAGAAATAGAACCCAAACCGCGGTGATAAACATATTGAACTTATTCATTTTTTATAAAACTTGACGTTTCGTATGCTACTACATACATTTTCAAAAGTGACTGACACGTTAATAAAGTCATTATCATTATTATAGTGACCGTTACAGTGTTGAAAACTATGCTTATATAGTATTGAAAAGGGACTGGGAACGAGATTAAGTACAAAACTTAACAGTTGATCTATAAAAAGAAACAACTAATTAAGAGGCCATGCACCTAAGAAACGACCGATGATTCCCGGCTGAAAAATAAAATCGGCCGATTTCTTTGTCACAAGTAAAGGTTGCCAAACTTTATTTAAAAATGAATTAATTTCTTTTGTTTTTGTTTCGCTTTTTTTCTCAAATATCGACTCGCGAAGTTGTGTTGTCTGATGGCAACAAAATAGAGCGTAAAATATGACCTTCAGAAAGGAGGTTCAGAATTTTATATCGCAACGCAAAATGATCAAACACTTTCACGTAAGTAAAGAAAAATTCTTATTTATGTTATATCATTCGATAATCATCGAAAAATAATCAAAGGGAATGCAGAATAAACATTTAAATATACCATACCAAATTAGATATAGCGTTAGGGCTGATTTTAAAATAATTATTTCTCAAAAGTTCAACACTATATAAGGTAATAACACTGGTAAATCAAAAGCTATAAGGATAGACCTTACGTCCATGTAAAAACATTTTGTGGCCAAAGTAAATTGACTTTGCACGAAGTGTTAAAAGTTACTGTATCTACCATTATTTTGCCACTTTGGCGAAACACTTCTGTGTTGTCAAGAAGGCTCTCGATAGCGTCGTAAATGCCACATTGAAATTTGTTAAGCACTCATCGACCACCCTAAATAGGAGAAAATAATATTAAAAGAACACAGAGGACGAAAAATACGAAAAAGGTGAAAATTTTCCCAAGATTACCATCCGCTTTGGAGAGTTAAATCTTCCCAACGTGGTCGCGTGACAACATTCGTATTTCCAAACTGCAGCGGAATCTAAACGTTTCAGGTGAAAAGAGACAGAATGAAGTGTCTGAACAACTTTTCCACGGCCAGACACTTTGTAGTAATAGGATGTTATGAAATTTTGTACAAGAAAGTGACGAATCGAACAAAAAATTTACCTTAAATCGGCCGCAGTCATCGATAAGTTCGAATGCGTGTTGCATTTCGTTACCTACAACGGACGTTACGGGTCAACGCTTACTCAAGTGGTGAGGTCAGCGGACTTTCAAAATTTTTGCGTGACAGCATTGATAATCAGAAACATGAAAATAATTTTTCCAAGACCTGAAAATTTCTGGTAAGAAGTTATTATAGTATTCTGAAGGAAAAATTGTGAATTTTAGATGTTAAATTTTCGACCGAAGTCTTCGATTAGTTTGAATGCGCGTTGCATTTCGTTACATGTGGTACAGTGGACGTCACGGTCCAACGGTTCGGGCCAGCGGTCTTTACAAATTGCAATTGTTCCTGGATATTTCTAAATTACTCATTACAGTATATCATTAGGGAATTTCATAACGGAAATTTTTTGTTTTAAAGTGTCTGTTGGATGTGTATAAAAAACTTTCTAAGAATGTTGACGCTCGTGTGGACGAAAGGAATCTCTGCTTTTGCAAAGTGGTTGCAAAATTGTACTTTGTATCGCTCAAAGAATACGAAGTTATCATTATAAAGAAAATCTTGAATAGAACGGAAATGGGCAACGAACGGAAATGAACGGAAACGGAATAGCTAAATGAATCCATTTTTAGTGCATTGGTTAGCCTCGTATTAAAAAAAGTATTTAAAGACTAGCAAACTGACAAATGGCTTCAAAATTAAGTCGTGTCGTGTTATTTGTTATGGTCTTGGCTTGCTGCCATTTTGAATTAGGAACAAACCGTGGGATGTATTTTCCCGTTTTGAGATCCTAGAGAAAATGGTAGATGAACTGAAAACATTGGGCGCTGAACCAACATGGTGCATGGAAAGGAAGGCGACCCTTAAAGCATGCAACAGTTACCGTACTTAATCAAAGGCTCTTACAAGCCATTTTGTGAATGCGAAACAGCGTTGAGACCCTCCCCTTCCCCTCTCTTACGCGTTTTACCCCACGTCTGCTATTAACTCGTTCAACGTTTCGCGTATTTACGAGTTACAAGGCGGAGTATCTTGTTAACTGCAGAGATTGTCAGCCGAGTACCTTCCCAGACCACTGCCGTAACCTTGCTCTATTAAAGTGATGACAGTGATGATGCTTTGAAGGTTGAATGCGATCATGTCGATCAGTACAGTCTGTAACAATTGTGAATCCTTGAAAAGCGCAGTGAGGGAAATTAAAGACCAAATAAGAAGCGATTCCATTGCATTTTACAACAAAGACCAGCAAGAGGATTTGCTCTACAATTTTGTGAAAGCAAAACAAAACATTCTTAATTGGAAGGCACGCATTCTGAGGTTACGCAATCAAGAAAAGGTAAAGCAAGATCTTTTACAAAGGGCAAGTTCGCAATAGCGACGTAATCGGAAGCTTAGTCGATGTCGGGAGCCTTACGTTCTAGTGGAAATGAAAAAACCAAGTCGCAATCGCAATCGGAAGCGCGATGGAATCGGAATCGGAAGGATCAGAAGGTTTCCTTTTTCTTCCGATTCCGCTTCTGCTTCCGTCCCTTTCTATTCGCTTCCGTCGTTTTGATTTGCATTAGTGGAAACCAAACTAAAACCTGCACACCTGTGAGGCTATCGTTGTCAGCAGATGAAGTATAGTTACTGTTCTGAGCTGACCGGTCGCAAATGTAAATATTGCCACAGGACGAAAATATTCAACTTGATCCCGCCGCTCGTGGTGATGTCAATAATTGTTTAAAACATGATATCTCTGGTTCTACAAGGCACCAGAACGTGCTTAAAACGGCAAAATGTTGTTTCGATGAAGGTCCAAATCGTAATGGCATTCATTTCGAAGCGTCAACTATTTTAAGATTTTAGCGATGCGTAACGTCACCTAGCGGGGCGAAAGTAACATGATCTCGCCGCTTGTTATTTAAAGCGCATGAAAATGTTCTTTCGATGAAGATCCAGCTCGCTGTGGAGGAAAATGTTGACTTGACAGTCGAATATTTTGCATCAACAAAAGTCTGCTGTCTACCTCTTAACCCTTGGACGTACACGCAAACTTATACCCCCACCGTGGTACAAGAACCCCCCCCCCCCCCCCCCCCTTGGGTTTTTGCGATGTTGCAATATTTCAGAAATATTTTACATCTAATAGATAGCCCGCGATGTGCTCTACAAGATAAGGTTAATAATATATATAGTTAGGCTTAGCCTAACAGCGACGCCCTCTGAAGACCCTCTGAACAAGCTTAACTAAGATGAAACTTAACTAATAGGTGAAAGGTCGGAAGCACAAGAATTAAGATTAATATTGACGACCGGGCTATTTTTCAATTTTAGCAATTCTCAAAAACAGTATTACCCGACCGTCTGCACAGTACATTTAGACCGTACAAAAGTTCACAAAAACAACTTTTTAATTTCTCCGTCTAGAATAACTATTACGACTATTTTCCGAAAATACAGTTGTTTCTTGTCAAAAAATGCCCGCGAAACTGATTTGGAAATATAGCGCATCGAGGCCGAGCCGTGTCTTTGATGAAATTCAAGAAATTAATACAACTGAATTTAAGCTACACGTTTATAAACAATTCTCCAAAACATAACGAGAACACAAACAAAAAGTCAATCACAGATTGATATCAAGATAAATTCCCATCGAAAAATGTAATTTGTTTTACCTTTAAGTCCCTCCGGCGACTACTGTACTTGAAAATTCTTTAAATCTCCGCTTTGGTGCTGAAATCCGTAAACGAACCCATCTCTTCACATTGCTAAAACCGTATATAGTTCCTCGAAGCAAGATTTTATCCCTGAAAGCTCTTCTCTTTCCACTAAAGCGGCTTCTGATTATCCCTTAATTAGTATCCTGTCTTGAGTAGCAAACCGCCAAAAAAAATGTTGGGTAATAACGACTTTAATTCTCCGCTAAAAACAGCATAAAAATCCTGCAACGGCTTAAGTGTTTACCGAGCTGACGGCTGTGTAGCCGCGCGAAAAACAAAGCCTCAAAGATCCCGGATGTTTTGTGGCGTCACAAGCGCATGTTTTGCGACGTCATACGCGCCAGCGAGCTAGCCCAACGCGTACGGCGGGCGTTCGGCGGCGGGCGCACAACGCCCCCGCGAAACATTCCGCTAGCCATGACCATGAAAAATGACGGCATAGGTTCTATGAGTATGGTGCTCCGCCGGGCTTTCGGCCCGCGGGCTCCGCTATTATGGGTTGTGACGCTGCTGGGGTCCGTGGCGTCATCCCAAATGGCCGCCAAGACGGCCGCCATCTTGGATTTTACTAAAAATTCAAATTTATCGGGATCGGGAAAATGTGGAAATTGCAAATATTGTTTGCTAGAGTTGCAAAATAACATACAATTAAACATTTTGATGCTTTTGGTAGCATTTCACTGAAAAAATGTGAACACGCACCCCCCCCCCCCCCCCCCCCTTCCCCCTTGCACGTCCGAGGGTAAAGGTGATGTTACACGGGACGATTCGCAACGACTATTCGACTATTCGCTAAAAGTTGCGCTAAAAGTTGATGCCGTGCAACATGGGTGCGCGGACGATTTTCTTCGCACTTTTTGCGTTGCGAGTTTTTGAATCAGCTTCAAAAACTTGCAACGCAAAATTTCGAAAAAAAAAACGTCCTCGCACCCATGTTGCACGGCATCAATTTTTAGCGCAACATTGTTGCGCTAAAAATCGTCGTTGCGAATCGTCCCGTGTAACATCACCTTAATTAATGCACTTTCATTTCTCGTGAAGTCATATAATTTCTCGAGATAGTAATATATTCACATTCATTCGATAAGACACTGTATGACTTATGCTTATTAAGATACGGGGGGGAAAAATTTTCTCATCCCGTGTGGAAGTAATAAGGGGAAGGAAAAGAAAAAGGAATAGCCTACCCGAAAACGAATCTCTTTCTCCCAAAACTCAGAAAATCCAAAACCAAGCTATGGCAGAGTGAAACATTTTTATTGACAAGATGGTTCGCCATTTATGACAGTTTGCTTGAACGTTCCCAGCAATGAAGTTTTTGTTATCTCTAAAGGGGATGTGCGTAGGTGAAGCATACACAGAACCGGAAGAGACCATATCCACTGAGGGGAGCTGCCGGGCCGGTTGTGGGGCTTTCCCTCCCGGCCAGTTACACCAAGACTCCTTGGGCTCATGAGAAGAAGCCACGTGAAGGGGCTGGTCAAAATGAAAGAACGGAACCCATTTCTAAAAGAAAAAAGAGAACGAAAAGAAAATAAAGGGAGGGAAATAAAACCCCACAACCGAGTCGAGCCAGGAATCCGTCCGGAGACTGGAAAAGGGTTATGTTTGGAGAACCCCCCTGGACAAGACTCGGAAATGAGGATGAAACTAAATAAAAGGAAAAAACAGACTGAAAGGAAACAACAAAACTTAATTGTGAAGGTTACAAAATTCATAGAATAACAGCAAACCCACAATACATGACAACGTTTAGTTGGAATTGTTACGGGCCTTCCTTATTCGACAATTTCTCGCGATGTGGCCTCGGAGGCCACACGCGTAACATGTATTGGTAACCCTGGGGTTAGAATACGGCATTCTAGGATTGCCAATAAGGGGACGAACACTGGAACTGTGCTTGAAAGCCTTCTCAATCTCCTTGGCAATCGCGATCTCCTCTTTATCCCCCAGAAGCTTTAAGAGTACTGGTTGAAAAGAGGCATGCGACGATTGGGGCCTGGTCTGCATGAGGATGGAATTGTAGCTGGAAGCCTGGGCATCATTTTTCTCTCTCGCCGTGTCAACCAAATGCTCCAAAGCTGCAATGACGGCATGTACATCAAAAATACCCGCGGGACGGGAAATTAGCTGCTTCACAGTCTGAAGGGCATTATGAACCGAGTTTTGATCGAGCTTGTTCTTTACCTCAGCGATTTCTCTCTGAACCGCTGCAAAATCGTCAAGGGCAGCCTAGGCAGGTAAAGAGAAAACAGAAAGGGGAAAGGGGATAAATAAACACAAGTAAAAAAAAACGAAAGGGGCGAAAAAATCACATGCGAATAACAAATAGATGAGAAAATACGTGAAAGAAACAGCCCCGAGAGCGCTAAAATACCAAACAAAGAACTAGAATAAAACAAGGCAAGGCGCTATGCAGCGGAGTGGAATTAAAAAGCCGAAAATAGACCAGATACAATAGAAAACAAAAACAATAGAAGGAATATTGAGAACAGGCGGCAGCAACAAAGACAGGCGGAAAGGGGAGGGGCAGGTGAAAACAACTGAACCAAAATAACACCTTTTGTACTTCGCAAACGACCGACACTAAAAAGGGGGGAAACAAAAAGAAAAAACAACTACGGGTAAACACTTCAAAAGCCATAAAGGCCAACGTTGAAAGATTGTCACCTCGACCATACACGTTACGCACCAAGCGCCGGCATAAAATAAAACAGAGACAAACCACATAAACGTTAAGCCAAAAAAGGCTAACATACCAACGCTAATGTTTGGGATATAGGTCGCGAAAGCGACAAGCGCCAACAAAAAACAAAACCAAAGCGAACGCCTAATTACGTTTCGTAAACCAAAAAGGCCAACGTAAATTCCCCGGCCTCTTACACGTTGCTCAAGCGGCAGACGTAACGTAAAACCGACTATAAAAACAAAGCAATCTACGTTTCACAAGCCACGAAAAGCTAACGTAAAACAGTTGACATTCTGGCTATACGTTGCTCAAGCGACAAGCGCCAACGTAAAACAAAACCGAAAACGAACGCCTATTTACGTTCCGTAAGCGAAAAAAGGCCGACGTAAATTCCCCGGCCTCTTACACGTTGCTCAAGCGGTAAACGCCAACGTAAAAACGACTATAACAACAAAGCAATCTACGTTTCACAAGCCAAAAAGGCTAACGTAAAACAGTTAATATTCCGGCTATACGTTGCTCAAGCGACAAGCGCCAACGTAAAACAAAACAGTAAAAGAAACACTCATTTACGTTCCACAAGCCGAAAGGGCTAACGTAAACATGGAGAAAACTGACGTTCCACAGAAACCACAAAGTTAAACCCACGTGGCAACAACCTATGGCGAAACAAGAAAGGAAAAAGAAAAAAAAAACAGCTCAGGTTCTTGCGCCGCGGGCTGGCCGGCAGGTTGCCCAGCATCTTGAGGAGCAGCCAATGCTTGAATTTCTTGTTGCTGAGGAGCGTCAGGAGCTTGAGCCATTCTGGAATATGGAGCTTCAGCGACGTCGGCGGTGGGTAAAAGGAAAACCAATTACATTCGCGTCACCCTAAGAGCCCTTGTGGAAATGAGAGGACGAGTTTGAAACGGGAGAACGCTTAAATAGCAAAAATTAACCCCGAGGGAGCAGCCTGAGAGGGGGTAGAATGCGCCGAGGGAATAAAAGCCAAATAAACAGGAATGCTTAAAGTATTTTCGTGCCTTATGAATGAATGAGAATAGCTCATATAATTTCATTTTAAATCTTATTACCAATAACTTGTTTTAGTTCTAACGCCAGCACTCACTTTCACATTGTAATTCCTAGTACTATAACAGCTTCTTCCCATAAACTTTCTGGTCTTGGAAAAATTATCATGATGAGCTTAAACCAGTTCAGGATTTCGGATCCCCGCTGCTTAGGTAAACATTTTTTATCTAAATCTCAGTAGGAGTTGTAACAAGAACCACGTAGACCAAAAAATTGAGACAGAGAAAGGTGTTAAAAGTCGGCTTAATCCGCACACGCTTATAATTATGCGGCTAACTTTTGATCGTCATCAGTGTTGTGAATGATGACAATTTTTTCCCCAATCTTTCTTTTAATTTTCGTACAAGTTTTAATTTGGCTTCTTTCAAGCGTCTTTTTTAATACGCAAAAAATTATTTACTCCGTTTTTTGGACTGAAAGCTTTGCAGTTTTATCAGTTTCTTGTTCATGACACATCAAACATCGCGAATATTTCCTTGCGAAATTTTAACAACCACATTTGCACAATTGTCGTGAATTCCAAATCCCCCGATAAAATAAAAACAAAACATTCATTGAGCATTTACTAGGCAAGTAACAAGTTAAAAATGAGCTTTAGATCAAAAACGCAAAGAAACATGCAATATCATATCAGCAAACGTTTTGTTTTCAATACGCTCCGTACACAGCAATGAAATTAAATGCGATCTGCAAAAAAAAATTTAGAAATACACAAGTCACTTGCTTTCAAGTAATCCCGCTTAATTCTCAGTTACTGGATACAGCAGTTGAATTTTTTTATTTTTAATGCAGGCAAAAACATTTTGCTTTAACTACAACACCTCTTTTTAGAAAATATACGATTTACAATAGGAAATCCAGTTCAAAACTTTGCGTTCTTTTAACGATAAATCCCTATAATTCCTATTGCTTGGGTTAAACACGGGCAAGCTAATGCCCCAGTGTATCTGTTAGGGACTGCCTAAGGTTAAACACAGGCAAATTAATGCCCCAGTGTATCTGTTATAGACTGCATAGGGTTAAACACAGGCAAACTAATGCCCCAGTGTATCTCAGTGTTAAGGACTGCCTAAAGTTACACACAGGCAAACTAATGCCCCAGTGACTGTGTATCTGTCAAGGATTGCTAAGGTCAAACACAGGCAAGCTAATGCCCCAGTGTATTTGTTAAGGATTGCTAGGGTTAAGCACAGGCAAACTAATGCCCCAGTTTATATGTTAAGGACTGCCTACTAGGGTTAAACACAGGCAAACTAATGCCCCAGTTTATATGTTAAGGACTGCCTACTGGGGTTAAACACAGGCAAACTAATGCCCCAGTGTATCTGTCAAGGATTGCTTGGGTTAAACACAGGCAAGCTAATGCCCCAGTGTATGTTAAGGATTGCTTGGGTTAAACACAGGCAAGCTAATGCCCCAGTGTATGATAAGGATTGCTTGGGTTAAACACGCGCACAGGCAAACTAATGCCCCAGTGTATTGTTAAGGATTGCTAGGGTTAAGCACAGGCAAACTAATGCCCCAGTTTATATGTTAAGGACTGCCTACTAGGGTTAAACACAGGCAAACTAATGCCCCAGTGTATCTGTTAAGGATTGCTAGGGTTAAACACAGGCAAGCTCATGCTCCAGTGTATTTGTTAAGGATTGCTAGGGTTAAACACAGGCAAGCTAATGCCCCAGTGTATCTGTTAAGGATTGCTAGGGTTAAACACAGGCAAGCTAATGCCCCAGTGTATTTGTTAAGGATTGCTAGGGTTAAGCACAGGCAAGCTAATGCCCCAGTGTATCTGTTAAGGACTGTCTAGAGTTAAACAGGCAAACTGATGTCCTAGTGTAACTGTTAAGGATTGCGTTAGATTTAAAAATAGGCAAAATTTTGCTCCGGGTTATATGTTATAATGACTGCTTAGGAAGATTAATGCCACTGTCAATCTCATAATTGCCTGACATGATGTTTAGTCATGAAGACAACAGCCGGCAGAAACCATTATCTTGATCACAAAATTTGGAAAAACCAAGTACAATTTAAATGTACATGCCAAAAGAAAACAAAATGCTTATGCACAGGGAACATATTGAGCAGTGATGAGCTGTTAAATTTTCTACAAAAAAGGTTTTCCTTTAAATTATTAGATCGATGTTTGTTCGCTTGAAAGGGAATTCAGATACTAAAATGACAGAAACATTTCCGGCTTTCGAAAGCCTAATTGTGTGCCTGTTGCATACAGCCGTAAAGGCTCGTAAAGGTCACTCAAGGAGTCAAGACTGATTAAAGACGATAAACTATTCATTTCTACATACCTAACTGAAAAGACAACATAAAATCAACAAAAGGCGACTTAATTTATCTAAGGATTATTAGGATTGATGGACTGGTGTTGCATGGAGTTATCTAACAGTAAATTGATTACTATAATAAACTGTAACGCATTTTATAAATAGTGCAATGCGCGCCAAAATCCGACAAAATGTATTTGCCAGCATTTCTTGAAAATGACAACAATCCTGAATATCATTTATTCACGAAGATGTCATCCGCTTTTTAAACACACTACAGATCGAGATAAGAGTAGCTAGTTTGACTTTTCTTGCCGAGGTTTTCACCATTGCCGCGAAAGCCGATCGAATGGTTTCATTACTTGCTCGCATCCTGCCTGAAATCACAATAAATACCTTTACTTACCGGCTATTTTTCGATAAATCTCACCTCACCTGATAGATAAGTCGACGATGATTCTAACTTAGCTCGCAGGAGCTTTAAACGGAGTCAAGTCAAAAATCGTTCTTTTCTCTCTTATTAAACGTCGCGTCAAAATACCGCGCACGTGGAGGGTAATAGTATCCCGATGTTAATACTTTGTAATATATTAACCTCGTTCAGGATTATAACTCAGTAGGTCTTCAAATACGTTCGTTTGATGAGCTTGACATGTCGCAACACTTTAGTTAATGTGCTTAGTGCCTTTGTTGACAGAATTTGAATCTCTAAGGTAATTATCATGTCACGTTAATAGAAATCCTGCTGGGAAATCCTGAACCGGGTTAAGCTAATCATGATTTTCATGTTTCTGATTATCAATGCTGTCACGCAAACATTTTGAAACTCCGCTGACCTCACCACTTGCGTAAGCGTTGACCCGTAACGTCCGTTGTATGTAACGAAATGAACACGCATTAGAACTTATCGATGACTGCGGCCGATTTAAGGTAAATTTGAGTTCGATTCGTCATTTTCTTGTACAAAATTTCATAGCATCCTATTACTACAAAGTGTCTGGCCGTGTAGAAGTTGTTCAGACACTTAATTCTCTCTCTTTTCACCTGAAACGTTTAGATTCCGCTGCAGTTTGGAAATACGAATGTTGTCACGCGACTACGTTGGGAATATTCAACTCTCCTAAGCGAATGGTAATCTCGGAAAATTTTCACCTTTTTCGTATTTTTCGTCCCCTGTGTTCTTTTAATATTATTTTCTCCTATTTAGGGTGGTTGATGAGTGCTTAACAAATTTCAATGTGACATTTACGACGCCATCGAGAGCCTTCTTGACAACACAGAAGTGTTTCGCCAAAGTGGCAAAATAACGGTAAATACAGTAACTTTTAACACTTCGTGCAAAGTCAATTTACTTTGGCCACAAAATGTTTTTCCATAGACGTAAGGTCTATTCTTATAGCTTTTGATTTACCAGTGTGATTACCTTATATAGTGTTGAACTTTTGAGAAATAATTATTTTAAAATCAGGCGGCCCTAACGCTACATCTAATTTGGTATGGTATATTTAAATGTTTATTCTGCATTAATTATTCCCTTTGACTATTTTTCGATGATTATCGAATGATATAACATAAATAAGCATTTTTCTTTACTTACGTGAAAGTGTTTGATCATTTTGCGTTGCGATATAAAATTCTGAACCTCCTTTCTGAAGGTCATATTTTACGCTCTATTTTGTTGCCATCAGACAACACAACTTCGCGAGACGATATTTGAGAAAAAAAAGCGAAACAAAAACAAAAGAAATTCATTTTTAAAGTGCAACTAACCCCAATTTTTTTCTTTCGCTAAATAAAATCTCCTGTTTGTCCTGATTAGTTGCGCGAAAAAATTATCGTAATTGATAAAATCCCAGCATTTCTACAGCTGTTTGAAGTTAGGTGCTTCTGCCCCATTACCGAGCATTTGTGGGAGCTGGGTACGAACTTTGCTGTGACGTCATCGAAGGAGGCCATTTGCCGTGTTCTCATAAGCATATCACCGCGAAGCGACAACCGTGAAGGCATTTTAACGCGAATGGTACTCAAAAGCCAAAAAAGGGATTTTGTGAAGTCCGATGCCTTTTTTGTGTTTGCCCACAGTTCCTTTGCTCTTCGCATCATGAAAATCAATCTCCTTCGATGACGTCACAAGACGCCCAAACAAAACTCGGACCCATTCTTCACATTGCTCGGTAGTGGCCGAAAGAACCGCCAAAATTTGAAACTTTAAAAAATTATAAAAAATCAAGGAAAAATGCTACGGTAAAAAAAAATTCGCACAGGTAATCAGGACAATTAGGAGATTTCGTTTGGCGAAAAACATTATTGGGGGTTAGTTGCACTTTAAATAAAGTTTGGCAACCTTTACTTGTGACAAAAAAATCGGCCGATTTTATTTTCAGCCGGGAATCATCGGTCGTTTCTTAGGTGCATGGCCTCTTAATAAAGCATCAGCTTCTCGCTACTGACGTTTGCATTAAAAGCTGGCTTCAGTTCTTGTATAAACAATGTTTCTTTGATTTTACATTGGAAATCAGTTTTGCCCGACGCTAAGATATCAAAATGATCCCACTTGATGTTATGTCCAGTGGTGTTGACATGGTCAGTAATGGCTGATGTGCGGTCATGCTTAGCGATGGCCTTAATTAAAAAAAAGCTAAAATGCTCAGTTTTTCTATCATGAAGCCGTCGTTTAGTTTTACCAATGTAAAATTCTTCACAATCCCAACATCCCATTGTTTATACAAGAACTGAAGCCAGCTTTTAATGCAAACGTCAGTAGCGAGAAGCTGATGCGTTATTAATTAGTTGTTTCTTTTTATAGATCAACTGTAAAGTTTTGTACTTAATCTCGGTCCCAGTCCCTTTTCAATACTATATAAGCATAGTTTTCAACACTGTGACGGTCACTTTTGAAAATGTATGTAGTAGCATACGAAACGTCAAGTTTTATAAAAAATGAATAAGTTCAATATGTTTATCACCGCGGTTTGTGTTCTATTTCTTATCAAGCTGCGATGGCCCCAGAACTAAAGTCTTTACGATACAGTTTTTGAGCGGTATGGCCAAGAAACCTTGAAGATCGTTAGAGATTATGAGAATGATTTAACGCGCTTCAATAAAGCATCATTGGATATCAGTTTTTTACAGAAGTGCAAGCTTTTCCACATTTTCCCAACGTTCCTAAATTGATCTTCAAAGCCTTGGTTTCAATAACAGCGCAAACATGGTTGTAATCCAGAGGTGACAAAATGGTCTTAAGTTTCCTAGGTGCCGACTCGTAAGATAAATGGAAGTTCCGGCGTGCGGAGGTCTTCTAGGTCAATTCATAACACAATAAGTTCTCCTTGAAACGGCGGCATGCTCTTGTTCATAGTTACAGTCAAACCGGATGTTCTTTTGCGGGCAACTTTGCAAATTTCCGCCGCAACATTGGTATTTTGATTGACAGTTTGCTTCGAGCAAGTTGGAAGTTTCGCGAGCAAGTTCCTATTTCAAACTTGTTGTCAGTTGCAAATTGCGAATATTGTGAAAACACGTCCTTCTTCAGTTATGGCTCACGTACATCGCAATAATACCACCTCGGTTGAGAAAAGAGAAAGAATAATGGTCGTCTGGTGTAAAACAAGAACAAATCGCAAGCATTATTGGATTATCAAGGCAAGCTGTATCCAATATTGTAAACAGATTTTTACAACACGAGATGTATTTTCCCGGTAAACCTGGCTGGAAGGAACGAACAGTTTCTACTCCTGACATCGTAGAGTTTGTGAAATACTGCAAGTTAACCAAACCAAGTACTTTCAATTCAGAAATCCGGCAACTGACAGCAAGTTTGAAATAGGAACTTGCTCGCGAAAGTTGCAACTTGCTCGCACAACTTCCAACTTGCTCGAAGCAAACTGTCAATCAAAATACCAATGTTGCGGCGGAAGTTTGCAAAGTTGCCCGCAAAAGAACATCCGGTTTGACTGTAATAGAACAAATCTTGTTTTATGAAACTCTTCTTTGCTAAGCTTGAAATTTCACAGGACGAAATAATGAATTTACTAATCTTTAAGACAAAATTAAATGTTACGTAAAGGTTCGAAAATCTTTAAGTTGAGACGTAAATACTCTTAAATGTATTAAAGTAAGTAAGAACATTTAAGTTATCTTTAATTCAATTTTCAACAACTTAAAGGCAACTTAAATTGTTCATTACTTGCTTTAAGTGTTGTCAAGTAAAGGCGTATTTAAGTAATTTACGGTGCACTTAAAGATAGTCGAAATTGTTCTTTAAGTTTTCTTTAATGAACCTTTACTTGCACTTAAAGTCGTTATTTCGTCCTGTGGCAAGGAGCGCTTTTCACGCAAGCTTGAGAAAAAGTTCAATAACCTGAAACGTAAGTTTGGAATCCCTAAAGTGTCGAATTTAAACAACGATGACATCATTTTTAATTATTCCCATCGAGCCTTGACTGAGTCTGAAAAGAGTGTTTTAGCACGTGGTTTACGTTTTTGCTTGCCTCCAAAAGGCGTTGATAAATATAATGTCAAATGCTCCTTTGAACTGCTTTATCGTGACCTTCTTAACTCGAGCTTCCTTTAACCAACGAAAAACAAGATCAGCTTAAAAGTCAATTAAAGAATATCTCCTATGGCTACATTTACTCGTATGACTTCTCTAAGCAGAAGAACATTCTTGGCAAAGATGAATGGAAAGCCTTATCTGATTTACGCAGTGATGACAGTATCATCATTACGAAGCCAGACAAAGGAAATGGCGTTGTCAGTGTGAGCAGACTTGATAATCTCAACAAAATGAAGCAGTTGATTTCTGATGAAACAAAATTTAAACTATTAAGGCACAATCCAACTAAATCTAGAGAAGAAAGTCTGTCTACGTATCTCCGCAAGCTAAGGAATGACAAAATTATTGATGACGCAACTTTCCACATGATTTTACCTTGTGGATCTTCCCCTGGTGTTTTGTATGGCCTTCCAAAGGTTCATAAAGCTGGTTGTCCGTTCCCTCCAATTGTTTTATCCGTTAACACATACAACTACAACCTCGCTTCCTACCTTGTTGGTCTACTTCAACCTATTTCAATCAACAATCACACTGTTAAGGACTCGTTTAGTTTTGCAGACTGTACCAAAAAGTATAAACTTAACAACGGAATAATGTGTTCTTTTGATGTTTGCTCGTTGTTTACAAGTGTACTACTTAATGAAACGATAGATATTTGTCTTGACAAATTGTATTCTCTTCCTGATCCTCCGACATTACCTCGCTCTGTTTTACATAAATTGTTAGAATTTGCCACAAAGAAAAGCCACTTTCTTTTTGATGGCCATCACTACGACCAAATTGATGGCGTTGCGATGGGTTCGCCGTTAGGCCCGGTGCTGGCTAACATTTTCATGTGTTACTTTGAAGAACGATGGGTCATGAACAGTGACGTTTGTCCATCAATCTGGTGTCGATACGTTGATGACACTTTTACAATGTTTGACAGCAAAGACACTGCTGATAATTTCTTGCGGTATTTGAATAATTGTCACAACAGTATCAAATTTACCATTGAATTTGAACAGGTCAACTCGATTCCGTTTTTAGACATCCTCGTTAAACGGCCCGCCCAAACAACACTTTCATGACTTCTATCTACCGGAAGAAAACATTCACGGGGTTATACACCAAATGGGATTCCTTCACTCCGCGCAAATATAAAATAAATCTCATCCGCACCCTCACTTATCGCTGCTACAGGATTTGCTCCTCTTCATTGTTACTGCAATCTGCCCTTGATGAGCTTCGAAAACTTCTTCTTCAGAACGGTTACCTTTAATGGATAATCACCTTTCACATTAATGATGTTATAAACAGAAACATGGTTGTTTGACTTGTTTTAACAAGTCAAACAACCATGTTTCCACTATTCCTAAGAAGGATATTATTATCCTGCTACCTTATTTAGGTTTACATAACAACCAAATCTCTAAACGTCTAAAATCTTGTGTATACACCCTTACCAAACCAAACACTATTTTAAAACTGTTTTTAATGTATTTTGAAAAGCTATTTTTCATCTATTTTTGAAAAATATATGAAAAATATGTATTTGAATCATGTTTTTTAAGTAGTTTTTGGCTATTTTTTTCGATGCTTAAACCTGTTTAAAACGATATTGAAATATATTTTTAAAACCATTTTTGTGTATAGTTTTGATGAATTCAGATACACAGAAACGTTTTAAAATACATTTCAAATAGGATTTAACGCCTTCAAAAATAGTGGAAAATTAGCATCAAAACAGTTTACAAATTTTTGAAAAAACACGTTTCAAATTCTCAAACTATTTGCAAACTGTTTGAAAAGCTATTTTGAATGTATTTGTATTCAAAATACGTTTAAAATTCGTGCTTAAAATATAGTTTTTAAGTAGTTTTTTACTTATTTTAACGATGTTTAAACCTGTTTAAAACACTATTGTAACGTATTTTGAAATAGTGGAAAATTAGCACCAAAACAGTTTACAAATTAAAACAAAAAACACACGTTATAAATTCTCAAACTAATTGCAAACTGTTTGGAAAACTATTTGGAATGTATTTGTATTCAAAATACGTTTAAAATACGTGCTTAAAATATAGTTTTTAAGTAGTTTTTGACTTATTTTAACGATATTTAAACCTGTTTAAAACACTATTGTAACGTATTTTGAAACGGCTCTATATTTCGTAAATGGAGAAAATGGGAGATGTTTCAAAATACATTATAAATACATGTAATATTTAAATCGGGTCAAGAGCCTTTCAAACTACCTGAAAATACACTCAAAATAGATTTTAAAAGATTTTAAAAACAACACGGAGTCGCATTTGCAGTAAATGCATGGTTTATTGATAATTATTTTTGTCAAAATACAATAAAAATACATTTGAAATAGTTTCTAAATTCCTTACAAATAATTTTAAAACACGGTTCAAGCCCTATAATAATATATAAATATGCAATTCCAATTTATTAATTCTTTCTTAATATAAAAAAATTAAATAAAACTGATGACAACTGTATGCATGTAATTTGCTGACCCCCAAAAAGGGTCAAAATTCAAGTATTTAAAAGTCAAAATTCAAAAATAAAATATCAGTTTGGTCCTTTGAAATTTAATATATTAAGGATTGATCAACTTTTGCCAAAAGTAAAATCACTTGAAAAATTTATATCAACATGAAAACTAAATAAGTGAACTTATTGATTACTGGTGTAAATTCTTGATTATGCAATTATTCGCAATCATACATGGAGTCATTCATGAATCCTTGATTATAGATTTTGATTTTCGTTCAATACGAAAATTAAGATGCTTGAAGATGTTTTTTGGCACCTTGATAAAGATACTTTCTGTCCAAATTTTAAGCAGTCAAGTATTAAATCGAACACATCTTGACATCTTGTATTTTTTTTGGCAGAAATGAAAGTTACTGTGCACCTCCCAGATGATATCCAAATATTAAAGGCAAACTGAGCACATACTTAAAGGGAGGGTTCACGGTTCGGCACATGTGCAAGCTATGACGTAACCAATTTAATTTCATTGTTTAGACCAATTGAAAGCGAGTAGATAACGTTCGCGGGAACTTTGCCCGTGAAAATGTCGCAGTCAGTCAACTGATTGAATGGATGATTACATACCCAGGCATGTTCGCCATGAAAGCCACCTGAGCGTAGCATAAATCCTTCAGGTCAAATATTTTATTCAGTGTTGACTTTTTCAGTGTAATCCGAACAGTGAAACCATCCTTTAACATCACATTCAAGTTTAGTTGCGCCGATTAATGAAACCATCCTTCAACATCACTTTCAAGTTTAGTTGCAAACAACCTACACTCGCAAATCCACCTGTATCATTCAGATATTACATGTATATGTGGTAAGAAGTAGGAACATTTGCATAATCAAATCGAAATACAATGTATTTGAATTTTAAATGCAATAATTTAGGGCACGATGGTTCACCATTCTCCAGAATAAGTGTAAACAGAATAGTCTCTGAGAATTGGTTGTTTAGGCACACTTGCTTTGTAAATCTGTTAAAACATGGTTATTACAGGTATAATTATGACAATAGCAGAAGTTTAGCGTTCTAATGGTTCCCAAATCCCAAAGATCGCAATATTTTGTGACCATTCTTCATCTTCTTACTCCTGAATCAGTCAACGGGACATACCCTTATCCTTGTGAATCAGCCGTTATGCATCTTGTGCCTGCTGGGCCTTTTTTTCTTTCGCTTGCACATATTTTTGGAAAGAAAAACAATAATAGAATGTACTTAATAATCAAAGTTAATTGAAACAAAAAGAATGCACATGTATATACATGTAAAACAATATTGTGGGTTATTTTTAACCTGGTACACAACACTGACACAAGGTCACATGAAGTACATGTAGTTTTGCCTCAAACTGCACCATCAGTTTATATGCTACTTGCTTTTGAAGGGTAACAGTTCTCCTAAAGCTCATCAATTCTCCCTTAGCTTTGTGTTACCCAAAAGAATCAAATAAGGCCCTGTTTACATGGGAGGCAGGGTGCCCCAGGTAACCGGATTACGAACCGGCTAGGAGGGTTAAAACATGGCCAGCCTTTACATGCAACTCACCTAAGTGGGATAGTCAGTGGGCTATCTTTTGAGCGGTCGTTAAGCACAACAAACAAGATGGCAGACAAAAGAAACGTTTTGGCGGCAAGTTTAATTTTTTATCACTCCCAGTTATCACGTCTGACAAAGGAGAGTGGAGAAAACTCATTGAATCGGTGCGGGTGTGCACGAAGTAGATAGATACACTGTAGATAGATTGCTCATTCTGCTTGTGGCAGCTTTTCAGTGTCTGGGGCTATTATTTTGCACTCTACTAATTCATTCTGTTCACCAGATATCACTGGTAAGTGATAACGACGAAACAATTCCCCAGGATGGTAATTTCGTACCGCCATTTTTTCGCGGTCTTCTCACCTCGGTCGGCTAGCAGGGTAATCCGGCACGGACCGTTTACATGGCAAAAAGATAGCCCTCCCAGAAGGGTGCCTCGGGCAAGTAGACAGGTGCCCCAGGAAGGTGGGTTACCCTGGGTTTAGACATTTAATCATGACTTGAGAAATTTAACGACCCTAGCACTTTCAAAGTGATAACAAACTCTAGCCGATAAGAATTTATTGTGCAACAAACTGAGCCAAAGAAACCGCAATGTTTGCCAATAGAGCTAGCACCGAGTGGGAGTCGTGTTTAACCTGTCTATTTTTATACTACTACATGTATCATTCTATGATTATTTGACAGTGCTTCATCCCGCTGCGTTAGACGAGATTACATCTGAATGCACGTGGCACAAAAATATTACACAATGATCACATGCTTGTTGTACAAGATACATAAATAATGTCTTGTATAGAGGCATTTGCGAGAACACCACTGTACAACTCTACAAGAGCTATCCTTTTTGTCCAAAAAGTACCGAACATGCACAAGAAATCACAAAAAGCCTTCTGAAAAAACACAATACAACATCGAATCGAAACAACAATCCTATTGGCTCGATTACTAAAATGAGGAAACAAAACATTCGATCCTCCCCAGGAAAACAAAAGCGACATATATTTCATTGTCAACTGAATGGTATCAAATAATTCTACAGGACATTAACACATGGTAGCAACTGACGAGGTTCGTCAAAGAACCAAACCCGAGTCTTGCTTAACGACATTAAATTGTCTCATTCATTGCTTAAGGAAAGAACGTAAGAATTTACTAGCATCTGTGAGATTGACAAAACAGTAACCATGCTGCAGATTATCTGTTGGATGCCATAAATCAAACACTATTACAAAACAATGGAGGTTTATCCTTGCTCCACTGAGACACACTACTCAACTACAGAACTAATTAAGGAGCTACAGCTGTAAAAAAATATTACAAGAATTCATGATTTCATTGCAGTGGAATTGTAGACTACAGCATTTCAGACTCGGATCTACTGTAAGACACCTATCCATGATGGGAAATACTTTCTCACAAGTATTGCACACCGCAGACTTCAGACATTTAATCACAGCCTGAGAAATATAACGACCCTACATGTAGCACTTACAAAGCAATATCAAACTCTAGCCAATAAGTATTTATCGTGCAACAAAAGTAAGGCAAAGAAACCACAATATAAATTATGCTAATAGAGCTACATGTAGCACCGAACAATGGCATAAAGGAAGAAAATAATTCTAATGACTCTGGACACCATGAAACTTCCTACAGTACCGCTCAAAGATAAGCGAACCAAAATTCACGTTAAGAATGCGTTATGAACGCATTGGTTTTAACGCGCTCGCGCGTTCAGCTGCGTTAAACAAACGCGAAATAGTGCGTTAAAGTTAACGCATTAGTATGTATGAGTTTGGTTATTGTTCACTGCCATTGATATTTTGTGAAAAGAAGTTAATTGACGTTTCAAAAGACATTACATACCGTATTCTAATGGTCGCGATCGCGCTAAAGTTTATGCAAGGCGATCACCAAACGCTTCGATAGACGTTGTTTGCTGAACTCTGTTATATTTTTTGGAGTCGCGAGGCGAATTGAGTCTCGAAATTGTTTATTTTGTCGCTCTGTTTGAGCGCTTGTTTAGCCGTGTAATTGTCATGATTTTGTTCCCCTTGTTTTGGATTTCGATTCTCGCATTACTGTCGATGTGGCAGTTTCAAAAAACAAGAGACTTAAGTCCCGGTGGGCTCGCCTTTTGTTTTGGATTACAAAAGAAATGTTGGTTATGAATAACAAAGGCTTAACGCGTTAAAGAAAACGCATTCACCGGATGCATTCAAAATAACGTGAACGCAAATTCAAACGCGTTAGGGTAGCGTTAAGAACGCGAGTGCTATGTTCGCTTATCTCTGAGCGGTACTGTATCAATTTGAAAGATAATCCGCCAAGATCAAAAGGTTAACATCATTGAAGAGAACAAATTCATAGCTGTGATCTAAAGACGCAATTCTGAAATCTCACTGGGAACGCTTTATGCTTTACATGTAGGCTATTTAAATACTTTTTGCAACGAGTGGGAGTCGTGTTTTGCCTGTCTATTTTTATACTTTTATGTAAAAACTACTGTCAGTGGTTGGTTTAGTCAATGTGGCAAGGCTGTGCCCTATTAAAGAGTCACATTGTACATGTATCATAGAGAGCCCAATCATAACATTAAGAATGGCCAATAGTTATGTGCATAAACTAAGTTTTTTTTTGTCTGCCAAAGAAAAAAGTTAGTTGACTGTGGCACCTGGGTCGGTAGTGTAGCAGCTCTCAGAAACCTCTATTTTCATTTGCCTTGTTGTTTGTTCTATTGTTCTCTCGAAGGGAATTGAACCAATGGTGTGAGACCTTATGAGAGCTGCTACATCGCCCACCTGGGTACTGCTAGAGTATTGCCATGGGTCAATGTTCATGTCCATGTAGTGTAATGATCACTATATTTACTGCAGAAGTTCGCTTATAGCAAATACCATATTTTTAAATTTGATTTTCGGCGTAAATAAGACTTTGAATTTTTGGCCGCCATCTTTGTGCCCCTGAGTGGGGCACAAAGATGGCCGCTCCATACAGTGTACATTTCTTACTAAAAATGTCTAAGGGCCTGTTTACATGGCGGGAGGGTGACCCGGGTACCAGGGTCACCCTCCCAGCCGGGTTAACACATAGCCCGCCTTTACATGGGCGGGCTATTAGGGCGGGCTATCATATAGGTGAGCTATCTTTTTTTTGGGCGGGCTCTTAAATTGTTTTGGCAGACTTTTTTTTATTGCAACAGCACGCTTTATTAAGCACGACATACTGTATTAACAAACATGGCAGCAAGAAGAAAGGCTATAGCGGCGAGTTTGCTGTTTTTATTGCTTGTTTTCACGGGTAATTTCAAGTCAAAAGAAATAGCCCGCCTAGGAGGGTGACCCTGGGGTGACCGTTTACATGCAGAAAAGATAGCCCGCCTAGGAGGGTTACCCTGGCAAGCAGACAGGGTGACCCAGGTAGGCGGGTGACCCTGTCTATCATGTAAACACTTCAGTGTGCTTTGTAGAGAAATGTATGAAAAGTTGGCCCTCCCAGGGTAGCCCGGCTAGGAGGGTGACCCTGCTACCCGGGTCACCCTCCCTCCATGTAAACAGGCCCTAATACTCGTTCGTCTATAACTCTTGAACGAAATGCTTTGGCGCTTCAAAATTTGGCCAAGATGTGTAGTTCTAAACTCTCTACAATTCCATAAACATTTTGGATTCGACATCTATTGTTTAATGCTTCTGAATTTTGATATGACTTAAGTGAAAAACAAGAATAAGCCAAAAATATATACAGTACAACTGTATATGTTGTGGTTGAAATTTCTCTTTTGTTTAAAAATTTTCAAACCAGTTTAGCTTTTAATCTCCTGTGTCTCGGATTCATTATCATTACTCTAAGACAATGGAAAACAAAAATCAAACTGGTTTGAAAATTTTCAAACCAAAGAAAAATTTGAACCACAACATATACATGTATCACATACAGTGTACATATTTTTAGGAATGACACAAGCAAGCTAATAAATATGCCAGCAAGGACAATAACTGATCTGTTAATCCATGTGGCATCCATTTTTTTCTTATCATTCTATTTCTATAAGAAGTGTTTTTTTTTTTCAGGAAGAGAAGGACTCCAGGGGAATTTTAAATGAGTTGAGGCATTTGAGGATTTTTTTGAGTAAATTAAAAATGTATATACATGCACCATATTTAGTCCAATGCAATCCTTTTCTTCCCACCTGAAAATGCAACTGAATAGGAAACTCTGCTAGCGGGGCAGTCTTACTATCCAAGCTAAACAAAAAGATTTCACCATACATGAACATTTTAAGGCCACCTTTTGACAAAGGCTGGCAGACATAAATCACGATATGATTTAAATAATTTTATGTGATATGTTTCATGCAGTTCAGTAGCAAGGATATATTTTCACTTGAGGAACAGATCCATTGACAACATAGGAAAGTTGACCTTACTGCATAAAGCGGTGTCACTGCAATAAAAATAACTTTAATGACAAAAACTGCCACTGCGCCCCCACTAGAATTTGGACTCTGGAGCTAAGAGCCTTCATTATGGCTCAGCAAAAGCATGCTAGTTGCTTGTGCCACAAGATCACATAATAATCTGCAGGGTTTGATTTGTATAATAAAATTATTTCAACTGTGTCCAGTACATACATGTACAGTACATACATGTAAAGTTATATTTTTGCCTTGTTTACATTTACATGTAAGGGTTTCACTGTGGTATCGGAGCTTACTTACCAAGGTAAACTTTTCATGAGACTGTAAACGGCAACTAATACCTCATAAATGCCCCCACAGATAATAGAAATTTGACCAAGGTAAATGTTGTAATTCCCTTGTGATCAGGCATGGTTTACATGTTGTAGGTCGGTAACCGAGGTCAAAATGACAGATACATCCACTTGGGGTGGCATACCATTTCACTTCCCACAGTGTTAAGATCACTTTATTTGACTGCATTTTAACAGCTTTTTAGCTGTGCCACAAAATAATCCTTCACAAAAGAATCCTGGTAAAGCCTTTGATTCTTACGGCGGACAATCTGAAAGATACATGTAAACTTGGCCATGACCACGCATGTCTAGCACGCCTTGTATTTCGTAATACAATTTGAGTTATTACTAAAATCTAATAGCAGGCATGTTTTTTTTAGAAATTCCAGCCAATTCAATTTGTTGCACTGGTGAGTCGAGTACTAGCATTGCAAGATGGCAGTTTTACTTAAGTTATTTGAGCCAGTTTAACCACTATACGAATGTACTAGGGTAAAGTAACTTGACCTCAGTAAATTGAAACCTTGGCAAACGTTTAAGTGTAAACACAACATTTTGTCAAGTAAATTGTTCACGAAGACAAAATGTTTTTACTTGCTTTTAAATCTGAAACATCAGTGGTCCAACAAAAATATCCATAATATGTACATGCACACAAACCATTATTTTTTAGCAGTAAATACTAGATTAAAAGCAAGGGTTCACTACAAGCTTAGAGGTATAACACAACTCGCAAAACAAAGCAAGGCTACAGATAATCTTTCATGTACAAGCTTCTATTAAAGTCTCATAGCGTTTATGCGCCGATCAATTCGAAACATCAACATCCCCCCCCCCGGGCATGCCTCGGGCATTTGAACATTTTCTATGCCCGGGGAGTTGGGCATTTGATGTGAAAGGCCATCCCGGGGGTGGGGAATTTGACTTTGCCCAGGTGGGGTGGGGAATTTGAACCGGAAGTGTTCCAAATATCGGGGTTTTTTTTTAGTAGAGGCCTATTAAAGGAAAAAATATCGTTTTTGTTAGTGGCAAGTGAAAAAGGGAGTAGTTAGGGACGTTGGGGGTTCGGGATCACCCCCAAAGACCCATTTGGAGCCTTAATTTAATGATTGGCACCGCCACCCACAGGCCCTCCTTCCAGTCGGCCCTGTGGGTGGCGGTGCCAATCATTAAATTAAGGCTCCAAATGGGTCTTTGGGGGTGATCCCGAACGCCCCAACGTCCCTAACTACTCACTGTGAATGCTGGTCCGGTACGAGATCACCGGAGGATCCGGCACGAGATCACCGCTGCGAATTGCTGGTCCGGTACGAGATCACCACCCCAGGGAGGTATAGCCAATTGAAGAAACCCCACCCCTGTGCATATCAACCAACATGGCAATGGCACAGAGCCCCGGCACGAGATCACCAATTGAAGAAAATAAAACCCCTGTATATAACATGGCGGCTCAACGTCTTGACTTCAACCCAAGGAACCAAGATTACTTTGGTGATTGGTTGCATGGTTATAAGATGAATGTCCCTGTTGATTACCCCATCAAGGACCTCAATTCATTCTTCATAACTAATCGGGCGGCTTTTCTCCAGAAAATTGCACGCGAAGTCACAGAGCTTGGCGGGGTGAAGGTCACTTTGTCATTCGATGTTCACTTTTCAATGGAAGGCGAGGACAATCGAAAAATTAATCACTTCTTTTGGAACACCAATCCACTGATTGTTACACAACTCTATCAGCTTCGAGAGGAGGGCACTCTGGAAGGCATTGTCAATGACTTTGAGGAAGAGATTGCCAGATGGCAGCAGTTGGGTTCTGGTTGGGTGATTGAGAACATCAAAACTGTTTACCTTGAGTTCGGGACATACCAGCCTCTACGAGGTGGCACATTTATCCCAACCCCATCAAAACTCAGGCCAAAGCAGGCTATCATCAATGTGAAGAACAGAGATAACCAGTGTCTGCGCTGGGCACTGCGATCGGCATTGTTTCCTGTTAATGTTAATGCAAACAGAACAGGCAGTTATCCCATTGATGATGGTCTAGACTTCACCGGAATCGATTTTCCAACACCATTGAGTCAGATATCCAAGGTTGAGCGTCAAAACAACCTTCCAATCAACATTTATGGCTGGAAGAATAACAAGGTGGTTGTGATCAGAGTCAGTGAACAAGAGGATCCCAATCTGCGAAGGATTAATCTGATGTTGCTCACAAATACTCACACCTCACATTATTGTTTCATCAAGAGCATGAGCAGGCTTCTGCACAGCGAGTTCAATGCAAGGCGCCGCATGCATCACTGTGACAGGTGTCTCCAAGCCTTTTCTTCAGAACGGGTTCTCACCGATCATCTTTTCTATTGCAGAGGAGTCAAAGGCAGGCCGGCACGAGCTGAAATGCCAAAAGAAGGCGAAAACTTCCTCCACTTCAAGAACTTCCAAAACCAGATGAAGAAGCCTTGGGTCATATATGCTGACTTCGAAAGCATTGTCGAAAAGGTCCACGGCTGTTTACCAGATCCCCAACAGAGCAGTACCACTGAAACATCCGTACATAAACCCTGCGGGTTCTGCATGTTGGCTGTTCGCTCTGATGGAGAGACAAAGGGCCCTTATCTTTACAGAGGAGAGGACGCCGTGCCAGTCTTTCTTGACACTCTTCAACAGTTGGAAGGAGTGATCAGAGACGAGTTGAAACAGAAGGCACCACTCTCCATGACAAGAGCAGACTGGGCAGAGTTCAACCGTGCAACAGATTGCCACATCTGTGACAAGCCTCTCATCAAGGATAACTTCAGGGATGCCATTGCGATCTATGACTTAGACACCGGTAATTATGAGGGCTTCGTTCACCGCCACACCAACAACTGCTACAAAAAGTCATTCAAAGTCTTTATCCACCATTACGATGGTGAGATGGATGTGTTTCCATTTGTCGGGCCATGGAATCAAAGGAAGGCACCTCCTGATAACCTGCCAGAGCAAGTCGATTGTCTCTACTGTGAGGAGCCCCTTATCCAAGACTCTGTTCGAGACGCAGTCAAAGATCATTGTCACATCACGGGCAAATATCGGGGTGCTGCTCACCATTCTTGCAACATCAACCATTTCAGAACCAACCCGAAAACGGAAATAATCCCGGTAATCTTTCACAACTTGAAGGGTTATGATGCACACCACATCATGAGTGGAATTGCGGATGTGAATTCCGATTTGAAATGCATCCCAAACAACATGGAGAAATACATCTCTTTCTCTCTTGGTAAGCTGAGGTTCATTGACAGCTTGCAGTTCATGCAGTCAGGCCTCAGTGCCCTGGTTGATGCAAACAAGCCAGAGTCATTCACAATCACGGCAAACCACGAGAAGAACCAATCCAGGCGCGGCCTTCTCCTGCAAAAAGGGATTTACCCTTACGAATACATGGACTCTTGGACTCGATTCGATGAGGCCTCTCTCCCGCCGAAGGATGCCTTCTACAGCGTGCTCAAGAAGGAAGGCATCTCAGACGAACAATACGCCCACGTGCAGAATGTGTGGGAGGTATTTGGATGCAAGACGCTTGGGGATTACCACGACCTCTACCTTGAGACAGATGTGATTCTTCTGGCTGATGTTTTCGAGAACTTCAGAAAAACATGTCTGTGGAACTACAAGCTTGACCCGGCACATTATTATACAAGCCCTGGTCTCTCCTGGGACGCCCTTCTCAGGTATACGAAAATCAACCTGGAGCTGCTCACAGACGTCAACATGCACCTCTTTGTTGAAAGAGGCTTGCGAGGCGGCATATCCATGGAGAGCAGGCGGTACTGTAAGGTCAACAACCACTATCTTCGTGACCACAACCCCAACGAAGAGTCAAGTTACATCATGTATCTCGACGCGAACAATCTCTATGGATGGGCCATGAGTCAGTCTCTTCCAGTTGGAAACTTCGCATGGTGCCCTGTATTTCCAACACAACACCAGATCAGGAGATGGAGGCCAAACAGAAAGATTGGTTACATTCTCGAGGTTGATCTTGAGTACCCCGAGGAGCTGCATGATGAGCACAACGCTTATCCTCTTGCCCCAGAAAGTCAGGTCGTTCCAAAGGAATGGATGTCGCCATACCAAAGGGCCTTGGCAGAGGGACAGCCAAAAGACCAGACGCAGAAGCTGCTCCTTACCCTGAACAACAAATCCCGGTACGTGTTGCATTACAGAAATCTTCAGCAGTACCTGGATCTTGGGATGAAGTTGACGAAAATCCACAAAATGCTCAAGTTCGAGCAGAGGGCTTGGATGGCGCCATACATCTCCCTGAACACCGAGCTCAGGAAGAAGGCCACTTCCGACTTTGAGAAGAACTTCTTCAAGCTCATGAACAACTCAGTCTTCGGTAAGACAATGGAGAACCTCAGAAATCGAATCGACATGAAGCTTGTCCGGGCGCACGAGCGAGACAAGATAAGAAAGCTTATCGCAAGCCCACTGTTTTCCAGAGCAACGGTCTTTGGACCCAAACTGGCGGGGCTCCAGATGCACAAGGAGAAAATCAAATTCAACCGCCCAGTTTACACAGGCATGTGCATCCTTGATCTCTCCAAAACACTGATGTACGACTTCTATTACAAACATCTCAAGCTGAAATATGGTC
This sequence comes from Dendrophyllia cribrosa, assembly GCA_024195265.1. Taxonomy (NCBI): domain Eukaryota; kingdom Metazoa; phylum Cnidaria; class Anthozoa; order Scleractinia; family Dendrophylliidae; genus Dendrophyllia; species Dendrophyllia cribrosa. The sequence goes on along the minus strand of JAJLRJ010000003.1, from coordinate 40,241,182 downwards.
AGTGCGTAGACCTACTCTACACAGACACAGACTCTCTGCTCCTCGAGATCAAGACGGATGATGTCTATAAAGACATGGAGAACCTTCTGGATGAACTCTACGACACAAGTGATTATCCCAAGGACCATCCACTCCACAGCCAGAAGAACAAGAAGGTCATCGGCAAGATGAAGGACGAGTGCGCAGGTAAGCCGATCTCGGAGACTGTGTGTCTTCGCTCGAAGATGTACTCAATCCTTCTGGATGACGATAAAAACATCAAGAAAGCAAAGGGCACCACCAAGGTTGTCACAAAGAAAGAGATCACCCACCAGAATTACAAGGACGCCCTCTTCGACAGGAGAACCTTCAAGCACGGGATGGACAGGCTCCGAAGCAAAGGCCACCAAATCTTCGGTGAGCATCTAAACAAGACAACGCTCTATCCCTTTGACTCCAAGCGCCGGATCAAGGATGATGGCATCCACACGCTGACATATGGTCACAAAGATATCGGTGGCAACTGAGTGTCCGGCGGCACAACCATCAGCTCCTCACGAACGAAGCCTCGCTTAGGCCCGTCGTAGAGATAATAAACCACTGGCTCATTCGGCTTGGTGGCAATCCTTTGTATTTGGTAGACCTTCAAAGACCAGATCGGGTCGGTCGCACGCCTCCCACCACCCTCAAGCTCACCGGGGTTATAAAGATATCTCACACTCACCCGGGGAGGGAGCTTCTTCTCATTCACCCCAACAGGTCTAGCATATGGGGTCGCAGGCTTGGCAGAAACGGCTTTCTCTTTGATTGCATCCTTTGGCTTCTTGCCAGTGAGTCTTGTTACTTCATTGTTCAAGGCCGAGACAACATCTGGCAGTCTTTTGACCCAAGCAGTCGACCGGCCAGAGGGCATATTCATTTCAACGGCATACTGATAACCAAACAGCCTTTCAGCCAGGGTTCGGTTGAATCTCTCCATAATTGCTTGGTCTCTGTGGATATCAACCCGTCCGCGACTAATGGTTGTTTTGTTGTTTTCCATTGTCTTAGTCACAGCCCCCATAAACTCTTTCCCAGGGTCAACTTGCAAGAGTTGCGGCCATTTCAAAGGGCCACGTCTGTAAATCTTCTGAAATGCCCTTGAGACTTCTTCAGACTCTTTCGAAGTCAATGGCTCTGCTGCTTTGTAACGGCTAGCCACATCCACAAGGGTTAATGCGTATTTGTAAACCTTTCTCCCGTGTGGAAGTTTGTCGTGGGGCAGGAAGAGAAGATCTGCTTGATGCACTGCATTGGGTGATGAGACATCAAACTTGGGTCGAGGGATATGGCGTGGCGCTGGGAGGTAAACTTGCCAAAGGGCTTGTTTGACCAGCCATTTCTTTGCGACATCATCAGAGACCTTGGCCGCTGCAGCTAGCTTTTTCACAGCGGCAAGCCCTTTCCAATATTCTTTCGGGCTATAATAGATCTTAGAGAGTTTCACCTCCATAGGGGTATATATAGAGTTAATGAATCAGTGAAATATGCCCAATGTCTTATGCGTCCGGAGATGTGATCGGCTCGCGGCCATGCTGTGCAAGAAAAAGGCGCACCTCTTCGACATCTCTGTATACATCATTTTCTTCAAAACGGTCGGGAAAAGTGTTTCTGCCCAGTTCACACATTTTCTGGCATGCTCGAGTTATTTCCTCAGGTTCTTGGGCCGTTAGGAATGTTATGTATGTGCGAACCAATTCATGATGACTGTCCGGTGCGGATGTGGGCATTGTTTCAGCAAGTTCCTGAAATACTTTCGCTGCTTCATCAGTTTGTTTATCCAAGGGGCATGCTGGTAAAAAGCAACAAAATTCCATAAATGCGTCACGCACTTCTTTAGAAAAGGTGGGTGCAGCCATGGTATATATATGGGATTTTTTTTTAATTTTTTACAGAAAGCGATAAGCCACATACCCACCCGCAAGCAGGGTTCCTCCAATGAACGCAAGTTCGCCATTCTTCTGTTGTGTGCTGGGCTTGTAGAAGTCAGAGAAGACAGGCTCTTTGTTGTCTTTGATTTGTTTATCTGGTTGTGTTTGGTGCATCTGGTTATACAAGACTAGGGCTTGGTCAGTGGTTTGGAAGTTTTTGCTAGCTTGGTGTTCCTTCCGATCATTGGCTGCAATCCAGTCGAGGAGCTTGGTGCGGTCCTTCTGGTATTTGGCGTAAGCCGCTTGGTATTGTTCAAGGGCGTGGTCATGTCGGATTTTCTCATCCATTGCCGCCTTGCCGTTATCACCAGACAGATATTTTGCGAGATAATTGCCGCCCGTGAAGGCGGCTGCATTGAGAACAGCACCAAGAGCCATTATTGCAATCGAGGCCATTGTGTATACATATGGTTTTACAAGTTGTCTGGGAGGATTTTCTGGTCCTCGAGATATTTCTTCAGTGCGATGGTGCCGGCCATGACCGCTGTGAACTTGACATAATTCATTAAGCTTGCACTGGGGTCGGCAGTTAAGTTCTCTTTGACGGTCTTTTTACCAATCCAACCAATACCAGCGACAAGGCCAGTGATTGTTGCGGCGTCGAGGATAGACTTCACAAGTTTGTTGTCAGACATGGTTTGTGTCCGGTATACGTATGATTTTTTAATTTTCTGACTCAGACTCGACTTCCTCTCCCTCGACTTCGGGTTCGAACTCGGACGAAATGGAATTGTGTCTCAGGCTCAGGCTCATTCTCGACCTCATCCTCAGACTCAGGCTCGGGCTCAGACTCAGGCTCGGGTCTGTTGTGCCTATTCAGGGCTAAACCGTGAATAGTTTCAAAGGCGACATAATTAAATCCCAACAAAAGAATAACCACACCTCCAATTGCAGCAGAATTCATCAAAGCTTGGAAAGGATTCATGGTGTCAGTATATATATGTTTTTTTATTCCATATTTTTTATTCCTTGTCTTACCGGAATTCGAGATGGTGGTGTTGCTGGTTGTGTTGCTGGTGGGGTTGGTGTGGGGGTTGCTGGTGGTGTGTTTGGTTTGCGCCCAAGCCTTTGCATTATAGCTTCGCGCTGATAATAAACACCAGCAGCAGAGACAATCAACCCACCAATCCCCAGAATATAAACGATTGAGTTGCTGTCACTTGTTGTGTCACTTGTTGTACCACTTGTTGGAGAATTGTTTTCACTTGCTGAGGGTGCAGGCTTTTCTGCTTGCGCCTTTTTCTTTGCTTCCCGGGCCATGCGGTTGCGTTCTGCTAGCCTTTTTCCAGAAGCAACGCGGCCGGGGTTCTTTTCTGTTGCAGGCTTTGTTTTTGGAGCCTCAGAGGTAACCCGTGCAGGAGTTGGAGTTGGAGTTGGAGTTGGAGTTGGAGTTTCTTCATGGATCGTCTCGAGTGGTGTGGCCATCCTGTATATATGTGAATTTTTAATTTATCTTGTGACCATGTGTGGTGCCAGGTTGCTGGCAGGTTGCTGCCAGGTTTCTTCAAGGTTGCTGCGAGGTCGCCACAGGTCCCAACCCAACATCAAGTCCCTCAAGTGGATAGCCTTCACTGTCCCTGGTTATATGTGTGGGCTGGGGTTCCAATTCTATCAAATCAGGCTTGTGATCAGGCTCTCGTTCAAACTTGATGTGTTTTGTTGTGATGAGAGCAGCATTGGCAAGCGCCAGCCATCGTCCGCATCGCACGGCAATAGCCCCAGCAAGATTTGACAGCTCCTGGTTGATGATGTAGTCGTTCTTGAGTTCTTTCTGCAATTCCACCACATCCTCAACGGGGGCCACCATGCCAACGCCTTTGGATATGAGCATGATGGCTGAATCAACTAGGGATTCGGTTGTCTTGTTGCCAACATAGGCCTCGTACCGTTTGCAGTACTTGTCAACGTCCTTGTCTGACAACCTCTTGACATGATCGTGTGTGAGCTGCCCGCCGATAGCTTCTTTGGCCTTGCCAGTTGAAACAAGGATTGCCAGCTTCTCACGTTTGGCAGGAATGTCATTGTCACCAACTAACCCTATGGGAGGTGCGGCACCAGGGGTGGCCTCCAGCATCTGCATTACTTCGTCAAAAACGACCTGGTCTTCAGCTGCTTCAGCCATCAGGGGTATACATATGTGTTTTTTTATTTTTCAATAATTCTCTTGATGTCTGGCAAAAGGGTTTCAAGCTCTCTTACCACCCCCGCCATGGTGTCTGGTATAGAATTCAACCGCAATGGATATCTGTTAAGAAGCATGAGGCGCAGATCTTCCTCACCGGCGGCTTTGATAATTTTGTTTTGCGCCTCAAGTGTGTGTTTGTGCAATTCATCCAAAAGCTGTGAAAGCACAGTGAGCTTGTGTAGACTTGTTGGCGCATTCATGGTTATATATATGTGTTTAAACCTTGTACTCAATTCCATACGGGTGTCTCAGAGAGAAAACCAGGTGGGAGAACTTGCGGGATTTTAGCCTTGTGATAAACTCTTTGCACTCCTCGTGGGAGAGCTCGCCGGCATAATCTTCGAATATGGCTTTGGTTGTCTTGCTGGAGGGTGTGTAAAAGAGCACGATCACTGCAATGTTGTCACGATATGGCTTGGCAATGCTGGTGATCTGCTGGGTCAAGACCCACACGGATATGCCGTCATGCCTTGCGCTGAACCCAAGATTGACGAGCTGGCCCGTTCGACCTTTGACATCTTTGGAGGCGGCGCAGTCATCGAGAATGAATAAAGTGTTGGTGGATGTGAAAAAGAAGCTAGCCAGCCTCAACCAGTCTTCGATTTCGTGCTGTTGGCAGACAATCACGAAGATGTGTGGATCGCGGTCCACAAAGCCATCGTATGTCTTGTTCTTAACAAATGTGGGGCAGAATAAAACGATGTAATCAAAATAACCCCTAAAGGGACCTCGCAGTTGGGAGGGAAGATACTGTGTCTTGCCAGAGTTAGTGGGGCCCACGATTAGTGCATTGAATGGCAGCTTTCTTGGGTCCATACCCAACACCTATATTAGTTGGGTTGCAAACTGGCGGGGAGGGGGCCTTTGCCAGAAGTCTTTGTATTTCATTATGTGACAGGAATCCGGTGGATGGCAGGGGAGCCGGCTTGGCATAGAAGTTGATCTTGTTTCTTGTGACCCCATGGTATATTAGTACTGTACAGATTCCAGCTGCCTGCCCATGATGCTCATCTGTGCGTCTGAGATGGTGAAGATGTGGCAGAGTGCGTTTCCAGAGCCTGTGCCCTTTCGTTCGATCTCGAGTTGCACGCCATCCTGTGTGTTGACGAGCCGTTGGCCGCCGCCGTGCAGGGATGTGTCAGCCATGGTCCGCAGGTCAATCCAGAGACCAAACTTGTTGCCTGTGAGATATTTGGTCAAGTTCATGTTAGGCCTGCCGTCCGTGTGTGGGGTAAAATGCCAGGTTAACTCTCTCCACATGTCTGTACCACTGATGCCCTCGTTGTAAAGCCTGTTTGGAACACCGTTTACTGTGACATTCACATTGGTGATGTCGGGGTTGAAATAGTTCTCAGAGTCCCTGGCACCCGCCGTGTAGGGATTGATGAACAACAAGAGGATGCCCTTGAGAGACCGGCGCTGTGGGTTAACCCTAAGATTCATACGAGTGTCACCACTTTTTGAGAATGGATACACCCGATCTCGCATTACCAGGTCATAAGCGAACCTCTTGCCGCTGGTGTAAGTGCTTGTTGCCTCGTCGGCCAGCTCCTTACTTCTAATCGTCTCATACTCCAGCTGGATGTTTTCTAACTTGTACACGAGCTTGCTTGTGTCTGAGCCTCGGACAACTTGGTTTGCGGGGGGCGAGGGTTAGTTCAAAGACCAGATCGTTATACAGTGCTTGAGGGTATAGGACTCCGTGATCACTTATGATTTGGTGATCCAGCTTGATGCAATACTTATTCTTGTATATTGTCTCCAGCTTGGTTTCAGCATCCACGCCTGAGCTCTTTTTGTCGCCAGCACCAGAGCGGATCTTGCACAAATCCACACTCTGGATGCCCTCCATAAGCATGTTGTCCCGCTCATCGGTTGATTTGAATAAGTCTTCGAAGATCTTGTAGATGTCGTACCCAACCGTGTCCTGGACAGTGGTGGCTGCAAACTTTACAACGAATTTGTCCACCAGGGCCCGAGAAACATTTTGCACGAGAAAGTTGTTTGCATGGCCGCCGGCTAGGCTGATTTTAAACACCAGGGCCAGCGAGCCGGACACAATAACATCGTGCTCGCCAAGCTTGGGCACCGAGACATAAAGTGTCTCACCGGGATAGGCCTCAGAGGGGTTGAATGTGATGCGCTTGACGGTTCGCTCTGCTTTCATGGCGCCCAGTGTCTTTTCACTGTGAGATGGAAGTAGATTCGGTTGCACAGCCATGGTATATATTTGTGTTTTTAAAATTTATATTTATATACCCACGATGGCTGAAGGCGGTTTTGATCCAAGAGATATGCCCGATAATCCTTGGGAAGACTGGGGGACTGACCACGATGATGATGACGATGACGAACAAGAAGTTGACACAACAACACCCTTTCAACCAGGCGGCACATCCACCCCATACCATGGCGGCGAGCAGCATGAAATGCATACAATGCCTCACGAAGAAAGTGGGCTGCCAAGCACTTCTGCCACCGACCCTCTGCTTGAGGGCGACGAGTTAAGCCAACGTCTTCAACAAAGACGGCAAAATTCAGCTTGGGACGACCAAACAGAGATGTACCCAAATGCTAACAAACAAGCCATCGAAACATTTTACGAAACAGATAAAAAAGGAAACCCAAGGCAGTACGTTAAAATGGTTGGTAGGGGAAAAAAGGCATATCCCCTGTTTACACAAAATAATATAACGCGGCAACTTAGGGAAAATCCACAGCTTTCACAAGAAATCAAAAGCTATCTTGGAAAGTCAATGCTTGATCAGATGAAAGACTTTCAAGCAGAACGTGACAAAAATCAACAAGAGCTGCAAGCAAAACAAAAGCAAAAACTACAAATGGAAAAAACGCTTGCAGATAGAGACAAGATTCGTCAAAGCATGGACGAACTTAGAAATCAGATAAAACATCATGATGACCAGATTCAAGATCTTGAAAATCAGCATGGAACACTGAACGAGCAAGAAATACAACGGTTAAAAGATCAAAAGAAAGAGCTTGAAACAGAACATCAAAATAAAAGAAAACAACTGTTACAGTTTCAGAAAACGGCAAAACAAGCAGAAAAATTACAAGAAGACATCAATAAACTCACGGTAGATAATAATAACATAAACAGGAACATAAACGAACTTAGTGTAAAAATAGACTCCAAAAAGACACTTGACGAACTGAAACAACAAAAAGAAGAGCTTGAACAACTAAACGCTGAAGACAAGCGCGTCATAGAGGCTGAGGACACTTCCCCCTCAGAAAGAGCAGCTGCTGAAGACCGGGTTGCTGAACGTGAAGAAGAGCTGGCAAGGCTCAATACAGAAATTGAGTTGCGGGAAAGGAGCATGTCTTTGAGAGAGAGTGTCAGAGAAATCTTCAAGAAATACGGGTGGACCCTGCAAGCGATTGTTCTGGCAGCTGGCATCACCATCAGCGCTGTTGTACTCGCCACCTTGAACGGCCTGGCAAAGGCCACCAAGGCTATTGGCAATGGGCTTAAAGAGCTTGGCAAAAAGGCAGCCAGCGCCTTGCCTGGCCTCATTGGCTCAATTGTGAGCTTCATCTTCAAAACTGCTGGGTCGGTCATCTCCTTTCTGGGCGAACACGCCTGGCTGCTCATCCTTGCCGTGGTGGCCTTCCTTGTTGAAAGGATCACCAAGCGTTCGAAGTCTTGAACACTTATCTCAACCAAACGAAAAGCCCTGCCAAAGCAACCGCGCCAACAGCAACGACTGCCTTGGAGACGTGTTGCGGGTCGGGCTGTGGCTCGGGTGCTGGCTGTGGTGTGGGGGTTGGTTGTGGTGTGGGCTGTGGTGTGGGTGTGGGTGCGGGTGTGGGTGTGGGTTTGGGGGCAATGCCCTGTGCCTGTGTGGCCTGGAGATGTATCGGGTTTGATGGGTGACTGTTTGGTGGATTAATCTTTGTCGGGCCACCGTCCATGTGGCGAAGGGAGGCTTTTTTTGTGCCCAGATTAACACCACTGTTCACGCCCAGCTTCATCCCTTGCGTTGCCTCCTGCAGATTATTGTTATACCCGATCACGCTCTCTGTGTTGATAATCATGCGCGAGGGCATGAGCCAGCTTCCTGGTGCTGTCGCAAAGTCTAGGCGCACTTTCGTTGCTTGGATGGCAAGCTGGTAACGCTGTACGCTTGTTGCGATGTCGTTCAGGATTATGGCCTCATCAAGATGGGTGAGGAATACTCTCTGCGTTTCGAACGCCCGGCCTCCTTTTCCAATGATGCTGCTGCGGGTTTTGGCTTGTGAACCAAGAATGCAGTACACAAAGGCCTCGATTGATTGGTTCATACGCGCGAGCCCTGGCTGTGTTAGCCCCTGTGCATAATTTGGCACAAAGTGCTCGAACTGGGTGTCCGCCCCTTGATCGTTGCGGACGTAAGATATTCCATTGGCTTTATAAGTTGGAGTCTCTTCTGTCAGTGACGCGCTCATCATCGAATAGAGCTAGATCAGAGTCTGGATAAGTGTAATCTGTAGATGTGGGGCCATCTCCATAAACTTAAATGTAGACATTCCCAAGTCCGTGGTTCTTGCCGTGTGTGAACCGGAAGTCAGAACTGGGGTCGATGCCGAACTCGATGCAAAGCTTCTTGTACGCGTCGATGTTGTACTTGTTGTCTTTCTGGTTAAATGGGGGGTCGTCTGGCAAAGCACTCACGCTTTGTTCCCCACCCATCTGGTAGAGTATTCGCCTTGTTGTGAAATAAACGTGAAACCGGTAAAACGACCGGAGCTGTGTGGTTAGAGATAGACTGGAGTTCTTATCGAAGAGAATGTCACGCGAGATTCCACAGCCGGTTGTTGCGCACCACAGGGCGAAGGAGAGTTGTTGGGGCCAAAAGCTCATATGAGGGCCACCCATCCACTTTCGGCCGTATTTCGCGGTTGTGAAGGATATCTGTGTGTCCCTGAATATGTTTCTGTATTTCATTGTGAAATACTCAGTTGGCGTGACATAGATCCTTTGCTCTTTGTCATTCAAGATTGCGCCAATCATCATGTCTTTGTCTATTGTGGTGGAGAAAGCAATAGCCGGGATTGACTTTTCTGGTTGCCCCAACGATAACTGATAAGGGAAACCACCATCATAGACAAGGCCAAGAGCATCTCTTTCAGCGCCAGTCCAATCTTTGTGGGGCATTTCTGTGATAAGCCCCCATGAGCCGGGGGCCTTTTTGTAAAGCACTTCCCCTGTGGCAGTTTTGTGGTCGTCACCAAACTCTACTTGCACTTCAAAGTGTGACATATCAGCGTGCGGGAAACGCTTTCTGAAGTCTGAAATTGCCTTGGCCTTGGCCGCGGCAGAGAGCTTGGCAGCCTCCGGCGAACTCAACCAAGCAATTTCAGGATCAGGGGGTGGTGGCTTATATGGAGGATGGCTATTGACGTTTAGGTTTGAATTAAAAGGAGGCGGGGGCCCGTAATTGTGGCCGCCGATGTTTATGCCAAGATTTGAATTAGGGTTAAATCCACCAGGCCGTCTGCCAAACATGCTTGTATATATTTATATTTTAAAATGTTTTCCTGTGTATATTATTTATGTTTTTCCAATAAACTTACATATACACACCATGGTTGTGCTTACAGTTACCACAACTTCGAACCCCTTCACTCTGTACTTTGATCACGTGATCCAGAATGCACACTTCATCCGCCTGCTGTCTGCCTCGTTTTACAATTCGTGGCATAACTTGGCAGAAAAAGTGAAAATAGCCGCAGTCGTTTCTGGTGATAACCCAAAGACTACCACCATTGACATTGGCCCTGGGTTTGTTACTCCTAATAGCCTTGCAGACATGATAAATGGTAAATTTAAAGAAAAGGGTATTGCTCTGCAGGCAAAACCATATGAACTTGGCGTTCTTTCTATTTTAAACCCAGGACAAAAATACATAATATGGGTTTCCCCAAATATCTCAAGATTGTTTCATATAGACATAAAAACATATCCTAATTTTACCATAAAAGGTTTCAAACTTCCGGGCACATACTTTGTCTACTGCGATCTGCTTGACAAAGAACAGAACCTTCTCAATGGCAAACCTTCAAGCTTATTGGCTCGTTTTGATGTAACCGGAAAACCTTTTGAGAAGATAAATTACCAAGGGACCCAACATGGCGTCTGGCATATTGTCGATTGCCTTGGTAAACATGTAAATGACATCACACTGTCGATCAGAGATGAAAAGGGCAACCTCGTTGACTTCAAAGGCATGCCCTGGGAATTTGAAATTGAAATAAAATAAACTTATATATACTCGCATCTGTCATGGTTGTGTTGACATTTGTCACGACTTCGAACCCTCACACGATCTATTTCGACCACCCACTGCCGAAACCGAGTTATATCCGGCTCCTGTCTGCCTCTCTCACCAACTCGTGGTACAACTTGAAAGAAAGAGCAAAGATCTCAGCACCTCGCGGTGGTGGAGGGGTTACTGAAGTATTCGTAATGCCGGGGTTTTACACAGTGGATAACATTGTGAAAGATTTCCTTGAGATAAAAACGAATAGACCAGTTATTGATCTAACAGTTGATACAATCACAGCAGAAGGAATAATGTTAATTAAAAGTCCCAATAATGTAACGTTTAGTAAAAATCTGATAGATTTTCTTGGTATAAGTGGTACCCCGTTTTGGAGTGCAACTGTCAAAGGGTTTACATCTCCAAGCACTTACTTTGTCCACTGCAACCTGGTTGACAAAGAACAGAACTTGCTCAATGGCAAACCTTCTAGTGTGTTGGCGCGCTTCGACATTCGTGGGAAATCATTTGAAAAGGTTCATTACCAACCAACACCACAGCATGTCTTGCGTGACGTCTCGTCTAGTGATTATGTTAACTCTATCACGCTGTCAGTGAGGGATAAAGATGACAACCTCTTCAACTTCAATGGGGCGCCTTTGGAATTTGAAGTTGAGTTAAATTAAAAAAATCATATATATACCCCACGCCATGAGTTCTGCTAATGTGCTTCCATCGGCCCCCGAATACAGCCATACACAACAGCTATACCCTATGCGTGAGATCACTCAAATCAATGCAGAAGACTTCCGGCTCAAAAAGATCTCTGACTTGCTTAAAGAGCTGTCTGACGAAGCCGAGCATTACCGTCAGGTCGCAAAGAAATACAAACGAACCCAATCCTTAGTTCATTACTCGGCGGTTGGCCTTGGGTCGCTTTCTGTTGGGTTGTCATCAGGGGCCCTAGCCACTGCATTGACTGGGTTCGGAATTATTGCAAGTCCAGCACTTGCGGGCATCGCGACCCTCTGTGGACTGTCCTCTGTTGGCTTTACAGCTGCTAACAAGCGATTGGAGCGAAAAGTGACCAAACACGAGAATATCTACACACTGGCCCTGGCTAAACGCAACTCTGTCTATGAACTGGTCTCAAAGGCTCTGGAAGACAAGAGAATCAGTGATGCAGAATTCACCATAATTACTCGTGAGGTTGAAAAATATCACGAACTCAAAGCTGCAATCAGGGATGGTGTTAAGGCTAAAAAAAACGTTGGCACTCAAACACAAGCGCCAGACCTCGAGAAACTCAAAAACGAACTTCGCAAGGAAGTCAAACAAGAGTTTCAAAAAAAGATAAGTCTTCTCACCGCAGCCTCCAAATCCGATTTGAGAGATTAAATTCAGGTTTTAATCTACAAATCTTGAAAGAAAAATCCCGCCACACATAGACCAATAATGCCGAAGCGCCCCCAAAAAAACTTTTTCAAAAAAAAAATTACGAAGCTCCCCACAAAAACTTTTTCAAAAAATAAATTCCGAAGCGCCCCAGAAAAACTTTTTTCAACAAAGTTGGGGCGCTTCGGTATTTGTGGGGCGCTTCGGTATGTCCGAGAAGCTTCGCAAAGTTGTAATTTTCTAAATACGGCCTTTACACAACAATACCGGAAGTCACGGGAAACCCCCAATTGAAAAATTGTAATCTCTAAATATAGCCATGACTGAGTTTGACGCACGGCTCAATGAACTTGACAAAGAACACAAATTTGCCATCCTTCGCTCGCTATACGGCAGCGATTACACAAAAGAAATACACCGCTTGTGTCTGCCGGAAAAACTTTATCAGTTATGCGAAGATGTGGGGTTGGCAGAGATTGGGCAGCATTATCTACAAAAACATTACAATGACATGGAGATTGAACGCTGGGACCGAAGACTCCTGTCTTGTTATGGCTGTGGTGGCTCCTTTTTGCAATCAATCAATTCTTGTGAACTTTATTGTAAAAGATGCGGCCGTGTGGAAGTGCACGATGATGCTCTGGCATGTACACAGCAAAACAATTTCCACAGACCAAGTCATCGGTCGGGACGAAGTTACGTGTTTGGTTATGCCTTGAACCGGCTTTTAAAAAAGCTCAAATGTCTGCCTATACAGTTGACTCTCGATCAAATCCATGAAACGAAACGTGTATTCAAACAAATAGAAGGTCGGCTTCCGAGAATATCTTATACGTTTGTGATCTACAAAATCCTGAACATTATAACACCGCTTGAAGCCCCGCAACGAGTGATTATAAATTACCTGAGACAACAATGGATGTCTGATGCGGTGATAATCAAAAACGAATATTTATGGCATAATGCATTCAGAACTATGGAGTAAGCATTGCCGCTTGCTTCATTAAAAAGGCTTCCAAAACGGCCTTGTCATCGCCTGTGTTTGGAGTTGTGGCAGAATCATCGGTGTAAGTATAATTTCTGATTCTTCCTTTCAACTTTGATAGATTATCATGAAAACATTCAACAGTCCCTTGGATTTCCCTCAAGAAATCTGGTTTTTTAAACTCCCAAATTTCAGTGAGATCGAGCAATTTCCAAGCGAACATTGCAACAGGTTTTGGCCCTTCT